>JAFBJR010000179.1:6696491-7011162 GCA_016785285.1 Brachirus orientalis | reverse complement strand
CCTGCCTCTCGCCCTATGTTAGCTGGAGATAGGCACCAGCGCCCCCCGCGACCCCTAGTGGATAAAGCGGTAGAAAATGAGTGAGAGTGAGTAAATGGTGGTGTAAATCCCATGCAACTTGAACCTTGTGTGCCCCTTAAACAACCCAGTGTTGAGAAAAACTAATAGCTGTTGGGTCACTTCCTGGCCTTGATTAAATTGGTTAGACATGCTCTTTGAAAGGGAATAAGAAAACTAAATTTTAAATGAAAGTCATGGTCATAATCATTTGCTGTGCCTATCACTCTCACTAACAGTGCCACACAAGTGTATGAAACACCATGTTTATTAAAAACATGGTCAGGGCTCACTTTGATGGTGAGTTATGTACATTGTTATGGATGAATTATGCTTTTATTATGCTTCCTTAATTATATGTTACCATTATATTAAAAGGAGATCCGCTTGTGTCCTCCTGTGCCCCACTATTCCATGAGAAATATTACAAAGACTGGGAAACCATTTTTGAGTAGAGTTCCACCAACTGAAATCTTGCAGTATGACATGAGGTTGTGGTTTTGAGAGGGTGTGGAGACATAAATATCCAGGAAATGACACTACATTTGGCCCAACAACATACTCATGTACAATAGGAAAAACACAGCAATGTAGGAAATAGCAGAAAAAGAAAATCAGGACAAGAAACTATTAAACACATTTTAACTAGGCCCTCATGTGGTTGTTTGTATATATATATATATACGGTGTATATATATATATATATATATACTGATCTTTACTCATGATTTTCTTTCCTATAAATATTTCCCGTGTTAAAACCTTGATTAAAAACATCAGTTCTTTTTTCCTACCTGCAGTTAAATTTAAACATCAAAAACCTATTATTGGCTGATTCCAATGTCAATCAACAATGTCTGCGCTCCTATTGGCTCGTCAAAAGAACCTTGTGGTTTTCTGTGTGCGCTTGTTGTCTCTCATGGGCGGTTGAAGTGGGCGGAGCTCTTCACGTTCTCTGAGACCGGTGCAATGTTTGAAGCACCGCCTTCCCCGTAATGTGACGGTGTTGATATCAAACTGTCTCAGCGACCGCACGGATAGAGGGCTGAGTCGTGACGTGAGCTCTCGCGTGGACGAGTGTGAACGTGGTGCCACCGTCATTTCACTTCGTGTTGGTTCAAATCGGGCTTAAACTAAATCGGGATCAGTTTGCGGCACTTTTCAGTCATTGAAAGCAGTAAGGTAACACTGCCTGGCTGTGTGTGTTTGTAAACCTTGTTCATGTTGATGAAACTGACGTCATGACGTAAAAGCGTCAGCTGTGAATTGTACCTCATTTGAACAGAACTGCTAAAACCAAACAAAAACTAAATATCTGAAGGTCTGATCGGAACATCGGTGTATCATTGAATCAGCTAACACATTTAATGATTGGTGGTCATTGTTGGTTTATACGGATTAGTGTCTGGTAACAGGATTTGGTGATGGAGGAGGAGAATTCTACGTCTGAAGCTGCTGTTGGTCTTAGTTTGTGTGACTCTGCCCCCCTTCTGTGGAGGATGGAGGACCTGAAGTGGTTCAGGTCTCAGGGTCTGGTTGGTGCTCTGTTGGGGTCACTGCCCAGGACGCCGCGGCAAAATGGACGGATGGGACGGCCACTACTGCTGCTGCCAGAGGAGGAGCGTCTCCTGACAGAGTGCCGTGCCACTGCTGCACTACCTGCCACAAACCAGGTGGGTTAACCTGCTGCTAAACCTGTGAGTTAACATGTAACTAACCAGCTAGGTCAACCTGCTGCTAATCAGCAACTATATTAGGTAACCTGCCACTCACCAGTTGAATCAACCTACTGCCAACCACTAACCAGTTTGGTTAACCCCCCACTAAGCACTAACCAGTTATTTAACTTTCCACAAGCCAAATGAGTTAACTTGTCACAAATCAGGTGAGTTGTCCTACTACTAACTAGGTGAGTTAACCTGTTACTAACCAGGTGGGTTAACCTGCTGCTAAACATGTGAGTTAACCTATTATTAACCAGTTATGGTAACCTGCAGTCAAACACTGACCAGATCAATTAACCCACCAGGTGAGTTAACTTCCCACTAACTAGGTCAGTTAACCTGTCACTAACCAGGTGAATTTGTTGTCTGATTTGTGTCTAGTGTGCTGGAGAAAGGCTGGAACTTGGTCCACGTGTGAAGCACTATGAGGCACAGCAGCAGCGGAGTTATGAGGTGCAGCGCGTTCTCGCTCTGGAGGACAGGAAGTCCGCACTGATCCGGGCGATGACCTCATCACACGAAGGTGAGAGCAGTGCCATGATGATGTGTCGGCTGATAGTACCTGACATGTATCCTGTAATCTGATGCTCTGATTCAGACCCTCAGTCCTCAGACGAGGCCCTGCAGCGCCGCCTAGAGGCCCTGGACAGCAGCTTTACTTTCCCACAGTCTGCGCTTATGGTCCAGCTGAGCACAGCAAGGGCAGGGCTAACTTACTGCGATGAGGACCGGGCCTTCCTGCAGGCCAATTGGCCAATCAAGGAGCAGGACAACCCGCGTCGTGATGTCAGGTATCAGGTGTTTAGAGACCTGAGGGGGCGGGGCTTCTACCTGACATCAGCAGGGAAGTTTGGAGGAGACTTCCTTGTTTACCCAGGTAAGCACCCCATTTTTGTGATAGAACTCGCAGGTAAGGGGTTGATTGTGTCCATGATGACATAATTGGATGGTCCCCCCCCCTCCGCCCTCACTGGACATCTTTTCTTACTGTCTGTCCTCAGGTGATCCTCTTCGTTTCCATGCCCACTTCATTGCTGTCTGTCTGTCTCTGGATGAATCTGTGTGTCTGCTGGATGTCCTTTCTGTGGCGCGTTTGGGCTCGAATGTGAAAAAGACAGTGTTGCTGTGCTCTGCAGGGATGGACGATAAAGTGCTGTACACGTCCCTGCAGTGGAGTGGGATGGTGTGAAGAACCGGAGCTGAACTCTGAGGTCCTCACCTGTCCTGCATGTCCTCAGTGGTTAATGGTCCAAACTTTAGGAGACAAATATGACTTGGACCTGGATCAACTGCTGGTCTCTGTCTGGAACTAAGTTCTGTTGCTCAGTCCACACTGAGAACGTGGTCTAGTTTCTCAGAATCTGTAGCCTGGATTTGCAGCACAGAATCAGAGAAGAAGTGGAAAAATGAATGTGCCCAGAAAAGGGTACACTCCTCATGTGTCCAGCAAAGGACACAAGAATGTCATAATCCCTTCATTTAAGTGTAGACTGTTATATTTAATTGATTTTTCATTCCATTAATAAAAACATATAATGTTAATGGTATCAATGTGATATTGTCACGGTAATAACATATTAGTGTCATGTTATTAACTTGATATTGTCATATTATAAACATGTGAATGTTGTCAAGTCTGTGATTTTTTGTTGTTGTTGTACAGTTTAAATCATTCATGCAACAATGAGTGAAAACACAAATAGTCAAAGATTAAATTTACTGATTTATTTTATCCGTTCTGTATATAATAATTATAACATTTAAAAAGAGGTTTGGTGTTGGTTCATGTCTTGGTTCTGGGTGTCTGGAGGTCAGGGGATCAGAGGGGTAGGGGTCTGGGGTTCTGGATCAGAGGTTTGAGCCTCACACTTGTGGGGTCAGGGCTCTGGCCAGTTTAGGTCCTACGGTGTTGCTGTGGCAACATGTTATGTGGTTCCACTGATCCACTTCAGTACATGAGATCGATGGCACCCCCACTCAGCTCTGCCTCCTTGTTCTCCCTCAAGGGGAATTGAATACCTGTCAGGCGGATCAGCAGGATATTGAGTCCTTGGAGGAGGAAGATGAGGAGGAAGAGCCAGAAGCAGCGATCATAGCGCTCGCTGTGCGTCTGGAACATGAAGCCGACCTCGTTGAAGTTGGCGATGCGCTCTGAGAGACGATGGAGCTTCACCTCAGACGAAAACAGGATCATCACCAGACAGCTACATGCACCTGTGGGGCAGGTTCAGATCAATCGGCAATAGGAATGCAATGGTCAATTTTATCATATCACAAGAACAGAAGCGATCTGACTTGTCTTCTGGGTAAAGACTAGTTTTGTTTTTAGCTGCAGTGGAGCAGAGTGAGAAATACAAAGACCATGCCTCTGCCTCTACAGACCTAGTACAGCAAAAATAGTCGACAGAACATGAATGTAGAAGATTTTGAGCCCCATACTTGACGCGTTCTGTGTCAACATAGGGCAAAGTCACATTTCTGCATGCATGTACTGTACGTTCACTCACATTCATACAGTGCATCTAGGTATTATCATATGTATCATGAGATCTTGTTGTCGTCACATCCCTAGTGAACAGGTTCCTTACAGCAGATGAAGCTCCACAAGTAAAGTCCCATGGGGCCTTGCAGTGTCTCGTAGGGGTGGCCGAAGGCGTTAAAGAAGAAGAAACCGGTCGCTACAGAGGAGAAGAGTATCACAGCTCCAATGAAGACCACAACGGACACATGGAGGCCGACTGGAAAAGCCCCCAGGAGGTCTGGGAAAACTGAGGAAGAGAAGAGGAAATCACAGTGCGAGAGGAAACAGTAATGCCGTATACAGGAAGTTGCATGTGAGGGGAAGCTAGAAGACGTGGAGGCTTGCTTTGAGTGAAAACATGGCTGTCAGCGGGGACACCAGGAAAAAAATTATTTTAGCCACTTAAGTAAAGGCTCACATCATAAAATCTACATCAGCTTAAGTCTACGATACCTTAAGAATATGTTCAATGTTTTACTTCACTGTTGGAAGATGGATTTTGAAAACTGCTATACAGAAATTATTTTACAATGTCTTCATAGGGACAGAACTCCTTTGTTCACTCATTAGATCCAGTCAGGCAGAAACCTCATTAACGAGGAGGCCAGAACAGACAGCAGACTCATCAGAGTCCTGGACCTAGATCAGGACTACAGATGGGACATTATATAATATTATAATGTATCATGATAAACAAGTACTCAACAATAAGTTTTTCGTGATGGACTTCCACTATCAAGATAAACAAGAATGTTTTTTTTTTTTTTTTAAAAATTATATCAACATACAGTCCATTCATTAGTCAATAAAGAACCTCATTATTTACAATCACAGCATTTCTTGTATGGTTTTGTAACATTAGTATTTTTAAAACTTGCTTTGTAATAAGCGAGTTTTTGTTACAGTACAGTTGTATTTTTAGGGATACATGTTATTGGACCTTTTACCAATATCTGATATACTGATATATTGCGACCGATACAGATTCCTATCTCGGTTTTTCCCTCCACCAGCTGCATTTAGTCTCTTCTGTAGTGAAATCAACAGAATATTTTGCATACTCATATCACAGTACACTTGTTTTAAAGCAATTGTAGCGTTTTAAAAATGATAAAACACCTTGTAACACCTTTGGTAAGGCGAGTAACGTTTTGGTAACGTTACTAACTTTTTGTAACACTACATAGTTATAAATAATTGTGACAGAAGATGTTGTGATATTGTCAAATGCTTAATCTGGATCTGGACCTAGATTTAGATCTTAGAGCCCAGATCTGGTCTTTCACTCAGTGATAAAACCTGAAAGTAGAGGACATGATAAACATGGACATGAGGGACATGGGACAGCAGCATGAAGACAAGGCATCTGGTTCATTAAAATTAGAAGATGATGTTGGTCAACTTACACATTTTTTGTTTCCACCTCTTAGATTTTCAATCATTTTTCCCCAGTAAAAGTTGGGTTTTTAAAGTAACCTGTTACAAGTATCGGAGCACTACAGAGTACTCTCACAGTGACTCAGCTTCAGAATGAGAGTATTCATCATTATTTATGGGTCTGATTGATGACCTGACTGTAGTTTACGCTGCAGAGTGACGTCACGGGTGACGACACGGGTGTGGAACTCACATGAGAAGCGCGACGCTCTCCCGCCAAGCCCGCACTGTTTTACCCTCTGACCGTGGAACAGCCCGTAACTCAGCTCGCCCACGAACTTATCCAGTTCGGGTCCGGACGCGTTCACCAGCTCAGCCCCGGTTCGGCACAGCACGGTCCCGCTGACCCACAGCGGCAGCGCGCAGGCCACCGCGGCCGCGAGCGCGCAGCAGAAGCCGAGGAGGCCGCAGGTGGAGAAGAGGAGACGCTTCCGCAGGGACGGCATCATGGTGGTGGACCGGGGAACCGACGGAGGGAGGCAGAAGCCGGGGAGGAGGAGGAGGACGAAGTGGCGCCCACCGTCACCCCTAACCTTTACCCTCACCGCCTCCTAAATGAGCAAAGCTCCGTTAAACCGGATCATTAAAGTCCTGCCGCTCATCTGAACGGACAGGACCGGTCACCATGGCAACCGGGGTCAAATTACAGAGGCGAGGGGAGGGGAGAGAGGCGTGACTGAGCATCAGGTCATATAAATGTGCACTAATACACACACACACACACACACAAATTAGCAAACCTATTCTTGTCAGGACACGTCATTGACGTTCATTCATTGACGTTCATTCATCAACTTAACCATTTCCTCAGAAAAGAGAATCTGCCTCATTAGGACCAGGTCTCCTTGGAGACTATTAGTCCTGACACTAACACAAACACACATACTTGTACAGCATTCTCAGAGTGGACACATTTAAATAGGGGTGGGCCAAAATATTTATTTGGTGATATTGTCATCTTTCCTCTCCTGCAATCCTTAACACTCTCTCTCTCTCTCTCTCTCTCTCTCTCTCTATATATATATATATATATATATATATAAAATGCACAATCCCTGCCAGTTTCACTAGTTGGATTTTACTACATGTTTCCTCACGAATTTGACATAGAAGAGGGAGTTTACATTGGGATAATGGCAGAGAGAGCTAAGAGATGCCCCATCCACATTCAGTGCATAGACTTAATGCACTTTGTTGTGAATAAAAATAATGAATATAATAAATCATACACGTTTAACTTTTCACAGATATTTTCCTTTCTTCAGTCAGACATTGGGATGCATTGCTATACAATTGTTGGGCAATATATTATCACAGAACCGTTGTATCGTGATAATTATTGGAATCATGGATCACAAATTGTATTGTGTTACCTGTGATTCCTCCCGTACTCATAGGCATAATTCATTTCCCAGATCCTTACCCTAAAGCTAATTATCTCAACTAATTGCTTATAAATCCAACTTTTAACCTAAAAATAACCAACTTTTAACCTAAATTTTAATTAAAATTATCTGCACACACATCAGTTAGTGATAGTGAATTAGAATTTTGCATTTAGCTCCCTTTTTTACACACCAGTAGTGAATACACACACAGGACACAGGAGCAGTGGTGGTTAGGCACCTTGCCCAGGGGCTCCCCTGCCCTAGATTTGTCCCAGAATTTAAACTGGCAACTCTCTGGGTACTAGCGCAGTTCCCTTTCACTTGACCATGGGCCCATTGTTGTGAAGATCGCCCAAAATGTCCTCACAGAGACAGGTTTCACAGCTAGCACACACACACACACACACACACTGAGAGACACGGCTGTCAGGTGGCGCCGCCTGCTGGCTGCAAAGTAACACGTACGGAGTGAACGCGGGAGAGGAGAGATTAATGTCAGCTTGCGATCGCACCAGAGCGCCCAAGACCTGACGTGATGACGTCACACGCAGATTTGCAGACAGCACAGTCGAGAGAGAGAGAGAGAGAGAGAGCTGGTGGAGCAGCAGCCGTCATGAGGTGAGTGAGCAGAGTGAGACTTGAGTCTATTCTGGACCAATAATCACTGAAGTGGGAGTTTGTTTTCTCCTGAGAGGAAAACATGTTCAGGTGAAACTTTCATTGATGTTTTACTCTTCTAATATTCCTCCAGCTTCGTTGTTCTGACGTTACCTTAACGTTATTATTGATGTTTTACTTATTTATTAACGTTGTTATGACGTTTCATTCATGTTTCATTTATGATTTACTGAATTATTCTGATTTTTTTTTTTTTTTTTTGAAGTTTCATCAATGTAATTTTGATATTACTATTTTACAAAACATTAAGTTGTTATCATAACCTCATGTTTTGGTAACACATCCTCCTGACGTCACTCTGGCATCACCATTGTTACTCTGGTCACTGACATCGCTCATTGCTGGTGTTATTCTCTTTTCACTCTCATATCAGCAGTGTGCGTCTCTCTGACATTAGTAACATCATATCTGTGCATTCTTTCAGGTGCCTTCTCGTCTCGTTCCTCGTGGCGTTTGTGGTCAACGCTCAGATTCTGTCTCTGTCACAAATGTATGGACGCTTCCAGTCGCCAAACTTCCCAGAGCCGTATCCCAATGAGACAGAGCTGCGCTGGAATATCAGTGTTCCCGGAGGATTCCGCGTCAGACTCTACTTCAGTCACTTTGACCTGGAGCCGTCCTACCTGTGTGAGTACGACTTCGTCAAGGTGAGAGCCCAGGGCATCATGGGAGGGGTCTGTCCTCTGTGTAAGTCATGTCTCTGTCAGTGTTCTGTCCATGAAAGATTGCCAGTCTGTACGATGTCACACTGTCAGTGTTAAAAGATGTTACAACAATGTAATCAAACATGACCTGACCTCTGGAGAGCCCAGACCTTAAGAGACCCAAGACTCTATAGACCACAGACCTCCTGAGAACAGAGACTTCCTGAGACCCCAAGCCATGAGAGACCTTTGACCCTCATGGTCCCAGACCTCTCAAGACCCCAGAACTGAGACCCCCACACCCTCAGTCACTCTCTCTCTCTCTCTCTCTCCCTCACACACACACACACACACACACACACACACACACACACACAGATTTCCTCTGCTATCTTTCTAAGATCTTGCGTTAATTTCCATAACCTTTCCATAAATATTCCTAACCTTGACGATAACCAGTTAATGCCTAATCTAACCACAAGTGAAATCTTAGCCCTAAACTGAGCCAATTTCCGAGAATTGAGGTTCTGCCTCATTATGACCAAATTTTGGTCCCTGTGAGGACCACTGGTCCTGTTGAAGTCAGTGTATATGCCAGAAAGTATCCGAAAGACGCAAGAGGTACCAAATACAAGTACACACAGAGTGAGTTTTGGGGGGGGGGTTGTTTCTTTCAGCTGCATGTTGGGCTTAAGGCAAGATTGTGTGTGTTTGTGGTAGAGTGTGTGTGTGTGAGAGAGACCTGCTGGTCATTGACTCTCAGTGTAAACTGTGCTGAACAGCAGATAAGACTGGAGCCTGATGGAGAGGGTGTAATAAGAGTCAAAATGAAGATAAAGCAGGGTCTGCTTTAGGGAGGGGCTCTGCTGTGATTGATAGCTAATATCATTCAATAGAGTGTTAGGGGTCCCCTTATGTACCCCAAGGTACAGTCTACCCTAATATAACCCTGAGGGATACGTACTGAACGTCAGAGTACCTTTTCAATGCCCAAAATGTACATGTATGTAATGCCAAATAAACTTCTATTAGAAAGAACATCTAAGACAGTTTCTGTGTCACAGTGATGCAGCGGTGGTTATCTGTGATGTCACACTGTGACCCAGTGTAAATGAATGAACCTTTGACTGATTCTTGGAAACAGTGCTGTTTCATGTAAGATTTGTTTATTTTCTGCTGTAGTTTCTGAGCTGTTGTGTGTTCCGGTGTTGTGTCGTTGTGATGTGTGATGTGCAGGTGGAGGCGGAGGGGGAGGTGCTGGCATTGTTCTGTGGACAGGAGGAGACAGACACGGAGGCGGTGCCTGCTCAGCAGGTCATCTCCTCGCCCAGAAACTCGCTGAGCATCACCTTTGCCTCTGACTTCTCCAACGAGCAGAGACACTCAGGGTTCGTGGCCCACTACAGCGCAGAGGGTGAGGATGAATGTCCTGCTGCTGACCACACTCGCACCCAGCAATTCATTAACACAGTCACAGTCTGATCCACAGTCACACTTATCCACAGCTCCACATACAAACACTGATATTTCTATAAGATCATCTGTTTAGGTGCTTTCACCACTTCCTGTTTCCTTCACTCCATCAGATGTGGATGAGTGCAGCGACCGCAGTGACGAAGATCTGCTCTGTGATCACCACTGTCACAACTACATTGGAGGATACTATTGCTCCTGCCGCTATGGTTACTTGTTGCACACCGACAACCACACCTGCAGAGGTGAGTCCAAATACTACATTACCCATGAGTCTCAGTCACTGATGCTGCTGTAAAGTAGCTCAGTACAAATACTCATCACTGCAGAACTGGCAATGGACCCAAAGCTTTGTTAGTGAGTAATGTTTCAGAAGTTTACACTATTAGAATCGGTCCGTCAGTCAGCAGATTGTTGGTGGTATTTAAGTGTGTGTCAGAGCTTATCCAACATAATAAGCTTAAACATGTTAACATGTGAACTGTTTCACAGCAGAATAGAATTCCAGCAGCTCTTCCTAAATACACACACACGCACACTGGTTTCCAGGACATTGCATTAACTTACATTCATTTCCTGGAGACTTAATCTAACCTTGATCATAATTACTAGTGCCCTAACTCTAACCCTAACCCTAACCCTGACCTTAACCTAACCCTAACCCCAGCCTAACTTTGAAACATGTCTTCACCTAAAAATGTGGTAATTTAAGTTATGGGGACTTTAAGGCCCCTTACCCTAACCTTAACCATCACAACCAGATGCCTAACCTTAACCCTTACCCTAACCCTAACTTAAACCCAATTCTAACCCTAATTCTAACCCTAAATTCAGGTCTTAACCCTGAAAAAAGCCCTTTAAAGGGGCGAAAAAAGTGAGGACCAACAAAAAATGTCCTCACTTTGTCCAAATGTCCTCACTCTATTCGGTTTATATGATTTTTGGTCCTCATTAGGCAACATATACAAGAACACACACTCTCTCACATAGTAGATGTGTGTGTCTGTTCAGTGTCTGGAATCTAACCTCTGTTTGACTGATAACAGCTACTGATTGGTGGTGAATGTTACACACACACACAAACACAACCGTCCATAGTTGGAGCAGTGTTTACATGTGAAATGTTTGTGTTGGATGTTTGTGCTGATTTCACTGTTACTGTAAATTAAAACACAACAAAAACAAACGCAGAGAATTAATTAATAAATTAATAAATATTAATTTATTAATATTAATTAATAAATATTACAATGATTGATGCAATGCGACAGACCAGGACATGTTGCTTTCTGATGGCACATGTGAATGGGTGTGAATGCATGAATAGTAACAACTGTGATGTATGAGCAGCTTTGAGTGGTCATCAAGACCAGAAAAGCACTATAAGTACAGGCAGCAAAAAGACAGACCACCACATGAATTAAAACCTCTGAGGTCCTCTTTCCCTCTCTCTTCTATCTCTGTCTCTGTTCAGTGGAGTGTAGTGACAGTGTGTTCAGGGAACGCTCCGGTGTTCTCAGCAGTGTCGATTTTCCCGCTCCATATCCAAAGAGCTCAGACTGTTTGTATCGTATTGAGGTGGAGCCTGGCTTCAAGCTCCGCCTCCAGTTTGACCCCAGCTTCGACATAGAGGACCACCCTGATGCCAGGTGTCCCTATGACTACATCAAGGTAGGAGAACACACACACACACACACACACACACACACACAAAAAAATCTGCACTCCTTACAAACCATCTGTGTGTTTGTGTCAGATCACAGGGGGCAGCACTGAGTTTGGGCCATTCTGTGGAGTTAAATCTCCAGGAGTCATTGAAACGGAGAGTAATGTCGCCACTGTCGTCTTCCACAGCGACAACTCAGGAGAAAATCTGGGCTGGAGGATAACATATACAGTCATAGGTTATACTCCTATATATATATATATACAGTACTGTCAGAGATTGTAAATATACTGTTATACATATGGCCACAGGATATTCATCCTATACTATACTACTGTTAAATATTTAGCCACAGTTTATACTTATTGTAATACATAAAGTTAAATTTACTTTACTTATACAGCCACATGTTATATATGTTTAAAATGCACTGTTGCATTATTTTGTCCCAACAGGAAGTCAGTGTCCTGTACCGGAGATCCCATCCAATGCCCTGATAAATCCCATCCAATCAGATTACTCCTTCAAAGACTACATTCTGTTCACCTGTGAGCCTGGATACCAACTGCTGAAGGTGAGATGATGTTCACTTCCTGACCTCCAGGTGTTGTCTTTTCTGTCAAGCATTAAGGTGGACACTGCAGAGTAACGTAAGGCACAGAACACAGAACGTCAGAATTTATAAACATTGATTTTATCGATCTGTTTGAAAAGTGAAGTTCAGGAAATATGAAGGAAATCACAGTTAGCCAGTTGGGGCTGACTATAGCAGTTACAAAAATAACTCTGTTTGAAAATGGGCCTACTTCTCACTTGATTTTAATGTCAGCAAACATTTTCCTATAGGGTTAAGGGTTTCTATTGCTAGTTTTAGGTCTTCTCCAGTCCAACATAATGTCCCTTTTGTAAATTATGTTCCCATTTAGAGGAAAAGTAGAAGAGAAAACATGTGATTGACAGCTGGTATCAATCAACAGTTGCCTGGTTGCAGGTGTAGACTGTGAACTTCCGGCTCCAAATCTGTCATGGTGTCAGTCAAATTGCAAATCTCTCTGTGTCACCCCCTAGTGGTGAACACAAGCAGCACACACTGTATGTGAAATCATCACATTTGAGACAAGAATGTCCTCTGGTTCTGTGTGACAGTGTTGGCATACACCCAATAATGGACGCATTAGAAACAGTGTCTCTTTCTTTCAGGACGGACAGTACCTAGACCATTTACAGGTGGACTGTGGTTCTGATGGATCCTGGAGCAGCCGTCCTCCTCAGTGTCACAGTAAGTGTCCCCAGTGTCCTCTGAACACCCATTTGGGATCGGTGGTCAGTCCATCCATCTTGCACCCACTGAAACTGTCTGTTTTTGTCTCTGTAGAAACATGATGAGGAGGTGAAGACATGTGTCCGCTCTAGATTAGAGACAGGTCCCGGCTGTGGACACACTCTGTTTGAGACGTCTCGCAAATGCTTTCTCGTAAAAAGTTTATAAGCTCTTAGCACATATCTCTTAGCAGGTTTTTTTTTTTATTTCCATTGAGTGTAGTACATAGAAAAGGAACTTGGTTTGTAACTGGAAGGTTGCTGGACAAGCCCCCACCAGGTCAAGGGCTGGAGTGCCCCTGAGCAAAGTACCCAATCCCCATTGCTGTTATTGGATAATTGGATACTCTAAATTGATCCCAGTAGGTTGCGTCAGAATGATGATAAAATCTGGCAAATCATGTGTGTAAAATCTGCCGGATCATCGACTGTGGCAACCCCTGGACAGAGAGAAGCCGAAAAGAAAAAAAAAGAGAGTATAGTCCATCAAGATTTTTTAAATGCCAGACTTTTAAAGACAGCACAGCAAATAAAGCTAGAAACTGCTGCTCATAATAGTAAAAAAAAAGAAAAACCTATATAAAATAACCATTCCACTAAATTTGAATAAATGGATGGATTCTAAACTACATTTTGAAGCACATTATTATTTCATGATTAAAGTATAGTTATTTACTTGCATTCCTGGGTTAACAGAAAAATTTGTTTTAGTGGTTGTTAATTAATTTCTGACTTCTCAGAGAAGAAGCCCAGTGAGTCTGCTCAAAGTTGTGGATTCAGTTTTTGTTGCTATATTGACAATAACATTTTAGCTTTTGAAAGACTTCTAAAATATTTACGTTTTCTCGTTTTTATGGCAGGTGGTCTAATAAATTTGTTAAGCAATGTACAGTGTGTGACTGTTGGCTGTGATTTGTTGTAACATTGTTATGCTGCCCTCTTGTGGCAAGGTCTCTTTTATTAAATCACTAAGATTTTACAATCTTTTTGCATTATTATTATTATTATTATAGTTCTTTTGTTATGGATCTGAACTACTACTATTACTCTCTCTGTTTACATCATAATTGTCATATACATATTTTTTTTAATCAAATTATTTGACAAACTTGAGATCACTTCACTCTATCTTCTTTTGCAGTGGACGTGGAACTTTAATTGTAAATAAAATTTGGATTTACAAACATGAATATGTTTCTTGTGATGAGATGATGAACAGTTATAGATTATAAACACCTCAAAACGGTTTCTCTGTGTAACAGAGGTGGATTGTGGGAGTCCAAAGGTGGTCGACATGGCTGATGTGGTGTTTGGTAACCATGGCAACAGCACTCTGTTTGGATCAACTTTCACTTACATCTGTAGAGAGGGCATGTTTGACCCGAGCACCCACAACAGTAAGAATATCAGTACTAATTATCACTGATATCACATATCAACAATGTTCATTTCAATAATGTTATTGTCATTAAACCTATGTGTGTGTGTTCTTAAAGTTAGTTAATAAATTTAGTAACTGAGAACAATTTTCAAAATTTTGAGAAATGACAAAAAAAATTGTATATGCGCGTCTGTGTCATAGCTTCTTACATCTGTGGACAGAATGGAGAATGGACAAATCCAGAAGCTGGAGTAAAACTGCCAAACTGTCTTCTAGGTACCTGGCTGTTTCTTTGTCTCCTTGTCTTTTTTTCTGTTGCCTGTCTTTGTCCTCTCTGTCTCTATCTCTTGTCCTCCATGTTGGACATAATATTGACAAATAAAAATAAAGAATTTGTAGAAGAACATTACTGGGATTGTTGCTTGCACAGCAATCCCAGTAATTAAAAATGACCTGGTGACACAAACTGTCCTCTCCATGTGTCCATCCAGCCTGTGGACATCCGTCCCGCACTCTCCCGGCTCAGGTGAAGCGTATTGTGGGTGGGCGGAGTGCAGAGCCAGGCCTCTTCCCCTGGCACGTGCTGCTCAGTGTGGAGGATCAGTCCCGGGTTCCAGAAGACCGCTGGTTTGGATCTGGGGCGCTGCTGTCTGAGTCCTGGGTCCTCACTGCCGCCCATGTCCTCAGGTCCCAGAGGAGAGACGCCAGTGTCGTCCCTGTGGCACCTGAGCATGTGAAGGTCGGAGGAGGAAAGATGTTGAAATCGTCCTTTAAATGTGTGACGGTGATGATGACTCTCTTCATCTTTTAGGTCTTCCTCGGTCTCCATGACACCAGAGACAAACATCAGGCCACCAGCCGCTCGGTGGACGAGGTCATCCTTCATCCGGACTTCCAACCCAACAACTACAACAATGACATCGCCCTCCTGAGGCTGAGCCAAGCCGTGCAGTTTAACGACATCATCCGCCCCGTGTGTCTGCCGTCCCCCAAGAACGAGGTGAGTCACAGAGACAAGGCATGTATGAGGACATATTCATGCACAGAACACAAGAACCAACAACAACCATGTTAATGTAGACATTTTCTGAAGAGACATTTTAAGACATTTTTAGACGAGTTAAAAACTGATGGTGTTTTGGAAAAAAAAAGCATCTGGATAATTATATGAATGTGATATATTTTATACAAATCTGTGTAAAATGTTTTTATATGGAAATTTAGATGAGATAAGTTTAACTGAATTTACATTTTTTTAAAAAAAGTCAATGTCATTGTCAACTTTATTTACGTAGCACATTTAAAACAACCTTAGTTTACCAAAGTGCTGCACAGGCAGAACAAATACACATCAATAACAGGTAAAACAAATCAAAAAGCAAACTAAAAGACAAATATAGAAATGTATAATATAAAAGAATAAGAAAGGGGGGAAGAAGCAGCACAAAAGTTACCAGGAGAAGAGGTGTGGGACTTAAAAGTCTGGGCTGCTCTTACATGAGAGGGTAAACTATTCCAGTTACTGGGGGCAGCCACTGAAAAGGCTCCATCTCCTCTGGTCTTACACCTTGTTCTAGGAAAATCCAGGTTTGAGATGTGTCAAATTACATAAATAAGTTGGGGGCAGGCCATTGAAAACCTTAAATACAAGCAATACATTCTTAAAATCAATCCTGAACCAGTGAAGCCAGTAGAGGTGTAGGACAAAACTGGTGTAACGTCGTCATGGTTTCCTTTTCCGCTCACAAGATGAGCTGCTGCATTTTGCACTTGCCGAAGACAGAGAAGAGACGACTGTTCTCTACGAACATGTAGAGAATTACAGTAGTCCAGTCTTGATGTGACAAAACATGAATAACTCTCAAAAGTGAAAGCTTTTTGGATACTTGGAATTAAAATGTGGACAGACATATTTCAAATGTTAGGGCGTGTAAAGAAGGTGTAAAGAAGGAACAATAAGAAATAAGAAGAAACTCACTTTTTAGAAGAGAGGTTTTCTAGATAATTGAAACTTTTTACCACTCCTTCTTCAGCCTGATCGCCCCTCACCCCCACCTAACTCTCTGGGGGTTGTTGCTGGTTGGGGAATCTCCACCCTCAATGCCTCCTCTTCCTCACTGACCTCGAACCTCTCCGTGACCGCTGACCCTGGTGTGACCTCTGACCTCCTGCAGTACGTGAAGCTGCCGGTGGTTTCCCAGGACGAGTGTCGGGCGAGCTACACCTCACGCTCCATCAGCTACAACATCACAGACAACATGTTCTGTGCTGGGTTCTTTGAAGGTGGACGAGACACCTGCCTGGGTGACAGCGGGGGGGCGTTTGTCATGGAGAACCAGGTCACCCGGAGGTGGGTGGTGTTTGGGCTGGTGTCCTGGGGTGGCCCAGAGGAGTGTGGGAGTCGGCGAGTGTACGGCGTCTACACTCGAGTGGCTAAATATGTGGCGTGGATACAGAAACACATTTAGACTGCCCCCTAGTGGTGAGACAGATATGAGGACATATACACTATATGAACAAAAGTATTTGGACAATAGACCAGTACAACATTGGTCCATATAGACATACACTCCCCCTTTGCAGCTATAACAGTTTCAACTCTTCTTTGAAGACTTTCCTCAAGATGTTGAAGTGTTTTGATGGGAATTTGTGCCCATTCATTCTGAAGAGCACTGATGAGGTCAGGCACTGATGTTGGACGAGAAAGCCTCTTTTCCAGTTCATCCCAAAGGTGCTCGATGGGTTGAGGTCAGGGCTCTCTATGGGTCAGTCAAGTTCTTCCATGTCAAACTTGTCAAACCATGTCTTTACAGTCTTGTTTTGTGCACTGGGGTACGGTCAAGTTGGAATAGAAAAGGACCTTCCTCAAACTCCTGCCACAAAGTTGGAAGTATAACATTGTCCAAAATGTCTTGGTATGCTGAAGCATTAAGACTGTCCTTCACTGGAGAAATGAAGCCGAGCCCAAAGCCTGAAAAACAGCCCTGTACCATTATTCCTCCTCCACCAAACTTGGTGTGACCAAATACTTTTGTCCATGGTGTACATGGTGAGACAGAGAACATGTCCTCGCATCATTTTTCTCTGACATTCTGGTTTTGTAAACAGCCTGAACTGCTATCTTACAGAAGCAAAGAAAGAAATTAGGATGAGATACATTTTTTTTTTAAATGTTTGTATTAATCATCAACACTCCACTGTGTTTTTAAAAGACTTGTATTTAAATATTTTCTTTTATGTTACATTTATGGGCTGCAGTTTTTATTTTTACACTCCTTTATTCATCAAAATAAAAACATTTGCAAAACTGACTGAGACTGAGTTATTCAATCACATGATCACATCACATGTCAACCACGAGGTCGCATGCACACCAGGTGCAAATCTTCACAGTTTAGTATAAAGTATTGAAATTATACATGAGAATATTGGTGTGTTTACGGCCTCTCTGGTCAAACACCAGCTACTGCATTTAAATTTTGCCTTGGCTTTTTAGTCCACTCTTGCTCTACAAGACCACACCCCTGCACTGATTCCCACTCTCCCCCCCTCCACCTCTCCCTCACTCAGTTCTCAGCCCAATTTTGGAATTTTTCAAAATCGGGGCATTAGGCAGAGTTAGCTTTGGAAGAGGCAGGTTGGTTACTGTTTGACTGAGGTGTGTTTGCGTTCCAAGTCGGGTCCACATGGACTAACATGGAAATGGGTGGATGATGCAATTTAGATGAAGTGGACTTTAATAGACCTGTGTGCACACATGGACTTGAAAACTATGACCTGGGAATTAACAAAAATCATAAAGTAGTATTAACACCAGAGCCACCACTAGAGGGGGCTATCCAGTGTTCCCAAATCATACTTTTCACATCTGCAGATCGCATAGGTCCGCTATCATCCAAGTGATGTAAAAATTGTCATTCATCCGTGACGCCCGGATGATATGCTGGACCCTAGGGGTGATAATCACCAGAAACACTATGATATGATACTATCACAATATTGCAAAACACTGAGTATTTGCATGTAAAGCAGCGATTATTGCGATATGCTCACACAACAGCTCTAGTGAGAGTGAGCAATTGGCACCATCTAATGGATTTAAACAACAATTGATTATTTTATGCTAGTCCACAAAAAGTTTGTAACATCAATTAAAAAAAATTCTATGCAACAAAAATGTATACTTGGTGTCTCAAAAGCGATACAATATTGCCAAGCAAAAAAATCACGATATTTCACTGTCTCGATTTTTCGCCCCACCCCTATCAAATAAACCAGTAAAAAAACATGGTCACAGCATGTTATCAAACATGAACGTATTTACAGTCATTTGTAATAAACTCAGCATTCATTGATTATAATAAAATGGTTTTTTGTTTGATCAGCTACAGAAAAGTCACATGTGATTTAATGTTTAGATTTTTTTCTAGGGTGAAAAAACAGTCACCATCATCTGTCTTCTTTGGGCCTCATCACTTTTCATTGCCAGTCTCCCACACTTCAGCTTCTGGTTCTGTTTAAATCCAGCCTCTCCATGGTGTCTCTTATCCAATTCAGGTAGTTTCCCAGTCGGGTATAAACTCCATACTTCCCCTGAGCAGCGCATTTTTCTCCCCAGCTGATTATGCCGGTCAAAAACCAGGTTCCTCTGTAGTTCACCACAAAGGGTCCTCCACTGTCCCCACTGCAGGCGTCCATACTCTTGTCAAGGTAACCAGCACAAAACATGTTGTCTGTGATCACCTGCAGGAGACACACGTCATGGTTTGTCATAAAAATAAAACATTACAGTAAAGAGTCTAAAACATGCCAAAATGCCACAGTATAATTAGACGCCAAAAAAGGTCATACATATTCCATAAAAATTATATATTTTTTTAATATAAAGAAATTAAAGTTTTCATCAATAAAATATAATTTTAAAGAAACATGTGCTTGATTTCTTCACAGTGTGACCTGTGTGTTGGAGCTGCTCACCTGATCAGTGGAGGCAGTGCATGCTTTGTAACTGACCACCGGGAGGGTCACCTTCCTCAGGAAGCGGGACGACCTGCCCAAGTACCGAGTGAGACCCCACCCGGACGCCACGCCCCAAGTACTTTCCTGAGAAAACACACACACACACGTTTGCACAGCTCTTCTTCCGAGGACACTGCACTGACCTCCATTCATTTTGACTCCAAACTAATGACAATACAATATAATTTCTCAATCACTCCACTGGAACACATTTACAAAATACAGGAAACACATCTGCTGTTTTAAAATAACACTTTTTTCCCAGAAAAAAAATGCTTCTACAGGTTACAGGTATTTGACCTACCCTTACACTTGAACAATAGAACAACCCTGGCTCTCTTAGACCTGGAGTGGTTAATGTTATTATTGTTGTAAAACCTGCGTTTGTTGGAAAATATCTTCTGTGAAAAAGATCTAATACACCAGGTTTATTCAAGTCATGCTTGACCATTACATACACTTGATACAGAACAATGAAGTCAAATCATTCCAATAGTTTACCCTCAGCAAGTACTTGGACAGGTGGTTGTTGGGGAGACAGGCTGGGACAGCCGTGGGACTTCTCTGGACAGGCTGAGCGAGGAGGACGAGAGCAATATCACTGTCGAAGGTGTAGGAGTGAAAGTGAGGATGAGAGAAGACTTTCAGAATCTTTATCAGTTGCTCGCCTTCATCAGGACGCTGCTTATCATAGTCTCCTATAGAGACGGAGGCAGGGACACAGAGAGGACAAACAGGTTGCTGTGGACATAGTACCACTTGATGGGATAATTCATTCAGCAGAAGCAATGCAGCAGTGTCAACATCTGTGAAATTATTTTAAAGTAGCTGTGGCATAATGTGCAGCAAGTGTGAAAGAAACTCACTCACTGCAGACAAGTCCCCATAATGTGACTGTGTACACGGATCCAGGTCCCCACAACATAGGGAATGCCAGGTACACACACACACACAAACACACACACACACGTCTGCGCTTCTATCAAAGTGAGGACCCTCATAGACATCATGCATCATCAATTAGATGCCTAACCCTAACCTTTACCCTAACCTTTAACCTAAACCCAATTCTAACCCAATTCACTAACCCTAAAACCAGGTCTTAACCCTGAAAAGGCCTTTTTAAGGGGTGAAAAAAGTGAGGACCAGCCAAAACATCCTCACTTTGTAGGGTTTTTACAATTTGTGATCCTCACTCTGCAACAAGTACAAACACACACACACACACATACATTCTTGTTCAGTTCTCTTACTGAGGACATAATGCATTCCTTGGCCCTTTACCCTTACCTTAACCATTACAATTAAATGCCTAATCCTATCCCTGACATAAAGATAATTTTAACCCCAAAACCATGCTTTAACCCTAAAAAAAGTCCTTTGAAGTTGTGCTGAAATATCCTTGATTTTTTTGGTCCTCACAATGACATACATACACATGTACACACACAAACCTATAGTAACGTAGTCTGCAGACTCTTCGAAGCAGTGAGCAGCTGAGATGACCCAACGATCAGAGACCAGAGTTCCTCCACAGAAACCATAACCGTCGGACCTGTGAAACAGAACCTGACATACATACACACAAATACACACTGTTCACAGAGTCCACAGAAAAGAATGCAACGTTTTAGCTCACAAGGACACAGCAGCTGCGGGTCAACTGCTGCCTTGTTTGGTGACTTTGTGTCACAGAATTACACATCTGTACTCACTGATGGATGAGGCAGGGGATAAACAAATGAGAGAATAAAGATTTTCTCTTCAAATTTCGCTGTGACAAAGCAGTGAACGCGAATCCTCTGTCATATTTTCCCTAAAAGCAATCTCCTGAGTCAGTCAACACATATTAAAAATATCTGAACTATCACTTTAAGCTGAGACTGTTAATGTCTCCTCACCTGCCAGTGAATGTCTCCTCACCTGCCAGGGACTAATGTCTCCTCACCTGCCAGGGACTAATGTCTCCTCACCTGTCAGGGACTAATGTCTCCTCACCTGTCAGGGACTAATGTCTCCTCACCTGTCAGGGACTAATGTCTCCTCACCTGTCAGGGACTAATGTCTCCTCACCTGTCAGGGACTAATGTCTCCTCACCTGTCAGGGACTAATGTCTCCTCACCTGTCAGGGACTAATGTCTCCTCACCTGTCAGGGACTAATGTCTCCTCACCTGTCAGGGACTAATGTCTCCTCACCTGTCAGGGACTAATGTCTCCTCACCTGTCAGGGACTAATGTCTCCTCACCTGTCAGGGACTAATGTCTCCTCACCTGTCAGGGACTAATGTCTCCTCACCTGTCAGGGACTAATGTCTCCTCACCTGTCAGGGACTAATGTCTCCTCACCTGTCAGGGACTAATGTCTCCTCACCTGTCAGGGACTAATGTCTCCTCACCTGTCAGGGACTAATGTCTCCTCACCTGTCAGGGACTAATGTCTCCTCACCTGCCAGGGACTAATGTCTCCTCACCTGTCAGGGACTAATGTCTCCTCACCTGCCAGGGACTAATGTCTCCTCACCTGCCAGTGACTAATGTCTCCTCACCTGCCAGTGAATGTCTCCTCACCTGCCAGGGACTAATGTCTCCTCACCTGTCAGGGACTAATGTCTCCTCACCTGCCAGGGACTAATGTCTCCTCAGGGACTAATGTCTCCTCACCTGTCAGGGACTAATGTCTCCTCACCTGCCAGGGACTGCCCCCTGGTTTTTCCAGATCTCCACCCACAATACGCAGATCATCGTCCCGTCCTTGCTCCCCCCCCCTCAGAGATGTGCTGTTTCCGGTTGTGTTCACTGTCATCCACTCGTCTTCTTTCTCTGTGAGGTTCACATGAGCGTCCCAGCCATCTGTGCTGTTGTCCTCTGTCATCATGGTGGCATTGTCCCAAAGAGAGCGTCCTCGGTACCATGTCTGTAACCGTTGACGACCACATGGGAAAGAAACTGGATGGGGACAAGAGACAAAGACAGCTCTGAAGAAAAGACCAAGGGTCAGAGAGACACTGGATCCCTAAGATAGTTGATCAATCAGATCCAGGTTCCACCAGGACCAGAGATGGCTCAAGTCTTTACTGGGCCTTAAGTAGAATATGAGTTTGGGCCCCACACCACCACCTCAGAGAAGCCGGTGCTTGACTATTATTGATACAAATGTAACACTCAAAATTGCATGAATTTTACACGTTTTATTTAGGTCAAACGTGTGACACTCTTGTTTTTTTTTTTTTTACCTTAGAGGGCAGTAAAATCACAAAAGTGGCCTAGTATTAATTTCACTTTTGTTTTCAAAGTGAAGCACTAAGTATGTTGATACGGAACTTGAATTAAACAAGTAAACCAGTTTAATGACTTTAGTTTTTAAAGCTTAAACCATATGTGCAAATGTGCAGACAAACACAAAGACTGCACTGACTGCACAGGCTTCATGTAGCACAATACTTTGTGGCAAAGTAGAAGACGATAACCATGGAAACTTATTAGAGTTTATGTTACGAGGTGCACTGATACCCACACACATTCAACTCAGCACTCAACAAACACAAGGACGTACAAAAGAGGGCGAACTCCGGGTGAGAAATTGTCACTTTGGGAATGGAATGTGAGATTTAGTACACGTGACTAGAACACTAGACTGTCACAGATTTGTATGAACAGAACTCCTGGCCAGTGTTCGCATGCAGAAATGCGAAATAGCTTTTCACGGACACAGAGCGTGGCAAGTTTGACCCTGCCCTGATTCTCACCAGCTTCGGAGCAACTCTGTCCGTCAGACTCAAGTTTGAATCCGTCAGCACAGCCACACTGAACTCCAGCGCCCCCTGGCAGGTCCGTGCAATACTGCATACAACCTCCATTTCTATAGTTACACTCCAACACCTCTGCGAATTCCAAACACAATCACCGATCAACGTTACACATCAAGGTTACTGGTTTTCTGGTTTATTGATTTGCAGGTAATTAATTCCACAGGTTGGGGTTTTTATGGGTCCATGTGAAGGTGGACATGGTGTCCGGCACTGTTTACCTGAGTCGCAGGTCTTGCCACGGTACTGTGGAGGACAGAGACACAGGAAGTCTCCTCGCTCCAGAGTGCATATGCCACCATTCAGACATGGGTTGGTTCGACAGGGGTTAAGCTCTATAGCATACAGAAGTGACACTTGAAAGCACCACGACTCGTTTGTAAATGTGTTCACACTTGTTTTAGATTTGTTTATGAGGATATCGTGACAGCATCAATCATAGTAAATCAATCAGCCGGTCAGTCTGAACTAAAATTGTGAAGTTCAAAATGTGAAAAATTCACCGCTGAAAAATCACTGCTCTTTGCTGATGATACTCTAGTTTGTGTTTTTCAGATGTTCTAAATTGTTATATTTTTTATGACTTAATTATTCATTAATTGTTTTATTATTAAATATACAGTTTAATATTTTAAAGACACTAAATTGTAACCAAAGTGAGAACAACTGCCACAGATGAGCACTTAGGGCTGCAGTTCCTCTTATAGCCTCAGATTTGAGAAACATAAACTAGAAAATCTCATCATCAAATTTTGCACCTCAGCAGCAGATGTAGAGGCGTGAACATGCATGTGAGGATGACGGTGATGATGGTGCACTTACTTGTGTATCTGTACCAAAATTCGAGCTGTGGGCAAAGACAGTGACAATGAAACATCTGCAGTGACCTCTGACCCACACACGTGCTTTATTTCTCTCTCTCCCTCTCATTACCATGGTCTCTTTGGTCTGGAAGATCTCTAAGGCCTCCTCCTGGGAGCAGATCTCCTCATAACACTCCCGCTCTAGGTCTCCAGGTAAAACCTCCTCAAAGAAGGAGTTAGCGCGGCGCCTTCTGGTGGAGGAGCGAAGCATCTGACCCGCTGAGGGAGGGTCCAGGAACACTGAGGAGGAGCAGAACTGTTTCACCTGTGTGTCTGACCTGTCTGTCTATCTGTCTATCTGGTTATTCCACATTACTACAGAGGGCCGGACCTTGTGGCCCAACATAACACCAGGCCTGTCTCACCGTAACTGTCTCACCTGTACAGTGGATGATGTCACAGCAGAGCAGCAGACTGCAGACGGTCACGGTCAGAGGTGACATCATTGTCTGTGGAAAACAGAAAAGAAACTGACCAGCTACAGGATATTTAGTATTTAGAACCCCACCTCCATGTCCCCATCCTGTTTGTACCTGTTGTCTCCTAACGTCTCCTGTTGTCCTTTGCTATCTCCTAATGTCCCCTGTTGTGTCCTGCCAACCACTGCTGTCCTCTTTAGTCTCTAGATGTTATCTTCTGTGGTCTCTTGGCATCTCCTGACATCCCTTTATGTCCTCTTTCGCCTCCTAATGTCCCCACAGAGGACACACACAGTGACGGTAAAATGGATGACTGGGACCAAGTTGATCTATTGATGGTTGACTTAAAAACAAATATTGACACAGCGACGTCACGGCTCTGAGGACGACGACTCTGCTGACATCACAGGAAATGGTCAACTGCGGCAGGGAACATCGTGTGATGCCGATGCTTGTGTTCACGTTACGACACCCAGAGTGTTAGTTACTCATTTAAGATCGCGAGAAATGTCACCATCTGGTGGCGACCAGCGGCATTGACGAAAGGCCTTTACAATCAGCCTGCAGGTGTGTGAACAAACAGGTTTTGTTACACGCTTTTGTTTTGATACTCGACACTTACCGACAAAGTAAAAAACGCTACTTTTTTTTTTTGGATCACAATCGATCGACTGATCGAACGACCAACCGGACAGACTCCAGTCAACATCAACAAACCACGTAAGTGCAGTGACAAAGACAACTCAAGAGCTCTCAACGACATAAAGGCTTCAGCTGAGCACCACAGGAAGAAGCTATTGACCAAACACGGAGAAACCTATAAAAAGACGGGTGGTATGGATTTATTTTTTCCCCTGTTACACTGTGGCATGTTATCCTCGTCACGAACGTAAGTAACGTTAGAAAGATATTCACAGATTCGAACTTCACATGTGTCGGAACACACACGTGATACATATTTTTAATCATAGTGACTTAGACAACAAGGCACAACCAGAGCCAGTTTGAAGAAATATGATTTTATGAATATTTATGAGTAATAAAAGACAATAACTTGACCATAATACAGTGTAGTGTCATCAAACTTTCTGTAAACTTCAGTGCTGTACTGAACATAATACTACACCAGTCAGTTTGAAGAAATATGATTTTAAATAGTTTTAATGAATATTTATGAGAAATAAGTTTCAATAACTTGACCATAATACAGTGTAGTGTCATCAAACTTTCTGTAAACTTGCTGTACTGAACATAATACTACACCAGTCAGTTTGAAGACATATTATTACTATTTACTTTTTTTTAATTAATTGATAATCTTAATAGTGAACAATCAGTATAATCTAAAGTGATAAAAATACAGGGGTTGGACAATGAAACTGAAAGGCCTGGCTTGGCATTGGCACGAGTGACCAAAGGTTTGGCTATAGCAGCCCAGTATATTGCATTATATTATACAGTACATTGACCCTGTGGAGTTCCTGACGGACACTTTTGGTGGAAACAGGAGAGTTGAGGTGCACATTTAATTCTGCAGTGAGTTGGGCAGCTGTGGTTTTATGTTTTTTGGATACAATCCGGGTTAGCGCCCGGACATCCCTTCTAGACAGCTTCCTCTTGCATCCACAGTTACTCCTGTTGGATGTGGTTTGTCGGTCTTCTATGTGGTATGCTGACATTACCCACATTACATCACAAAGACTTGCTGTCTTGGTCACAGATGCGCCAGCAAGACGTGCACCAACAATTTGTCCTCTTTTGAACTCTGATATGTTGTGTGCATTGCAATGTTTTAAGCAAAACTGTGCTATTACTCGGCTAATTGAACCTTCACACTCTGCTCTTACTGGTGCAATGTGCATTCAATGAAGATTGGCCACCAGGCTGGTCAAATTTAGCCATGAAACCTCCAACACTAAATTGGCCATTGTTTCGGTTTCATTGTCCAACCCCTGTAATGTTAACTATAATATGCATTGCATCTCTCTTAGCATAATGTCTTGACTGTTTTAAGATGTCTTCCTGTGTAGATTCAGTGGGAAATTTGTGTGAGTTGGTTTCACACACACAATGCCTTGGGATGACAGGGCTACAAATACCACACAAAGATTCCCCTTGGTGTTGTGTACTGTGCAACAGCCATAACTAAAGAGGCTGTAATGGTTAAATTGTTGACATATTGTTGAAGTATTGAAGTACAAATGTAAAAGCATATATTTCTTCAAACTGATTGGTGTAGTATCATGTGCAGTACAGCAGTAAAAGTTTACAGAAAGTTTGATGACACTACACTGTATTATGGTCAAGTTATTGATATGTCTTTTTTCGGGTGTTGCAGTTTGTTGACGGTCCCTGCGCTCCGATCTCACTGGCGTGTGCACGTAGAGACCAATGTAGTTTCTCCAGCTCGGAAGAGGACTATTTTTGATGAAGACGAGGTTGTAGCTTGTAGTCTAAGTCACTATGATTAAAAATATGTATCACGTGTGTTTCAACAATGCTTCGTTTAAATGTTATTGATCACAAATGTTATTGAACACATGTAAAAACTCCCGTATGGAAATTCTTACAGGACATTTTTCCCCTTAGGATTTGGTGTCACCTGTGGAAATATTCAATCTTTGGAAGAATTCACACGAAATCAGTAGTAGTAGAACACGAGACCTTTTTTTTTTTTTAAATTCTGTTGGCTATTACACGTTCTATATTTATAGAAATACATCTCATGTTTTATCTTTATGAACTATTGACTATGACATGATGATGTAAACCATTAGTTTTTATTCAAGCCACAGACCAATGTTCAGTCTCTGAAAACCTTAAATATAAACTGTTTTTTCTTTCTTTCTTTTTTTTTTTTTAGCAAAGGTTAATTAGGATTTAATTTCCTTTTGCCTTCAACCATCCCATTTATCCAGGCTTTGCACTAAGAATACACTGGATGTGGCAGGGCACTATGCTCAGTCTCATCACAGTCCTGACTCCTGTTGACTGCTGAAGTCAGGAGTGCAGTTCTGTAAAGAAGCATGTCTTTGCTTGATTTTGATCTACAGATCCCCCCCTAACAGCAGAGAAACACATTTATGTCTTTGATTCAATGCTCTCCCCACTCAGCATATATCGAAATAGCTTCTTTAGCTCTTTCTCCTCGTTGAGGTGGGGGAAAAAAAAAAACGCCCTGATTTTAGAAAAGTTTAACACCAACAGAAAATCTTGAATTAAATAATTAAAAAACCTCAGAAGTTAAACCTTCAAAACTAACACTTTGTCTCCTTTCATCCAGTGGAGCAATGTGAACAGTTTTTCTATAACAACAATATAGCACAGCACCGATGCAGCATACTGGCAAAACTATCTTGATCAAATAATTCAATGCTTGAAATAATTTAAACACAAGAGAACATTTCAGTGCGGGCCATACTGTACTACAGGCCGGCTCAGTCCCAGTGAAAGCACAGCTGCTTATTCGTGTTTGCATTGTTTATCAAATCCCTGATACCTGTGAAGTAATCAGCCATAAAACAATCAACTTACGTGTTACAGATTAATTTCTTATTTTCCCCTCACCTCTTTAATTTAATTAAAATTATATTGTTTACTTTGTAAGCTGTTCTCACTTGAGCCTTGTTTTGATGCTTTGATAAAGACAAATGTTTATGCTGTGGTGTCACGTCCTGTTTCAGTGAGATGTCATTCATTGATCTGTGACACAAACACACCTAGTTGTTGTTTACAGGATTTATTTACTGTTTATTGACAGTAAACATGTAAAAGAGACTGAATAGCAGACTGTATTTACACTGACAGCCCAACAGGGGGCATATGTACACACAGAGGTATGACAGCGTACAGTATCATTAACATAAATTATCTAATAAATATAGGACGGATCAGACGCAGTGTCCTGTAACATCAGACGATGAAGCTCCGCCCTCCAGCAAGGCACTAACATGGTGGAGCACAGCAAATGCTAACGGGTGTTAGCATGCTATGGCATAAACAACTTTACCCAAACATCTGTCAATGACCTAATACGTTTAAAAAAAATAAAATAAAAAATCAGCTTCCAGATAGACAGCATTTTTTTGATGATGTCAGTGTTGATAAACAATGTGACTGTCAGACGAAAACGTGCAGGAAAACAACGTAAACACAACACAGAGTTTAGACCGTGAACCTGATCATGACGTCACGTTATTTTCATCTGTTCACATCTTAACAAACAAAATACAAAAAAACCCCTCTGGGACCTCTACTATGAAGCAAGTCCAACAAATCGGGGATATGTTATCAATTGTCAGGTATGACTTGAATTAACAATGGACTTAAAGATAACCGATACAGCGAAGCTCGTTATTAACCCTGGGTTTATTTAACTAGCTACAAGCCTGTTCATGTGGAGGAGGTGATGGCATCATCAGAACCATGAATAAAATAAAATTTGGTGACTTTATATGAAAGAAGATCATTTTGGTCTCTTATCTTGAACTTAACCTGCTCCTGAGCAGATTGGAGGTTAAGCATTAGTTACCATGGCGATTTAACTCTATAAGAAGTGAACAAGCATCGAAAATCTGCGTTATTCCTGAAATTATCTAACTGCACATCTTGCTTCATAGTAAAGGCCTCTGATCACATCATATGACGACACAGACAGACAGGTAGAGACAGACAAATAGACTTCTTTATGGGGATGTGTTTTTTTGCTGATATCTAGTCTTTAGGGGGACGTGGTCCTTCTTCACAGGGACATGTCCCTGCGGGTCTTAGCTGATCGCATATGCTCTCATATTAAAAGTTTTACAGTGCAAAGCAACTCTACACTGATGTGTCAGCCATGTTGTCTGCACCCACACTTGCCTTGGTCTTTGGGTGTAAGTAGCTTCCTGGCTTGGATACTGATTGGTTGTTTGGTTGGGTATGTGTGGGTGAGAAGACAAGGCACAGGTGAATTATCCCATTGGTTTATGGTGTGTCACATGGTCTCAGAGTCACTGTAACATTTGGTCCATTCCTGGTCATGTTCCAGGGTCAGAGGTCAGATCAGGCAGTAAGTAGCAGCACAGGTAGGAGGACATCAGGAGGCAGTTCCTACAATGACAGCAATAAGTCAGGAGGGTAAACCAAGACCAGGACCCGAGCGTCTCGTAAGGGCTGTCACCTTTTATCTGAAATTTGGATCTCTGTTCAGATGTGGGGAGCAATTCACACTCAACCATTATAGACCTGTTTGAGTTCAGTTTCCTGAGCAGGCAATTGCAACACCAACATGAAAAGTGGCGTGTGGAATTATTTCTGGTTCAACACCACAAGAGGCTAAGTAACAAACAAATAAGCGGAGTAAGCTTTTAGCTATCCCCAAAGGACTACCTTTATTTATGAAGCAAATGTGAACTTTAAACTGGACCATAGTTTACAATTACACCTTAAACTACATACATACAAAATTATTCACACAGTTAATGAAACTGCTCTTCGGATGTGGACAAAATGACAGCTCAAGGAAACAGAAGGCACTGGAATTTGTGTTGTATTTCAGTCAAGTAAATATGGATCGGAACTAAGTTTCAGTGACAAACCCATGTCCTCATACGACAGAGACACTGACCTGAATCATTAAGCTTCACTGGCGCTGCTGTTCCTGTTCAGTTCTCTGATTCCCTGAAGAATTCTCTTCATGTGACCAACCTTAGTTACACCAAGGTCCTGACAGAGAGAAAGACATGCACACATACATTCATGTGTTATAATGAGATGATGTCCGACAAGATGTTTTTTTTATCCATCAATTAATTGTCTATTCATCTTGCAGGTAGCTGTTTGCGGTTGGTGGTGCTACCTTCAGGTCCCTCCTCTCCAGGTGGATGAGCTCAGCCCCGCGGACATCGTGTCCAATAAAGATATCCTTATACTCTGTGAGACACAGGAAGTCCAGCCATGCTCCCACCTCCTCCGTTCCCCACTGATGAACTGAGACAGAGGATGTGGTTTAGAAAAGAGACAGAAAGACAGGAAAAGGTTCAGACAGACAGGATATGGCAGAGATTTACCAGGCAGACATAGTGTTGCACATGTCTCCTTGTTCTTGTTGTTTTTGTCTTTCTTGAACTTCGGAACAAGACGAAACTTGGCGCTCCGACTACGTTTGGAGAAGTCTGTCAGGGGACCCTGAAGAAAGAGAGAGAGAAAGGACCAGTCAGCCATGTTTGTTTGCATGTTTGTCCTCTTGAAGGTGATGTCTGAGCTGGTGTATGTTCACATGACGATGATTGTTTGTTTTTCCTCTTTGTGAAAGAGTCAAGCTTAATAGAAAAGGAAAAAGTCTTTAACATTTGAAGCGGAGCAGTGAGATGTCATTGTTTTTCATAGAATCCTTGAATATGCATTGTTGTCTTAGTTAATGAAGATCCAACAGGACCAGGTCCAGCAGACCAAAACTCGTTCATCAACATCCAGCAGTCCAGTTACCTCATGGTCCGACGGGTCAATGATGGGACACAACCAAGGAACGTCCGTCAGCCGACGGAGCTGCTGAGCCACAGCGTTCAGAGCCGAGTTCAACTGGTCCTGATGAGGAGGATCCAGCTGCTGCACACAGAGATTAACAACATCAGAATCATGACCATGATCAGAGCCAGGGCCTGGATCAAAACCATGATGTGGACTAGGACCAGATTATATTAATCAGAATCAGAAATAATTTGATGCCTGGTGGGAAACTTGCATTACAGCTACTCCAACCAAGAACAGAAACAGAGATTCAAAGCCTATACTAAGATACATACACTACCGGTCAAAAGTTTGGGTACACAAGTGTACACTACCGGTCAAAAGTTGACCGGTAGTGTACACTTGTGTACCCTTGTGTACACTAAGATATTCACTAAGGTACAATATACTAAGAAATATAATGTATAAAATTATTTTATACAATGTACCTTTGTGTCAAATATACAAGAATTTAATAAATAAGTACCAATATACAGTATATAAGCAGTATTGGAACAGTAATTGAACCTAAATAAGTGGACTGTGTGTGACCCTATACATACTGTACATTTACTGTAAGTGTTGAAATGTGCAACTACATTGGTACTTAAGGTAAATGCAAATGCAGCAAAATTATACACAGATTCTGATCGGTTCGGTCGTGAACACATTACCATGGACATCTTTCCAGCGAGCAGCAGTTCAGTCTCGCTGAGTAAAACTTTGACGTTAACAACCATGTGGACGACTGCACTACAGCTCAGAGCCTGGATAGAAACAAACCCAGAACTTTAGCAGGAGGGCAAGTCAACTACTGCAATTAAAGGAGCAGGACATGATAGCATGGACCAGAGATCTGGGTTAGAACAGATGCATCATACCCCAGAGCTCTTGGAGTTAGCATAAACCACATCCATGGCCTTCGAGCTGGCGTTGACAGCATGAGCTAATTCCTGTTCCATACTATGGTGAGACTGAGCGACCTCGCGGATACTGAATAAAACATACATTCATATTAATATACACAATTATACATGTTAATGTATGTCTACATGTTCACACCTGAGACAATCAGGACACAACTGACAGAAAAACGTCATTCATTAAATTGAGTCCGAAAAAAGCAACATTACTATTTGCACGATTAACATTACTGTATGAGAGTTTATAATGATATGTCTTTGACTACATGTTTACTAAGTGCTGTCTTTTCTTGATTGTCTGTGACGACCTTTATTTACAATTCGCACATGTGGGATCATCGTAAACTACCTTCTGAGGAGTGAACTGAAGAATGAAGATAAAGGTTTAATTGATTTAAAAATGTTTAGTTTTAACACTGTTTTCCTGCATGATTATATGCATTAAGCCCTGGTTTTATCATGTAGTTATTACCTGTGTATGAGCGTTCCGGCCGCCTGACCAAACTCACTGACAAGTGACGCCTCTTCCTCAGAGACAATCTCTGGAGGGGAGGAATGAGGGGGCTGTGGGGGTGGAGTCCGGGGAAACTCGCACTTCTGTTTGTCCTCCCACGACTTCAGTGTGCTCTCAAATGCCTCAAAAAGACAACAGCAACAAACACTACAAGTTAGTAACCAGTCAACAAGCCAATCATTTTGAAGTGAATTCAGGTCAGTCCTGTCCAAACCATAAAACTCACTCGGTCTCGGGTCAGAGTCTGGGTCCGGTTCTTATGAATGATCCTGATGTAACCCGGAGGCTGGATCCATGCCTCCCCGTCCACCTGAACAGGGACGCCTTCATCTCCAAGGATGGTGATCTTCACTGTCCGACACTGAGGTTGCGACACAGACAGATATATAGAGTGGGACAGATGGACAGAGAGAGAGAGTTACACATTTTTTCCCCCTGGATCTTGTCCAACACCCAAAGAATGAGAGTCAAAGACAGGTACTGTACAGAGTGTGTGTGTGTGTGTGTGAGAGAGCATTAGAGATAGAAAGAGAGGGATGGACAAACAGACGTGTGGAAGCACCTGAGCTATACGGTGGTGTTGCAGGTTGATGACCCTTGACACAGCCATCTGCATGCTGCCAAACACTGCCACTACCTCCAGAATCTTATCGTCAAAGGACGGAGCGGTGAATGTCTGACAGAGGGACAGAGACAGATAATGACATTCCTAATCAGCTGAAATAGTAAACAGGCAAGAGTGAGGTTCTTACATCGTCCTCTTTGGTTCCACCCCAAAAGTTGGTTCCTCCGGCGTAACTGGGGATGTTCAACACTGCGATACCCTGGAGGCTGGGGAGCGGGATGGGCCGGCCGTCACACTGCACACAGACCGACACACATGTGGTTAACAGTCACATGACTTAGTTGCTGCTAAGGGCGTAACTCTCTGGCTAACCTCCAGCAAAACTCTCTGCTCCAGGTTCTTGTAGGTTCTGTGCAGCAGCTCTTTGGTTCCCAGGACACTGTACCACATCATATTCTTTGTGCGGCTCCTAGACAAATGAGAACAACACTCACTCAGTCAACTAGTCAGAGAGCAGCTGAGTAAGGATATGTCTGTCTCTTTGAGGAGATGAGGACACACCTGCACTTCTCCGGGTGCTCGTCTCTCTTGTTGTTGAAGTCAAGTGAGATTTTAGCATCAAGGCCAATTCCAAAGTAATTGTTCATGACACACTTCTCTGTGAAACACTCTCTACACACACAAACAAACACAGGTTAGCTTTATTTTAAAAAGCATCCATTATCAATGTATTGACATGATACTGACATGTGAATTTGTTCTTTTAAGTTCTTTAAGTTCATTAAGAGACATGTTCTGACTGTATGAAAGATAACAATGTTAAACAGATAATTGAAAATGACAATCAACAACTAAGACTTTCAGCAGGAAGTATCATTATTTGGGGTGAATGTGGGGGACAGATATTATGTCCAGTATTGTGACATTGTATTCAGCACATGATTCTCTGTGGCCACCAACTTACATGTTCTCCGGGTCACAGCTGAACGGGTCAGCGTTAACCAACAGTCGACTGATCACAGAACTGCTAGAGAGAGAATTAGAGAGACTTGCTCTGAGACCTGAGAGAGAGAGAGAGAGAGAGACATATCAATATCAGAAAATACAAATAATCAAAAACAAGATGGCCCATTAGACTCTTCACGAACAGAAACACTGCTGATCAGAAAGACACATTACTGAACAGAAACAAGAACACAATTAATCAGAAATGTGAATGTCCTGTTTTCTTCCACTTTTTGTTTGTAGGCATTTGCTGCATTCTTGCTTTCCAAGCACTACGTTGCCTTGCACTCACCAGTCTTGCGAGTAATTAAAATAACGTAAAACATAAAAACGAGTAAATTGTGGTGTTGCTTAGCAACCTAATTATTATGCTGGGGAACACAGTGTTGCATCATGCTCAAAGGATTTATCAGCTTTGTGCAGACTCATGTGGCAAAGATTTAAATGTAACAGACGTAAAAGTTATGCATCGCTGCTTTAACCAGCCTGAAAACATCCACTGCGATGTTAGCTCAGCATTGGCTGCTATTAACACTGTGCTGCTTACCTGGATAAAGGATCTTTGTATTAAGCATGGGCATATTGTCCCTATTTCCTGTCTGGATGGGAAGTGATGCAGAGCTGCCCAATGACAGGCTGCCTTTACTGATCAGCTTCTCACAGGGTGTCTTACTGACTAAAGAGACAGACAGCCAGAGAGAGACAGAAAAAAGAGAGAGAGAGTGACAGAGAGACAGGCAGAGAATAGACAGTCAAAGAGAAAAACAAATAGAGACCAATTGTATTAATAAGATAGGTGACAACCAAAGGCAGGGCTTTAAGACATGATCCATGGTGACTGAATGAACCATGTGTCAATCATCTTGTGTCTCACACCTCTGCGTGTGCTGCGGTGTTTGACATTGTAGGACTGCAGAGACGTCTTATCATCCTCCAACTCCTCCTCTTCTTCCTCCTCCACAAGACCATTGTCTTCCTCAGCTCGACTAAGACCAAACACCTGTGCCTGTGTCTGTGCATTCTGCTCGTCCACAGCTGTGAACACAGTGGACAGATGTGAATGTGCTGCTAGTTTTAACATGGCACGCGTGAGCAGGTGAATGGTACCTTTCTCTGTGTGCTCTATGATCTGTCTGATGGCTTTCTTCAGACTGTTTGCTCGTAGCATCAACTGCTCTCTAGGTTTAAAGATGGCAGAGGAGGAGGAGCTGTTGGTGCGTGGGGAGCAGGGGGTGGAGCTGGGTGGGGCATGAGGAGGAGGAAGATGGAGGGTGGGAGAAAATACAGCTCTCTCCTCCTCCTCAGCTATGATAGGGGGAGGGGCTGGGGGAAGGACAGTGGATGCCTGGGACTCCTCATTCAGGGTCTTCAAAAGAGAGTCCAGTTTTTCCTTCAATACACCACACTAAGACAAAAAAGCACAACTCATCACACACTGACACATTACTCAGCAGAAACCGAAACACTGCTGAACAGATCAACAACAGAAAATACAATAATACGACTCAGGGACACATGGCTAAACAGAAACACTGATGATCAGAAAGACATGATATGATTTATGAGAAACATAGAGCTGACATACCAAAGAAGGATACATGATACCCCAAAATAAGGACAAATGATTCATCAGAAAAAATAGGACTCATCCAACAGAAATATGATGCATCAGAAATTAGTGTGATATACCTTCTTGGCCATGGCCTCTGACTCCTCTGAGCTCTCTGTGTTCTTCTCATACGCCTTACCAACACGAGCCACAAAATCCTTTACTGTTTCACACAAAACCCTGGACACATGAACACACACACAAGTTAGTAACACACACGCTCACACACAGAGTACATGTGTGAAGGGTGTCATACTTGGCAGAGGAGATGATGACAGAGTGCTGGTCTGAGGTCAGGATTTTGGACAGGTGAGCAGCCACAGAGTCCTCATAGGTTAGAATCTGCTGAACCTGAATCAGACAACACAAACACCAAGATCAGAACTGTCACTTAGTCAGGGTCCATAACAAGTAATGTCATTTTTTTCTCACCTCAGAGTCATCACTGCAATCTTCTGCGACTGTGGAAGCTGAGTATTGCCGTGGAAACTTCGTCTCATAGACCATGATGCTCCATCTGCAGGAGAGAAGCGGACCTGACTATTCTCATAACAACATCAAATACTAGACAACTGTCACCTGTCTGACATCACACACCTGTGTGACATAACTGTCACTCACCTGTCTAACATCTTGGTGCTGGCTCTCTCCAGCTTTTCCAGGATCTGAGGCAGCTGAGTGTCATCATCGCAGGCCGACCCCCAACCAAGAACTCGTGCCAGATCATTCCCAGTCCCTAGAGGCAGAACCCCGAGCTGACACTGACCAAGAGACACGCCGTTAGCATGTGGCTAGCATGTTTCCTGTAAAAGCATTAAAGACCAAAAGACACACCTGTTTGTGCAGTGTCAGGGCGTCAATCTCTGACAGCACCCAACCAACGCTGCCGTCTCCACCACACACCAGGATCCTGAATGTATCAAACTTCTGAAAGAGCCGCAGTCTGATGGAGACACAGATGAACGTTTACATGTGATCCAACATGTTACAGTAATAGTTGTTCTCAGTGTAAACATGGTTGCCACCAGGAACACCTGCCTACAGCATGATAAAGGAAATTGAAGCTTGACCAAGCTTCACTTGGTGAACTGCTCATACTCTCACACCAAAGTCCACAGAGTTGCTGGTCTACTGCTGGCACTATGTTGTGGTGTGTGATGTGTGTGTCAGAGGTGTTTGCAAGTTCAAGTCAAGTCTCAAGTCTTTCATTTTGGTAATAGTGTTTTGCACCAAGGGATACATGATGTTACCGACTGTATAGCTCATCATGTATTACATTTTTCAATGTTTAAAGTTTGAGGAAAACATCTGTATTGTGCATGGTGCAAAATATGAGGATGGATACTTTCTTATTGTTCTTTAATAATAATAAAGAATGAGAAAATAACCTACAGCAAGGCTACACAGCTAATACCAAAACACAATGAATCTGATTTTCATAGTGTGAACAAACTGAGGAGAACTATATGGCACTCGTGCCCTTTGATATTCATCTGGAATAAAAAAAAACAAGAACAACAATCTTAGCTGAGCACTGAGTAACCAACCCACAAATGACCCAAATGATACCAAGTGAATTCTCAAGTCTTTTGATGTAGAGTCACAAGTCAAGCCTGAAGTCACTGTTGGTGCTACTTAAGTGCAACTCTCGTCCAAGTCTCAGACTCGAGTCATCTCTGTGTGTCTCACCCCAGGTGAGGGCCTCCGTTCATCAGATCAAACACCTGTGCTGGGTTGAGCAGCTGTTTGAAGCGGCGCAGAAACTTGACACCCTGATTGTCTCCACTTTTAGAGTTTACAAACACCAGCAGTGGACTGGTGCAGGACGGAGGACAAGACGCTTTCCAAAAACCTATGGACACCAGAGACATGTAAGAACTCATCAGAAGAGGTGTTGACAGTGCATTTGTTGTTATAGGAAAAGTGTACACTACTCACCATCAGAGTCGATGCTGTTGAGCGCTGTTGGAGGGATGACAGACACTTTACACTGACCCAGAGGACACTTAGAGGACAACTGGTCTTTACAGCTGGAGTGCACCTGTTGGACAGAGGGATAGCTGAGACATACACGTCCACCAGCGGGAGGCAGCAAAGACATCTGTCCTGTCCTTGTCTTACCATGGCTTTACACCACAGACACCGCCAGTCCTGGAGACGCAGCACACTCCCACATGTCTTATCACAGATGCTACACTTGGCTGAAACTGGGAGGTTCCCCTCCAACCACTGGTGAGGCATGGACACCTGAGCGGTCGGTCAGAGTTCAGGACAGATGATGAGGACAGATGATAAAGACAAGTCAAAGGAAAGAGGTCTCAAGTGTAAATGAGTAAATGTGTCTCACCCCATCCTCGTCCTCGATGATGTCTTTCCCAATCGAAGCCAGAGTTGTCCATTTACAGTTGTTGGTCGCTCTGACTGCACAGCGCTTATGAGCCTTAAACTTACAAACTGAAACACACACACACACGCACACACACAGATATATATACACTGATGGTTACCAGTTGTGTTGTGACGCTAGCCCTAGACCAGTGGTTTGTGAGTCATATAACTGATAAAGAAACACAAGAAACAACTAAAAACTGATTTAGATTCAGTTGAGGCGTCACATTGTGTGCATTTTTTTACATGTGTACTTGTATTTCATAACTCCTTAGGACCTTTTTTTTGGCATAAACACTGACCTTGTAAGGATCAGTAGTCTTTATGGAGACCAAAACCTGGTCCTAATGAGACAGAACCTCAGTTCTGAGGTACTGGTTACATTTTGGGAAATATCTGACTTGTGGTTTTGGTAATGTTAGGTGAAACATTAACTGGTTATGGTTAAGGTTATTGTTTAAATTTTGTTTATGTCCAAATTAATGTAAATCAATGCAATGTTCTCAGAAGAATAGCTGTGCAAATCTGTGTGTGTGTGTGTGTGTGCATGGGTTACCTTCACAGGACAGGCCGTGTGATGTCACTCCTGACAGTGCCTCTCTGCAGACGTTACAGTACGTGGGTCTGGCATGCGAACAGGCGTACCAGTTGTGCATTCCACTGAAATGGTCCATGCTGTACTGAGTGGACTGACATGCACATGCGCACACACACACACACAGTCAGCCGATGGGTCAATATGTAGGGCAATAAGAGACGTGTTGGTTGATTTGATATAGTTGGCAGCCTATGTATTAACTAAATTAACAGAGGTGTAAAACAGCTTGGCTGCAACTGTGTTCAGGCCTTTGCATATCGAATGCATTTTTCCCATGCATTTTATTTGCATGTTAATAATATTTTCCAAACCAGTATCCAGTCAATGCAGTTAGTTGCATTTGTTATCAGTGACATAATCTCACTGAGCAATACTGTGGGCTTTTACTTCATGTCCAGAATTTACCATTTTGCTTTTGACTGGTACACATCAAATTAATCCGAATGTGTATTGTTGATGATGTGACAAAAAATATTCAAACAAACACATGTGCAGAGCTGGTCCTATTAACAAACAAGCAAGACTTCCCTCAAATCTTCAAACTGTCTGACAGACATAAATTTCTAATTAATTGTTCACATCTGTATCCTGTCGGCAGGAAAAAAGACAATAAAATGTTTACAAAAACAAGAAATATTCACAATGAATATAAAATATCAACATAAATATATTACAAGATATGACATTGTTAAAGACCAAGTATTGATGTAATGATTTCATGTTGAATTTAAGACGACGAAGTTGATTGTGGTGGTGGTGATTGGAGAAAATCGTTCCTTATTTGCTTTGAGTTGCCACAAGGGGAGCCTGCATCTTTCATTAATTCTAAGACTTCACGATTTATAGTAATGATATTTAAGATTCTTGTTTTTCACTTTAGAATGCAATTGTTACTGTGTTTTAGTAACACACCTCATAGTTGTGTCTGTTCTGGACACTCCGCAGTGCTGCCATCCACTCCTCCATCTCTTTCCGGTTGTCTGCACAGAGGATGAGACGCCTGCAGGGGGCAATCACCTGAGAGAAAGAAAGGCGAGTGGTCAACACGCACAGGCGTGTGTCTCAGAAAAGTGGTATGTCAGGAGACTCACAGTGAAGCTGTTGTTGACGTTCTTGGTGCTGGATTCTGCGACGCTGGCGTCTGTCAGATCCACTTCGTCAAAAATGATGGACTGAGACACAGAGACAGATTCTGATCAGTCACATCTACCATATATTTATGATGTTTTAGCATTTATTAATGCAAATAATCTCACACAGTGACATGAGGTCACTGTGTAAACAACTTTTGCTGCCTTCTGCCTGTGCATCCGACCAAAACTCAGTCTCTCACCTTGGCAGTCTGAGCGTAGTACAGCGTTCTCCCTCGCAGTTTGAAATAACGACGCTTCCAACGCTGGAACGAGTTTGTTTGTTTCATCAGAGTCCCCTCCTTCAGTACTGTCTAAAACACAACAATAATATGAGACAAAACAACAATGTGAAACAGAGACATGACAAACCAGCGGATTTGTTTCAAAGTGCCCTTCTTTAGCAGCATCTAAAACATTCATTATTTGAGACAGAGCCACACATCTGTTTGTAACCAATGTAAAAACAACTGTAATTGTAAACAAGAACAATGTAAACCCCCATACCTTTTTGGAAACAACATAATCATTTTGTAAAAGACACGTTTTTAAACGTGGCTGCCAAAAAAAACACCTACGTTATCGTTTGTCTCTCTTGTATCTGTTGACACATTTGAGAAAAAGGAGACAAAGTATCCTCACAGATATGGGCATGATTTAATGTGAAGGTAGCATTAAAGGGGCAGTGTCCACACCAAATCCCTGACAAGGACACCTGTGTCCACAGAGCATGTGGTCCAGGTGGTTTGGTTCCCGACGTTTGTGGACAATGAAAACTGTGGTGAGCAGTGGAGGCTATGTGCAGTGTGTGGTGGCCTGTGGCAGAGCCTATGCTACATTTAATCAAGTGGTTCATTTAGTCAAGTGGTTAAAGAGCGACACGACAAATATAAAGTTTCCTGGAAAAGCTGAAGGCAAAGACACAGTCCTGTGACAGAGACAAAGACAAGAGAGGCCTTTTACTGGGAGAGAGGGAGGAGGCAGGGAGATGGAGAGACAAGACAGGACAGACAAGAGAAATCATTCACTAAGGCAGAGACAGAAAGACTGAGAGACAAGGGACAAAGAAATGACAGAGGGGCGTACACAAGAGAGGTCTCAATGAGAGACAGAGATGGACACAGAGAGACACACAACCAACAACAAGCAGCTACCAACCAATTCATTCGCAAATGAAGCAGAAGAAATGGAAATTATAAATTAACAGAGCTAAACTATTAAACTAACAGCTGACAACAAAACTCACACAGTGACAAATCTTGGGAATGTGGACTTTTGTTGTTATTTTATTTGACCTTTTTTAAAAACAGGAAATCCCATTGAGGTTACTGAGGCAGCAGCCACATAGAAAAACAGCTTGAAATACATATTAAAACAGAAAGAAAACCCTACATGCCTACCTCACCTGTCTTTATGAAACCCTTAAATTCATCAGTGGATATGAGAGTGTCAAAATCTAAATATTTCCAGATTATTCCAATCCCAAGGTGCAGTGTAGAAAAAAGTTGCTCTCCCAAAGTCTGTGAGAATATGAGGAACACTAAAAACAAGTACTTAGAGGAGCAAAGGTGGAAACTACCAAAGCTAAGACAGAGGAACTTTCACCATGACACATCCTGTTATAATTATATAGTTAACAGATTAAGTGTTAAAAAAAACTACCAACACGTTCCAAAAAGGTTGTGACGAAATTATTTTACAAAATGTTGTAAGATTAAAAAACACATTACTGACATTACAAAAAATGACTTCTTGCATTACTAGCAAAATATGAAATTTCATAATGTGGAAAGACACTTTACTAAAGACATTTTAAAGAGTATTTTAAGTGGAACAAGAGAACCTTTGAATCACATCCAAGTAAATCACTAAAACTGTGTGTAGGCAAGTTAAACAGCATTTTTGTCCGTCACTTACATGAACTATATTGATTTTCTCAAATTCACTATTATCCTGATAGTGGAAATTTACCATCACCTTCTTGTGTGAACTTTCTTTTGCAGTGTACAATATTATACTGTCCCATTCCATCACACAACATACCACCTTGATTGATATGAGATGAACAAATAGCTTTCTTAAAAGTGGACTTAAAAGTAAAAATTAGATTTATGAACTTGAAAATGAACTTACATTAAAGCTTTCATCTGACCATTAACACAAATATTTGATGTAAGGGAATTCTTTCAATGGAAACTTCCAGATATAACCAAGAAACATGGATCTATCATCTTACAGAGACTTGTAAGAGTGGAACAAATAATGCTCCGGGGAATGGAACTAGTAAATACTCACAGAACACACAGTGGCTCTTCCTCATCCCGTATGAAAAAACGCTAGTGACAGTGAACACTCCATATTTCCTCCTCATGTCCCGCATGACTCCATCTGTAGCCTGATATAGACACTGAAGGCTCCCAGCCAAAGTCTCTTCCTGTGACTCAAACTTCTACGTCAATGTGGACTCAGCTGCTGCTGCCTTCAGGGCCTGACTGACATATTGCCATTGACCACATTAACCAACAGTCCTCAAAATAAAACTGTTCCAGAAGTCTCTATGATGAAGAAAGTTCAACAGCTCCAAAATCTGTTTTCATTATCAGGCTTCACTGAACCCAATACTTAGCTTACAATGACACTGAGCAAATGGAGTTTGCAAAGTCTCAGCAGTGCTGACACGTGTAGTTTCATGAGCGTCAGATGCCAAAAGACCAAAAGATTATTAACTTTTTCGTAAAACTATTCAATTAATACATTCATTTTGTGGTAAACAAAAGTCACAAGTATATTGTTGACTATCCATTTACATAATTTACATTTCAGCTGGAGTGGAACCGCTTGTTGTGGTCATATGTCGTTCATATGTCATCACGCTATTTTCCCTAATCGTCCCTGGTCTTTCACCACAGTTGAAACACAAACAACGATTGTCTGCAGGAATCTTTTAGTTCCTTTGAGGTGGAAATGCATATACTGAGCTAACTTACAGAGGACCTGAAATTTAAACTTATCATCAACTATCTTGGTGACTCTGTTAACAGTCCAGACCAAACGTGTGCTCATGTGGAGTCATAATCTATACATGACATCACTGGAACCATGAATAAAGAAGATTAAACAGCAGTGGTGTGAGTTTTAGTGACAAACAGAGGAAATGTTATCACGATCATATGACCAGAATAGAAACAGCAGAAATTTATTTTAATGTTTGCAGTTAGTCTAGAGATAAACCTGTGATTGGCTGGCAACCTGACCAGGTGTACCCCAACTCTGTCCATTGTCAGCTGGCATCAGCTCCATGATCACCCTGGTGGTATGAAACTGGTATAGATGACAGAATAAATGTCATCATGAACTATTTGTGTCCTTGCACTTCATTAATCAAAACACATTTCTGATTCATTATGAATGGATGTTTTGTTCATGCCACAACAGAAGAGAGATACAAAGAACATGGATGATTTTGAGTCCAAAACGGCCCAAAGACACAAGGTTTACTGTGTGACTTTTCTCATTACTGCATTAAGTATAGAAGAGAAGAACCTTAAAACAGAGTATCAGAAGTAGAAGATACTGACCAAATCTATAATAATTTCTATGAATTAACTGATTATTCTACTGATTACATTTGTCATTTACCTTGGACTGTGGGACTGATGCTAATATTTATCATTTTTAAGTTTAATTCAGTAACTGAGAACATAATCGCAAATGGATCGACGATCATACTAATTACTGAGATTACACAGGAACTGTCAACAAGTAGATAGCAGGGACCATATATATATATATATATATATATATACAAACACGTCAGATTACCTCTTTCTTATTTCCCGAATTGATCCACTGGTCTTTTAACGCAGCACAGTGCACTTTACACGAGGGTACAACCCGTTAACGATCAGAGACACGTCACAGTTCCTGAAACACCGGCAATGTCCTATTGCCAGCACACAAACACAATCAAACAAGCATTCACCACTGCGCTCAGCCGGCCTCTGGGTGACGTCCCCTGACGGGGGGCAGCGGTGGGAAAATGCGGGGCTTTTCGTCGGGCCTGTGGCCCCACTCGGTTACCTCATTAGCTTAGCCTGGCTTATAAATAACGGTTTCCGTTTGAACATTACCCACGGACTCCGAGTTACAGCAACATCTCTTCACCGTGACTGGAGATTTGACTCCGCCTCAAAACCCGGACTCGTCTCGAGTCTTGTTTTATTCGCTTAGCTTGATGCTACATCCATGACTAAATACGAACACCCCTCGCTTCCAGCTCGTTGGGTCAAATTACATTAAATAATGTTAAATATCACCCAGACTGAATGTATGGATCCAGACACAGTCTGAACCTGAGTGTATGTTAGAGGATACAAATACTGTAGCACTGACCCCGTTTCCCTAAATAATCCACCTCTTAAGCTTTAGGTTTGATGCCAAACTCCACTGAAAATCCGCGATATTTAAAGCGATGCCTCTGGTTACAAGATGTGTACACGAGTCAGAAACAAATATAAGCAGACCAAAGTTCAGTCTCATTCACCCCTCAATTCGGCATTTTCACTCGCCAAACAAAATCGGATTTAATTAAATGTAAGTGTGTGATCATAAACCGAGCCTCATCTCCAGCCGAGCGATGCGGCTGCTGATGGAAGGAGACGGGGGTTAACGGTGTGAGAGCGGCTCTAAAACATGTCTTAGTTTTAAAACAAAGGATGAGTGGAGTGCGTCGTGTGTTCGGAAATATATCATTTGATGGATTATATGAGACTTCATTATTTCACAGATCATGGAAATGTGGAAGTATAATTTTTGTGAGGTGTGTTGTGTCCGTGTTGCAGCTCGGGGCTGTGTGTAGACGAAAACCCACTGACCGCTGGGAAATTGTGAAAATAAATGGCGAGATTCGCCGCCTCTCTACCTTGTTGCGGATTTGTCCGGACGTGGAGACTTTTCGAATGAGCTTCTGCGGGGTTCCGGGTTCCTGCTCCGGCTCGCTGTCCGATGACTCGTCCGGGCACCGGGCCGCTGCAGACTCCGGTCCCCCTGCCTCCGCCATCCTGCCATCAGACCCCCGAGGAGGTCCCGGGGAGGGAGCGCCCCCCAGCGTCGGACAGCGGGCAACACAGTGAGATAAACTGAGAGTGTTTACTCACCTCTGGTGGTTACATTGTGGTATTACACATCTAACTTTATATTTGATTTAGTGATTTAGAAATTATTTCTCTTAGGACCATACGGTGAAGTAGTGGCTAGCAATGTTGCCTCACAGCAAGAAGGTCACCGGTTTGAATCCCCCCTCAAATGAGCCGGTAATATCCAGCTGCAGACCCGAAACAGGAATGCAATGAAACAAAGTTGACTAATTTGAACTGAGAGCACTAATATTTAATCTGGTTATAAATAACTATCTTTTCGGTTTGATCACTCCATGTGGTGAGTTCTGAAGCTGTATCCTGGTTTATATAATAAATTGCTTAGTTACATGTAAGATGATCCTGAGCTGAACATTTTGATTCTACTGTGTGTTTGTGTCTGTACTTTCCTCCCTAAGAATAAAATGAGGAGTCCAATTGTTCCTGCAATCAGATTCTAACCATTAAAAGAAAGAAATTTAAAGAAAAAGCTCTCCCATAGTATTTTGCTTCACACACCAAACATGCATCTGTACAGTATATTTGTATTTTACATCTACTATGTTTACTCAACCCTTGTCAACTCATTATGCTTAAATTTAAACACCATTTTTATTTGAGGACATTTTGAATCCCTCAGGGTTAACTACCAACACAATAACACATTTTAGCCACTTTATAAAAGATTTGTCACTCTGGTTTTATCATGTGTTCCATGCTGCAGGATAATTTTTTTTGTGGAATTAAAATATTATCAATTAAAAAAAACAAAAGCAAATCTGAACAAAGGATTCCAAATGCCTAAGGAACAATATAACACATTAGACAACTCATTCACAACAACACACAACTGATGTAATAAGACAAAGCAACACTAAGACAACACGTGAGGACATAAGACAGACTTTAAGGACAAAGTGAGTAAAGCAAGATAACAACAGGAGCAGCTCATGGGCAGACCCACAGCCCTGGAGCTTATTATCATTACACAGTTTCTCTATGTGACATCCAGGCCGACATTTACTGTCTTCACTTACAGGGGGAGCAGCATTCTCATGAATGAACAAACTGGAGGACACAGTGACTGTCAGCAACAGTGAATCTTTGACTGATCAATGTGGCTCAGAAAGGAAGATGTGCAGTATATGTGCCATTTGATTTGATGTTTATACAGTATGTTGTGTTTATACTGAAAATATGTAGCCGCAACAATGTCACATGTAAACAAATAACTAATATATGATATGATGATACAGAGATCACATGTAGGTAATACAGTGAATATACTGTACCTCGTGATGTCAGTCTGTGACCTGTTCACACCCGATGTTAACATTCAAACCTGACAATGAAATAAGATGTATATACTGTATATGCAGTTAATTACCTCTGTATTGGGACAAAGACACACATTTTGTCATTTTGCCTCTGTTGACCACCAGAATGAGACTGAAATTAAACAATCAAGATGTGATTAAAGTGTGGACTCCCAGCTTTAATTTAAAGGAATGAGGAAAAGACTTAAAAGATTAACCATTGAGGAATTATGTTTTTTTTTTACTATACATTGTTGTCCTTTTAAGGGGCTCCAAAATAATAGGACAAAATTGAATCATGATAAATAAAAGGCTTGTTTTAATACTTGGTTGAAAAGCCTTCACGTCACCAAATCCACCATATATGTTCTTTGCCAAGCTTTTACTGCAGCCACCTTCAGTTGCTGCTTGTTTAGCTCTTTCTGCCTTAAGTTTAGACTTTAGTAACTGACTTGGTCACTGAAAAACATTCCATTTCATTACCTTCAAAAGCTCTTGTGTTATTCGGGAGCCCCTGAAAATGGACAACACTATAAAAACATGTATAATTCCTCAGCGGTTAATGCGTCTTTTGTTCATCCCTTCAAATTAAAGCTGTGAGTCCACACACTAATCACATCTAGATTGTTTCAAATTTATTGTGCTGGACAGCGGCAAAAAGACAAAATGGGTGTCTTTGTGCAAATATATACAGTATGTACCTACACGTACATCAACACATCCATACATATTTTGTATATCTCATTAACGTGACAGATACAGAACATAAAGCCATCACTCAGGTGCTTCTGTAACTTCAGCTGCTCAGGTGCACCACCTAACTACCAGAGCTCCACAGGTGACCTACATGAATTCTTCCACCCTGATTCCCAGAACACAGCAACAACAAAGTGTTTGTCAGAGCAGGATCAGTTATCAGAGGGATCACAATTATAGCTGTAACCAGGTCAGCTCACACACAAGAAGAAGCTCCACCAAGCAGGATGCATCTAGAGACACACACGACACCACACAATGTCAACGTTGATGCTAACGTAACACAAATGTGTGCTCATGTAATGCTAAGGTACCACTAATGCAACACTAACACACACACACTACTGCAATGATGTGTGTTTAGACGGCACAATGTGATCACACAATGGAAAAGAAATTAAAAGAGTGATTAAACTGTAAGTTAATGACACCGATAGTCAAATCAAGTGTTTTTATGTGTGTGTGTGTGTGTTGTAATGTGACACCTGTGTATTATTTTATCGAGGTCACATCAAAGACAAAAGCATAAAACTGTAGGCCTACTTCTTACTCGACACACACACACACACACACACACACACACACACACACACACACTGGTTTCCATGATTTCAGAGGACATTGCTTTGACTTATATTAATTTCTTGGAGACTTACTCTAACCTTAACCATAATTACTAGTGCCCTAACTCTAACCTTAACCTAACCCTAACCTTGTCTTCACCTTAACATGTAGTAATTTACATTACGAGAATTAGATTTTTGTCTCCATATGGTAGACAAGTCCCCATAATGTAACAGTGTGTGTGTGTGTGTGCATGTGTGTGTGCATATGTATGTGTGTGTGTGTGTGTGTGGGGGGGGTGTGGGTGGGGTCCGGGTGTTTATTAGCTGCTGTGTGTGACACGAGAAATCAGACGCAGGACGGACAGCTCGGTGAGTGACACATCTGTGATTATATTTACATAAAATTTTTGATAGATAGATAGATGGACTGACAGATAGATGGATGAGTTAAAATAAAATGCAAAAACACATTTTTAAACAGACACATTATTTAAGTTATCATTATTATTGCTATTGTTTTGAATTTCATATTAATTTCAAACTGTTAAAACATTTATGTCTCTTTAAAAGGATGCACTCTCTCTCTTTATTAACAGTTGTATTAATTATGCTTGTGGATTTCTGTAAAATCATTTTAAAAAGAAAATTCTGTTGACTTAACCCCCCCCCCCAAGGATTATATAGTTGATTGCTATCAGAAGAGCAGATCAAGGGTGCAAAAAAAGATTTCTTTTCGGAATTTACAGAAATTGTAGGGCTGGCATGATTTTTTTTTCATGTCCGATATTGATATCACAGAGTATGTACCAATGTCAATATCAGTCCGATACAGTAATTTTAGACCTTTTAAACTATGAAGAATGTGAGCAACAAATAAACTATTTCAAAAACATAATTCTCTGGACATGTGATAAATATTCTTTTCCCATAAGGAAGAAATAAAAAGCTCACAGCATGACTCAGCTGAAATGCTGTTCGTGGTTTTTGTTTACATTTTTACAGTCTGTGCGCAGTAAAGTAGGGTATACTGTATATAGGACTTTTGGATTGCATTGGACTCACTCACTCATTGACTCACTTGACTTCTAACACTTGATTCTCCACTGGTGCCTATCCTAGCTGACATAAGGCAAAAGGTGGGACACACCCTGGACAGGTCACCAGTCCATCAAAGGGCGAACACCCAGAGATTAACAACCATGCACTCTCACACTAACACCTACTGTAAATTTAGAGAGTCCAATTTGCCTAATCCCCAAATCTCATCCCTGATAAATTGTGCTTGACAGGTTCATTATTTTGCTGAATTCTAAAGAGGCTGAACAAAAGAAACACAAATGCCATATTATTATTATTATTATTATAACACCAAAGCAGTGTTGATATAATCCAGATGATGATATGATGCAGTTGTAATGATCACGTAAAGATAACATAACACAAATGTAAAACTCATATAATGATAATGTAATGAAAACATGACAATAACACAACACTATTTTACTAATGTCACACTAATCCAGTCCTGTTTCAGTGTGACAGTGTTCTGGTCATTTGGTTTTATATTATATGTAATTTATGCCGGCCCCCTGACATCTTTCTGCAGACCATGCTGACCTTCTCTCTTAACCTCCTGCTGATGGCGGTGTCCCTCCCCATCATTGTGGTGATGCCTCAGTCTTTTCCCTCTGGAGAAAGTTTGCACCCTATCGGAGAAAACATGACTCAGGAGGAGCACTGCCAGCAGCTGCTTCAGGGTCCAGACCCTATTCCACTGGAGGAGATGCCGTGGTACTGTCTGTGCATGCACTGTCAGAGCAGCAAGGGGCCCAAAGGAAACACAGGAGACCGGGGACTGTCAGGTATCATGGCAACAGTCCTCTGTTCAAATTTTTTGAAGTATGATTTACTGACACATAGTGTGATTCACTGATATATATATAGTCAGGACTGTCAGTGTGTCATATAACCACGCTGTATAAAAACTGCTTTATCCTCCACAAGAGAGTCGCAGGGGGAGCTGGAGCCAATCACAGGACCAAAATTCAGAGACAAGCTATCACTCACTCTTACATTCACACCTATGGTCAATTTAGAGAGTCCAATCCTATACGCGTTTCTCGGACTGTGGGAGAAAACCGGAGTACCCAGAAAAAATCCAATGTGCACACCGGGAGAACATGTAAACTCCACACAGAGTTTCCTTTGCCGCGGTATGAGCTGCAGCAGCAAAGGAATGCTCAGCCCACAGTTTATCCCTTGACCTCGGATCAAGGGATAAACTGATCCGTTGGACGATCTGGGGACGGCCTGGGGGCCTGTTTGGTGTCATTCAGCCAGGGGTCTGCTCTAGATCTGTTTGATTTATACTGGAACAGGGCAACAGAGTCTACAGTCTCAGTATGTGGAGTGTACAGAAGAGAGAGTGATATCTGGGGATACAGGAAAAAGTAAGTCGATTCACTGTATTCCATAAGTGCAGCAGCAAAATATTTATCGGATGAGAAGGTAAGAGGCTTAATATCATGTGTGGGAACACTGAACTCAAAATTATGTGAGATACCAGAGTTTGATAAAGCTGAGAGGGAGACACAGAAACAAGCTGTGAAAGAACAAAAAGCGGTGAACATATTCTTAATATATCGTTGACATTGATTTTTCTTTAGTAGGTTAGCTTCTTGTTCAGTGGCTGACCTCAGTTTTTCCTTGTGTCTTTGCTGAAAGCCATTTTTTCATTAAAAAAGAAGAATGTCTTTTCTGTGATCGGATAGCATTTAACCACAGTCAACCTCAGTTATACCTACTGTTTACATGCGTCTTTGGTGTCCACATCAAGATCCGATTGCTATCCAATCACGGTGGAATCCGTCCTCCGGTGTATTTACACCTGTACTCACAAGTGGTCAGGCACCATCTGATTGCAATCCAATTCCCGAGGACACATTTTAATGCCAGACGTAAAGAGGGCCCATATGCATCTTAGAGCCATTCTTTCATTCATTTTTCCATTTTGTGAATCCAGGGTCAGCAGGTTGATCCTGGGCCACCCTGGACCTTCCTGGTCTTGTGTTCATGGACAACATGAGATAGTTAATCACTCCCACCGTAGTGCCTTCTGTAAACTACACAGTAGTTCTCAATTCAAAACAAAACGGGGTATTTTTCTCACCTCTGAGTGGATTTCTGTCCTGTAGAGATTCTGGCAACCAGGGGAAGGTCACTGTTCCTTCTAAAGAAAAAATAATGTGGATCCCTCACTCAATTTCCAGGAGGTTGTTCTAATTGAGGACCTTGCTGAAGCATAGCGGTTGGTTGCAGAACAGTTCCCAGAACAATTATATTGTTCTGGGAACTGTATATTATAATTATAAGTGTAGTATAATTATAAGTGTAGTAAAAAAAAGGCAACTGGACTTAGTTTAATTTCTTGAAGACGTTTCGCCTCTCATCCAAGAGGCTTCTTCAGTTCAGTTTGACTGGTGGAGAGTCCAGTTGCCTTTTTTTACTACACTTTGGATACCATGACCTGGATGAATGAGAATCTTCACAGACAATTATATTCAGTGTTATTACACCTTAAGTCCACTGGTGGCAGTACTGAGCTTACAAACACGCCTTACTGTCCTCTCTGTCTCCACTTACTTCACAATCCCCTGGAGTTCTCTCTGGCCTCCTTACATCGTTTCTTTTCTCATTGTCCTCTCTGCCCTCTCTGTCTCCATTGTCCTATATGTATTCATTGTCCTCCCTGTGTCTCTGTCCTCACTCTCTCTGTCTCCTGGCAGGTAGTCCAGCACATCCAGGAAGACGGGGAATAACAGGGTACCGTGGTCCTCCAGGTTATAGGGGTGGACCAGGAATCAAAGGTAAATTATTCTCTGTTTGTTTGACCCGATTCCTCTTCCACTCATCACTTCACCTGGTTTTGATGTTCTTGCTCCTCAGGACAGAAAGGAGAGAGTGGTGAGAAGGGACAACAAGGACAACAAGGCCTGGAGGGACTCACAGGAACTGTAGGTTTCAAAGGTAAGGCAAGTGCCATCATGGGTCATTCTCCTTAGGTTCAGGATCAGTTCATGACTCAGGTTTTTTTTTTTTTGGTACTTCAAGGTGACACAGGTGTTCCAGGTCTGAAGGGTTATCCTGGGGATCCAGGCCCTAAAGGAGATGATGGAGTCTGCCCAGATACCTGTGAGTCCAGCTTTGGTCCCCCTGGAGTTCCAGGTCTACCAGGCCCTGTTGGACGCAGAGGGCTGCCTGGTACCAAAGGACAGAGGGGTCCCAAAGGCAATAAGGGTGATAAGGGTAATTTGGGTCACCTTGGTCTTCTCGGACATGCGGGTCAGAAGGGAGAACTGGGTCCCCTGGGTGAGTGTAACTGTATAGATGGATTAGATGGGCATCCAGGGCAGAAAGGGGAAATGGGAGACAAGGGGGACCAGGGTCAGGTTGGTCCTGAAGGGATGAGGGTACAGGGGGGTAAAGGAGACCAAGGGTCCACAGGAGTGGAGGGTGACATTGGTCCCTGCGTGTCCCTGACCAAGTCAGCATTTTCTGCATGGCTTACATCCAGCTCTCCCTTACACAACAAACCCGTGGTCTTCTCCGGCATTGTCTACAACATATTCTCTAATTACAACCCTCTCACGGGTATCTACACAGCCCCCATCAACGGCACATATGTCTTCAGCTATGACCTCACCGTTCGTGACCATCTTCTTAAAGTTGGCCTCTTTCTAAACTACAAACCAGTTGTTAAAAACACCAATACCAAAACATTTGGAAAAACCTCACACTCAATCATTCTTCACCTGGCAGAGGGTGACAGGGTTTGGATTCAGGTAAAGGATTTGTACAGTAATGGCATCTATGTAGGTCCAGAGACCAGAAGTACATTCTCTGGATTCTTGCTATATGCAGATAGTTGTGACATGGTACCTACCGGCAACTCATTGCCCGGAAATAATGCACAGGGTGTATACAGTTGGGGGGAGCTTTCTTAAAAAGCCCCTGACCTGAAGATGATGTTTGAGCACTGTTACATGACTTCTTTTTAAATATATTGCACCAAATGACCAACAATAGATTAGCACAAACTCAGCAAATTATTTTAGAAAGATGTTTATCCCTGAAAATTAAATCCAGAAAATCAAAGACCCACTAAATAAAATAGAGTAGTGTGAAGACGAACTTGATTTATTCTCTGTTGCACAATACTTATGATGATTGTAATTCAACAAAAAAAAAAAGAGTAGTGTGCCTTTGTTGAAAGATTTCACTCCTCTCCACCGTATATAGTCCGTTAACCTGATCAGTATCAGAGCTTGTTTTTCTCCCCTTTATTGGTTTTTAATTATAGGTGCATTTGGAGAAGTTGGGGCATTATTGGACATTATTGGCCCAGAAAGAGTTTTTGAATTTAATTTCACTGAGCTGACAACGGGAGCTAGTGACAGCATCTAACTATTCAAGAGAGACCAATCAAGAGGTAGAAGAGGTAGGGATGGGAAGCGGAGATGTTGAAGATAGGATGAAGCATCTACATGGACCAATCACACTGCCTGACAAAATGGGTTCTATGACACAAAAGATTTCTACAGATGCACAATTTGGGAATATTTTGCTGAGCTACATCCTTATCTGAGTAAATTATGCAATTTCTGTTTCTCGATGCGAACATTTTTGTGAGACGAAGGATTAATGAGGAACTAGATGGTTTAAAAGGGTTATATAATTTCAGACTGAACTTTTGTTAAAAATGTCACTTCAATGAAACTAAAATGATTTTTACTGTAGGAATCATACTACCTTAACCTTTTGTATGAAGGAGGTTTCATTATAGATGTCTAGAATCCAGTTAACAGGTAATTGAGCTGACTCATGTTGAGGACAGTTTATTTCAGGCTGAATCATTTACTTTGACTATTTCTTTTCCTGATAAAAAAAATAAAATAAACTATCTTCATTTAGATTAATTTTATTCTTGGGGTGGTTGTTTTGGTTGTGTCAGAGTAGTTGTCCTGTAGTTTATCAGCAGCTGAATACCATCTTTGTCTGTAAACTGCTGAGATTTCATCTCATGATCCCCGACATGGAAGCTTGTGTTTCGGTGTGAACCGATATGCCTCCAGTCTTTAGACCACAGGGGTGGGGTTTCTTTATAGAACAATGGAACAAAACCTCTTTTTCCACCATTCATGTCCTAATGAGTTGATCAGAGACACAAAGATGATACATGTCTCCAGACACCTGAGGAAGAAACACAAGTGAAAGCAAAAAGTTCTGATGACGCCCGAGTCCCAGAGAGATAAAAGGTTTCCATGAACCTTCAGAGACATAGAGATGATTCATATCTCCTGACACCCGAGGAAGGAACTAACCTGAATTCAGAAGTTTCTGATGACGCCTGAGTCCCAGGGAGATAAAAGTTGAGATTTTACTAACAGAAAAAAGCAACACCGGCTGTATATGTGTTTTGTATAGGAGACAGAATGTTAGCACAGTATTAACACAGCCTAAATACAGTGTCACTGAAGCTCACTGTAGAGGCCTGACAAGACCGTTTTCTTAATCCAGCTCCAATTAAGATTTGTGACCCTTACCGCCCACTCCTACAGCTTGTGCCCACATTCCACAGACAAATGGAAAACATTGCTTCTGCTTCTGGGGGATACCACACATGACAACATAACTTGGGTCTGCTCCTTTCTCTTACCATCATTCACAATAGAGCAACGCTCAAGTGTGATCAGGACAGATATTTATGGGCCAGCAGAACAAGTTTAGAATGTGCAATTTTTTTTTGTTTTGATTCAGCTTTTATCCACACAGAACTGGTGTTGCGGGGGCCCTAAAGGGCTATTTTTCGGAGAATGTGCCCCAGAATGAAAAAAAATCTCAAAACGCAACCCTTGTGGTTTCGTTTAGACAACTAATACACAACTTTGAAAAACAATCTCATAGCCCCACCTGTCTCTTGCTCGTGCATTTGAAGTTGCAGAGTTTGTTTGGTGTATCCTCTTTATGTTAACTTTATATTCTTTACTTAGTCCCTGTGGCTTGGCTCATTATGTCTCAGCTTCTGTAATTGTATACATTGTAATGTATACTTCTATTAAATAAAGGTTTATTTAATAAAAGTCTGTACGCAGTGCATAAGCTTTAAGTGCCTGCTCAATGTCTTCTCCATTCTGTGGTAGCATTACAGCGCCACATACAGGCCGGGCAAATGTATAAAAGGGTCTCAGGTCGTTCTGGGAGTTTCGTGTGTATGAAGAAATTTCTTGAAAGGATGCCCTGTTTATGGAAAACTTTTTAAAAACTAAAAGACAACTATCGTATAAGGTTCTGTTTTGTGTGTTTAAGGCCTAAAATGACAAATTATATTGAAGTGTTAATCATTTTGAGGTCTGTTTTTCTCTCAATATAAGATTTTCTTTTATTTCATAGGAATGTCATTTACTCTCCACATGCCTGTAATAAGGGAAAAGAAGCAGTGACTATGGAACAGGGAAAGTCAGTGCAGCTGATATTACCTGCCTCAGATTTGTGCTGCAACAAATAAAATCAGCTCAAGTCATGTCAATTGAACATCGCAAATATTCAAGAAGATATTTCGACTGTATGTTCTGAGCTCTGGTAGTGTATTCACCTGCTTCTCGATGTCACCTGGGGACTCCATTCTTCCTTAATGTGACCCGCTCTATTCTTTTTGACTGCCTGCTCCCACACGCAGCAGTTTCAATGTCACCCAATCCCATGAGATTGGCTGGTAACAGGGTGTAATGTGTAAGCAGTCTGTTACACAGTAGACTGTAACTGTAGCAGAGTGTTGGCAGGGTGTTGTTGTACAAATACACTGGAGTTAATTACATTTGGTTGTCTGTGTCTCAACATTAGGAACTTTACTTTGTTTTTCATCTTCACTGTAGAAACGTGATTATTGACTGACTGATTGTTTCACTCCAATAAAACAGTGAAAGAAATCATTGTCTCTGTGTTTATGCCACTGACGTTAAGGCAACTAGCGCAATACCCTCATCTCGGGGTTCAACTGTGACAGCATCACGTGCATGGCACATTGCTTATTGCATCTGTACTGTCAAAAAGCAGCGTGTATCGCTGTCTCATTTCTACTGGACTGACAGACGGACAGACGCACACAGGGCGCTGGTGCCTAATCCTAGCTGACATAGGGCGAAAGGCAGGGTAGACACTGGACAGGTCGCCAGTCCATCACAGGGCCACATAGAGACAAACAACCATCCACTCTAACATTCACTCCAGGCAATTTGGCGTCCACGTTCCTTGAATAATAGATGGGTGACATCAGTATCCGTTCATCATCTGTGATGTCACATTTTAATCAAAGGAACTTCTTGATGTTCACGGACCATCTAGTTTACAGACCAGTGAGGTAACCAGACTTATGGGACAGATGGACAGACAGAGCCTTTTTCTCTTTCCTCTTTCCTTCTTCACTTTTTTTAAGGCCTCCCATTTATCACTGAGGGACGGGTTGTACAGTCTTCTACAGTCGCCTTCTTTAAACAAAACAAGAGCGCCTAACCTGGAAAGTTTCATGCTACAGAAACACGCACAGTTGGTGTGTATGGCCAATAACTGGGTTGCTACAGGTTCCAAACATACCTTCACAGATGTGGGCAGATCACACGTCCAACACAAAGAACAATAAATGACATGTTAATGAGTCTGACGGAAATGTAATGTAAATGTTGTTTACCTTTGTTTTATTTCATTATTAGCAGAACAACGTAATAACCAATAGTTGTCAGTAGTATGAGGCCTCATTGACCTCTGGGACTAAATATGTTTCACTACAGTTCACTACATTATATTTACACCTGAAACTGGATCATTTAATTTCTAGCGTTACATCTCATTACATCATTACATCGATGGCAATAATAAAGCTGCTACATTCATGTGGACACGTGACATGGACAAAAATGACCCTAGAGGTCGTCCGTAAACATGAGACATGTTCCTGTGTGTCATTAAATGTTTGTCTCATTGTCCTGACTTGCTGTGAGACATGTGCCCATGAGTCCCATATCCCCACACCCTGCCAACTACAGTAACTGTACAAAAAACAAGGGGGCGCTAGAGGACACTTAATTAGAGGACAAATCCTGTCTTTGGACTAAACTGTTTTTCAGCTGAGGACAGTGATGCATACAGGGACATACAGTAACGATGATGGGTACAACAGGGACATTTTAGACATTTGTCTTCAGGCCTCAGTGGGAGACTCGTCATCATCTCCATAGACCACACCCTTCAGGTAGGCTCGTTTAAACTCCTCAAACACCATGTCTTCTGTCTCACTGTGGGACAGAGAGACATACAATAAGAGACAGAAACAGAGGGACAGAGAGAGAGAGAGAGAGGGAGTGAGACAAATGGACAGACAATGAAAACCATGTCCTCTGTCTCACTGTGGGACAGAGACACACAATACCAGACAGATACAGGAGGGCAGAGAGAGAGAGAGGAAGCAAGACAAAGAGACAGACAATTCAAAACTGAGGGACAGACAGAGAAAAATGGACAGAGAGTGAGAGACAAAGTGAAAGGAACAGGTGGAGAGGAAGACAAGCAGAGCGACAGAACGGAAAAAAGAGTGAGACAAAGGGGACAGAGAGACAGAGGCACAGTGAGAGACACAGAGACAGGGACAAAGTGGTCTTACCTATCCTTGGCTGAAGACACAAGCGAAACAAAGGAAAGTAAAAAACAGGAAAAAAGAAAAAAGTCAATGATAATGAAGTAGCTTAAATTAAAGGAGGGTTCGGGGCCAAAGCACCAACAGAGTTACGTTTAATAATGACAGCGGTCATTATTAAACTGTCCTACAGACAACAGGGTCTGCTTCTTTCCTTGAAGGAAAGGTGACAACAGTGTCTGTAGGACACACTCAGTGAGTTGGGATCAGGGAGTCTGATTTATTTCAGGAAGACAATGTCAAGATACATTCTACAAATATTACAATAGCATGGCATCGTAGTAACAGAGTGTGGGCACTAGACTGTCCTGCCTGCAGTCCAGACCTGCCCCCCCATTGAAAATGTGTGGCACATTGTGAAGCAACAGAGACCCTGGACTGTTGAGTCTGGAGCTGTACATAAAGCAAGAATGGGAAAGAACTCCATATGCAAAGCTTCAGGAAGGAAAGGTGATTTAATGTAATCATTTTTAAATGTCTTGTCTTGTAGATGGTGATGCAGGTTGGGGCAGGTCGTGTCATCAAAATAATCAGATAGCACTTGACTGGACTGAAATTAGTATACTTGCCAAGTAAAAGAGGAGTTATCAAATTGTCAGGGCAGTTTTGAGGGCTTGGCAACTTTTAAAACTTTTAAGTGTCAAAAAGTGTCTCCTTTGAAATGAGTAGATCGTACTTGGGCATGAGGGTGAAATTTCAAGCAACATTTACTTGATTAAAGGACTAAAATGCTGATTTTGATGAACTTTACCTTCGCTCAGCTTCAGCCGTGACCCATTCACAGTGAATCAGTAGTGTTTCAGTTGAAGCTTTTACTGCATATGTATCAACTCAAGATGATTACGGTTGTCACAGACATGACATGACTATGTTATGATCAGAGCAGTGACCCTGCAGCGGAACCCGGGTAGCCAGAAAAAGACACTCACCTGGTTCAGGTTTGGGATGCATGAGTCTGAAAGGAAGCTCCACACACACGTCACTAAGACACACACACAGATACACACGCACATCACTGTAACACACAGATACATACACATCACTGTAACACACACACACACAGAGTCGAGTGATCATGTACAGTACCTAGATGTCAGTGTCCTTTTGCGAGCGGAGAAAACACAGATGTGAGAGGGGTCACCGAGAGGTCACAGTGAGGTCAGCAGTTGATTGGATGAATCATTGTGCTGTCACACTCACCCACACGCCATCATCCTCAGCACCACCTTATATGACACAAGGATTCCCTGGACATCATTCAGGACTTCCTGTCTGACACTGAGACAGAGAGATGTCTGTCAAACTGTGATCTCAGCAGGCAGGTGTCATCATGATAGTATGATAGTGTCATTATTCGGGGTGCAGAGACCTTTGGCCACATAAAAAGCGTCACTCCATCTCAATACAAGAGATATGAGCGTGTGGGACAAAACCTGCACCACAAACAACTTTTATGTTTTAAGCCATGCGAGACACAGAAGCTCAAAAGGGAGTCAGTGGAACCGTTGCTGAGCGAAGGGGAATGGGAGAGAAAGACACGGAGAAACAGAAGGAAGATGGAGAAATAAAAACAGTAAAGTCTCGAAAAACAATGCCGTTTAAACACTGCAGGAAAAGCTAAAAGTGAAAAAGGTTGGACTAAAACCAGCTGGACATCCAACACTTTCAGTTTCCAGCTTCTTAAATGTGAGGTTTTGCTGTTTTTATTGATTGATTGATTCACTGAAATGATTTGGGCCACAAAATTACTTTTAGCGTCTATTTAAAATTTATTGACTAACATAAACACAAACTTTTTTTTTTCAATTAATCTATCAAACATAACTCTTGAAAATGTCTGGTTAACCTATTCAAAATAAAACATTTAAAAACAAGTGTCATAGCCGGTAACAGCAGGTTTCTTGTAACTCACTGAGATGTCAGTAAAAATAGACACGTAATATGCACAGATTTGCTTCTTAACTGGGTCAGATAATTTGTCAGTGCTTGAAAAACAAAGGCTCTCTAGGACTTTGACTCATGGTTTATCATGTTCGACTTGAACAGATTTTTTTCTTTTTTATTCCTCATATTAAAGTTTGATTGTGGAGGTTATGTCTTTGTGGAAAAGCAGTATTAGGCAAACTGTTCTCGGCTGAGAATTTTAATTTAAGGAACTATTACACCTATATTTCCTTGACTTATATGAACTTTAAATATTCTCATTGGTAACAGTTGTGATAGATCATGTGAGTTGATCAGCATGGACTGTGGCGCGTCTGTGGCGCGTCTTCGAGTGGACATTCTGGGGTGTGTCTCTGGTGAGCTTTTTGTTCCTTTTCACAGGTGTGTGTCTCACATGCTGGATGAAGCCAGGTTTGTGTCCTCATGTTTCAGTCGTCCATCCAGAGCCAGTCCTCTACGGTCTCTGTTGTAGGCCAGAACAGGAAACAGTGTGTAGACTGTCCTCAGAGATGTCCCCGCAGGAACGGTGTCCCTGAAAAGATCCAGATATAGACAGAAGTGAATATGAAGAAGCACAGCTGTACTTGTCTCCTCTTTATCTATGAAAGCAGAGGTCTTAGGTCAGACTCACTCCGTCTCCTCTATGGCCACAGACTTGACGTATTTGTCATTGGAGTAAAGAACAACGTTGGTCACCTGCTCCACTGACAATACAAACAACGGGGATTAATGTCAGTAACACTTTTAGCAATACTAATACTACTAGTAACGCCTGTAACATCTGTCATGTGTCCTCACCTGACACACTGATGCCTTTGATATTCCTGCTTGATGAGTTGGTGATGTCAACATTGACTTCGACCGGCTCACCGTGATAAAATGTCTGCAGATCGGAGAGAGGCTGATGCAGTAAAATAAGGATTTGTTTCATATTTGAAAGATAAAACACGTGTTCCGTACTGAGCAGATATGGAACACACTTTGTTCCATTTTTTTGATGATCAAGTCAGTGCAAAACCACGACAGAACAATTACAGATTAGACCACTATTGCTAATGGCGTTATTTGGAACTCGCCTGTTCAAATAGCTTACTCTGTGTAGTTTCACTGTTCCATTTTCTGTTTACTGTGTCGTCCATCTCTGTTGTTTTATTGTACTGTTTTTGTAAAGTGTCCTTTAAAAAGCACTCATAAATAAAAAGTATTAATATTATTATTAAGGTTAAACACTAGATGTCGATTGGACAGCTGCTGAAACTCAACCCTTTTTTCTTTTTTAAAATCAGACACAGATCTCAATGATGCCTGCCTGAACCGGTGACCTTATGACCTCACCTCTTTGGGCAGACTGAGTTTGACATGCAGTGGTTTCTCTGACATCAGGAACTCAAAGGTCGTCTCAGCAACCGGAGCCACGTCACTGAGTGCCGGACTGAACTGGATCTTACGGATACTCAGACGAACTGAACTCCTGCAGAGAAGAGACAACTCAAACTGATCCAAGTTCTGCTGAACCGATCCTGATTAGAATCTGGATCCTGGACTCACTGTTTGTTGATTTTCTCATCTCTGTTTTCACCACAGAATGCCTTCACCTCAAACTCCACGGCACATTTCTGTCCAGGCAAACAAGCAGGACACATTGAAGGAGAAAATCATGGAATCTAGGTCACTCCAAATACACCATTCACACCAAAATCCAAGGCCTGGATCTAAGCTGTTGTGGGTTTGACATGTGAAGACGTTCACACCTAAAATCATATATAACAAGTTTACCTTTCCCACATCCATTGGTCCTGGCTGCAGAGTGACAGAACATGGCAGGTTATCTGGAAACTGAGACACAAACAACTTCAGTGACACAAGTCACTTCAGGTCAAAGTCACATCACATCACAATTGGACCAAGACAAATCAGGTCCAAGAAACATCAGGAGTGAGGAGATGGGATGAGGAGGTCAGGTTGTCAAGCTCATTTTTCTCACCTCAAAGAAGAAGGGAAAGGCGTTGTCTCCAAGCTTCTGTAGCAGCTTCCTCTGGATCTTTGTGTGAGTCAGTTTGTCTTTGTCCTGTAACTCGGGGTAAACTTGCCGGGTCACCAGAAACAGGTCACGCCTGAAGGCCACGCCCATCACGTCCATGTCCTGGCGGCCGTATCGAAACGTGCAGGATAGCATCACATACACTGCACACACAGAGACCATTTAAGGAACTACATTTCCAAGAACGGCCACTAGAGGCTGGATCATAAAACCTCAGGGTTTCTGTTTCTTTAGTGAGAAAACTTTTAGTCCAACATGGCTGCCACTATCAGTCAACTTGATTACTGCTGTTTTCACTTTTGACATTATTCATCAATAATAACTGAAGTACTTTACGGATAAACAAAGGTCAAACACACTGACCTTTCTTTCCCTGCAGCTGCAGTGGGTCGATGAGGATCACACCATCTGAGAAGAGTCATTATTATGATTCAGACATAAAGGTTCATCTGAATTTAATGGGCCTTTTGCACAGTGGTCATGTGGGCATAGATGTAACTAATCAAATTAATTATGGCCAGGTTCCATTTATCTGTGTTTTTCCAGCTAATACACGACAACATGACTACAGTACAAAGGGCTCATTACATTGATTTGAACTAAGGGAACTGCTTGTTAAGTTTAACTCACAGAGTTTAAGCAGGGGAAATCTGTTAGCTTTACTTTAGAACTCACCGACTGGATCCACAAAGTCGCAGTGATCCACAAAGTCTCTCTTGGCCATGTAGACTGTGACCTGAGGAGCAGTCAAAGGTCAGAGGTCATTAAAATGTCACTAAAGGTGAATTCACCTGCAGCTGTCAGCAGGTGAATTCAAGCAACATGAGCCAAGTGATAACAGGGACATTATAAAGACGACCAGAGTCATACTGATCCTGACAATTGTGTCCTGCATCAGCTGAACCTGGATCAGTCGAACCAGGTTCACAGGTGCCGAGTTACTTTCACTCACCGACTTGTCGTGGGAAACTTTCTTGAAGACGACGTGTTTTGGGCTCATGGCGACTCAAAGACTCGACCAGCAGCAGAGGGAAATCTATTCAAATCAAAGTAGTTATTATATATAAGTATTTGATATCTGCTTTATATTAGTTACTGTGTAACACATTTATATTATTTTTATTAATATTTATCATATCAAATTCTAATGAACTTATCTAGAATTAAAAAATGTATTACATCCAATAATCATTAACCTTTAATAACATTTAATATAGTTTTAGCACCATTTATTAACATTTAATTTTATGAATTAATAATGATTATTGCCAAGTATTTTTTAACCATTTATTTTATACTACAATAGTCTATTGTACCGACATAAAAAATGCATGTTTTTTAATCTAAATATTGCCTTAAGGGATCCAGTATTAAAAAACCCTTATAAGAAATTCACGTAATATGCACAAAGTAAATTTACACAGAAATAAACCCTGCATTCATTTCCCTGCAGAAAAGACAATTTAATCTTTTTTTTTTTTTTTTTAGCAGTTCTCAATTATGCTGCTATCATAAAAATGTTGCCACGTCCATTTAGCACTGATCTTTAGTGCCAGAGAGGAGAGCATGTTCTTACTGTAAAATTAACTTCATATATCACATCTCTTGTAAACATGTTATAAAAATGGTTCCTCTGCATGAACCAAACGATTGCTTCTCTATTTTTTTCCTGATTTTGATTTTTGCTTGATGTCGTTTTATGTTGTCCACCAATTGACTCCAAAATCTAATTAAAGGTTAAATAAAAAATAAATGAAACAGAAAACTGACCTGAAGCTGCAGAGACGGGTCAACAGGTGGCACCGGTTTACATCTCTCCCCACTGATGAGCTGCTTATATATGTTTACACACACATACACACAGCCTGGTCAGCAAGCTGCTCATTACTGCAGGAACAAAGCTGCTCAGACAAGTCACCTGAACAACACACACACACTTTTCTCTCACTGACACATACACACACATTTCCGTGCATAGACATAATAATTACCTTGCCTCTTACCCTCATCTTAGGCAACACAACTAAATGCCTAACCCTAACCCTTAACCTAAAGTATATCTAATTCTAACCCTAACCTCCCAATAAGTCTTAACTCCCAAAAAGCCCTTAAAGTTGTGAGGACCAGACAAAATGTCCCCACTCCCTCTGGTTTATATGATTTTCTGGTCCTCAAAGATACAAACACGAGAACACACACAAACAGAAGACCACACTCTTGCGGGCATTTGTTCGGCTGAACTTTCCTCAGATGTTTGTATCAGAGTTCAAGTAGGTGTTTGATTCAGCTGATGAAAACCACGTGATGTTTAATTGTCCTTGTTTGTTCACACCATCATCTGTAAACAGGAAGTTAAAGTATGTGTCCACAACTAATGAGAGGTGATCAGCTCTAAGATTCTCTGAGCTGATCTATTCAGGCTGACTCAGCAGTCAGCAGCTTTGAAAAGTGGGCAAGGCTTCTTCACTACCCAGCAGCATAAAGATTTGTTTATTCTTTTTCAATAAAGACTCCACCAGCAGACTGTTGGACTACACCATGACACAGCAGCTCATCAGGCTGGGATTTTCTCATTTTTACAGTTTATTTAATCCTATACATGGATCTGTGCAGCTAACCTGCTCCAGAGCAGGCTAAAGGTCAGACTCCCTGGTGTCTTTACCCATAGTCAGTGAGAAACAAACTACAGTACACCTTCACTGGTTAACTTTAAACGGTCTGTATTGATACACGCTTCTAATCTTGATGTACAGTTTTGGCCATTCACGCACATTTGTGCATGTGTCTTTTCTATTACACATCTATCATATGCACACACATGCTGCCTGCACAGCTGCCAGGAGCAACTGAGGGTTTAGTGTATTGCACAAACAAACATTGGCACATACACTGGGGAGAGGTGGGGGTTCAAGCATTACGCGTTAATGCTGCTGTGTTTTGGTAATTACCCAGAAGTCCACAAAGGTTCAACAGAGATACTGCACTGGAGCTATAAGTCCTCGACATCTTAATATATTTACCGTTCTATCTTGCGCTTTACATGGCATTTTCTAACAGCACAATTGTTTGTTTCACTTTGCAAAGCCACTCACTCCCCAGCACCAAGGTCCATTGAGAAAACCATCAATTTCACATTGGGGAATGATATCTTAGTGAATTTGAGATGTGGCAGAGTGGGCAGTTTACAAAGTGACACATTTGGTGTCAACATGATTATCACCACCGTTTCTCTGTACTGTAAAACCACATTACAAAAAAAAAAAGACAAAAAAACAAAACTTACCTAACACTTTAATTTTACTTTGTATATCATATTAGGGCAGTTTCACAATCAATAGTGCCTGCACAATAGAATAAAGAAACAGACCCAGGTTTTACCTGTGATGTAACAAAATGTCAACACAGGAAGTGACACATGGTAAATGCTGATGACACACGTGTTCTTGTGTCTGTTATTTCAGACATGTTCAGGAGCTTCATGGCGACATACACAAACTGTCTGTTCTTGGACATTTTATTATTAACCAGTCTTGTCTCCATTACGACATCAGGACACTTCAGTTAAAACAGATAACAGGTAAACATCATCAGCATGTGGTAGCATTAGAGTCTCTGTCTCAATCTACTGGAGATACAGTATGTCAGCCAATCACATGTCGGACCACAGAATGGCCTTACTGCCTTTCTCCACACTTGCCACATAGGCTCCCGATGGCGACCACGACACTGCATTGATGGCAGAGCTGCAGAAGAGGGGAGGTGAAGATTAACTCGGTTCCACTAAAATAGAAAAAAATTTCATGCTGGAAAGAGGCAACAGAACATCCTACGATTTATCATAATGGCAAACATATCTGAATAAGTGCAGGTTGTGTGACACAGTCAGTATCTTTAACACAGTACTAAGGACTTCACAAGCATCCTAAGATAATAACATTAGTGTATCATTAGATAACCATTAGTGGCATCAAGGATCACAAAATTTGTTTAGAATGAATCATGGTCTCATGGATGGTGTGCACACGTGTCCATATAATAGAGAAAGCAAACATGAGACAATATTGTACAGATTTTTGATGCAAAATGGAGCTTTGATTCCATTTCACAGATGAATTTGCAGATCATGTGCACCCCAGCATTAGGGGGCAGTTTGTTATTATCACAGATCAAAATGATCAGGGACTCCAATGCATCGCCTTCTTCCAGCGCAGGAGCTGAGAGAGAACCAGTGAAGCACTTCATCTGTATTTAGTCTGTTTCTGAGTTAACATCACTTGAAACTATCAACCTGCATGAGATCCCGTTCCCACTACCAGCACCAAGTCAGAATCTAGTTCTGCAGGAGATTTCTTCGTGTGTTTGTTCCGTATGAAATGTTGGGTCTCTCTCTCTCTCCATAATATTGTAAATCTTTGATATAAATATACATTATGCCATTTAGAGCAATAGAAATAAAACAAATTTGATGTGACCTGCTTCCTGTCATATGACCTAGTCAGTTTGTCCCTTACTTGTGGTTCCGATCCAGAGTTCGGTCCACTTTCCCTGTCAGGACGTTCCACACGTACAGAGCGCCGTCAGCTGATCCTCCTGCCACGTAGCTTCCATCTGGACTGAAACACGGGACAAAATTGTCACCAGGTCACCTGACCACAGGTACATGGGTCACATGTCACCTTAATAAAATGTGGAGAACTCACCTGAAGGTGACTCTGGTCCAATCAGCTCCACATTTAAAGCCCTGAGCTCTGAATACACAAACGTACACTGTTAGAAACACCTAAAACATTATTAATTATTATTATTTTTTTAAATAAATTGTGCCAGAAAAAAGGCTCGTTTCTAAAACAGACTTCCAGCACACGACTAAATGAGCTGAATGTGTGCTCGCTTGTGGCTCTACTTGCGGGAATACAGCACACTGTTAAAGCCAGCATGGAGAAGAGAGAGCATATAGAGCCGAGCTTCCTCTAGAAAGATTTTTAGTACTGGTGGAGTGTCTAAACAAAAGGTATGGATACCTAAAAGTATGTGAAGTCTCAGTGTGTGTGTGTACAGACAAGTCTTTAACTATAGTACCATCTTTAAATCAAGCCCACTTGGAGTTGACAAAGCGAGTTGGAAACCACCATACTGACGCTTATCTCTGGTTGGGGCTTTAGGTTTTGTTGAGCCAGCTTTGTATCTATTAAACAGACTTTGAAATATAGCCCTCTGAACACAAACACCCATTGTTAAAAACCTCAAGCCCCATTCACAAAACAGACACACACAGACCTGAGGGTTTGTCTGATGGCATTGGTGCGCAGGTCAATGATCTTAATGACATCATCTCTGGAGCAGGTGAGCAGCTCAGTTCTGTCATGGTTCAGATCCAGAGATGTGACTCTGCCCTGAAGCTCCAAGTCCCTGACAATGCTCTCTGCTCTGAGAGGCAGCAGCAACAACAAAAAAACCCAAAAGAAATAAGATATGTAATTTTTGTAGTTTTTTTTTAAATATCAAAGTGTGTGCTTATTTACATCTCACCTGATGTCCCAGAATCGAACCTTCTTGTCAAAGTGTCCACTCATAACACACTGCTCCGTACACACAATATCGTTGCAGCTGGAGCCAGCAAACACCGTTTTCATACCTGCACAGGTGACCACAGCAGTGATGCCATTTCCTCTCAGAACAAACACGTAAACAGAATTAATAGACCAATCACGTACAAACTTTGCTGCGCAGGTCCCACAGTTTAAGTGTTCTGTCGTAGCTTCCAGAGACAATGCGTGCATTGTCCAATAGGAATCGTGCTGAAAGCACTTTCCCACTGTGACCTGTCAAGGTGTGCTGAGAAAGAGATACACACAAAGATCCATTAGCAGCTGTTTGGCTGTTTCTACTTCAATCTTTTATACTTCATTTACTTTAAATGGCTCCTTTTTACTGTATTTCTTTGTAACTTTAATTCTACTTAAACTGCTTTATTTTACTCTTATGTGAGAGAGTTGCCTCTTCGTGTTAAAATAAATTGGAGCTGGTGCTGGATAGAAATTGGTCATTTTGGTCATGTGTGTCAATAAGCTCTTTAACTTTATTTCAGATTATATGACCATTTGGTTTTACTGACATTGTCTCCTCAGGTTTATAAAACCAGCTGTGCAATCTTCATTGGTCTTTGTTAACCTTATTTTACTTAAACTGGCCTTTTGCTCCATTTACTTTACTGACTCTACTGGACTCTCCTGATGCGATGTGTCAGTGTCATCTACTCTCATGTAAGTAAAATTGCGAGATGGTCCATTGACACTGGTTGTCATTTCTGTGGCCTCAGAAACACGGTGAGATCATGTCTCAGACCCCACCCCCTTCAGCCTGACACTCCCTGCTGATTGGTTCTGTTGGATGCCAGTCATCACTCTGAGCCTATAGGATCTTGGTACAGACTCGAAATGTGATGTCACTTCCTGTTTGTCAGCAACTCCTGGGACCACCACTGCCACACTAGAGCAGGATGTGTGTAGAGCAGGGGCTGCTGGGAGCCAAGATGGCGGCTGAGGGGGAGGAGCTGAATCAGACCTTTTACAGGACATCACTGACCAACAGAGCAACGACTGACGGTTCTCATCTCTGCAATCCTTTTAATCCCTCCTATGATTTAATTTCTTACATAGTTATTGTAACTGTGTGTGTTTGAACCATGAAGCTTTCACTGTATCAAAATCTGGAGACTGCCCTTGCCCTTGATTTCAGAGTGATATCAAAACTCACCCTCAGTCTGTAGTCTTCCACTGTCCAGATGCGACTAGCAAAATCATTGGACGCTGCAAGCAGGTATGAACCCTGAAGATACGACAGCATGTTAGAGCAGGATCAAACACAAAAACACACAAAAAAAACAAAACCTGATCAAACAATCAAAAACCACAATGAGGATGAGAACTCACAGCGCTGTCAAACTCGATGCTGGTAATTCCTGCGTTACTGCCAGTGAGAGCTCCTTTACACTCGCAACGACCTGAGGGGGGAGACAACATCGTAAGACATAGGTCATTTCTGATCAATCACTGATTGTTATTGATTCTATTGAGAGAAAAAAAAAAGCATCACAACAGGTAAAGGCCCCTTTCAGGCCCGGAATTAACATCCACCCTCAATCTGATCAATGGATAGAATTAAGTTGGACTGTTTACAACTAGCATTAAAATGCATCCTGGAAGCATCTCCTGTGACCAAATGAGATCAGTTCTTGGCTTCCAGCCTGTGCATTTTAGAACATCCTTTTTGCAAAAAGGATGTCAATATCTCCCCGTGACTGTTTCTGTGTGTTTGAGAAGGTGAGAGTCCGAAGTAGCTTGAGTGACTCACAATTCAACTTTTGCTGTTGTAACATTAAATACTAGAAAAAACTGTAATCAGTGTTTATATTGTGGCAGTGGCTACAAATAAATTCAAATATGGGTGTGGAAAAGTGTAAAATTAATAGAGCAACTGCGGCATGTAGCTCAGGAATGTGGCCACCTGTGCTACTCAAACCATCTACAAATGTGGTCTGATATTGTAGCATTTAGATTTGTACTTGGCACAATCTGGGCATGATTGAATTACTCATAAATGTTACCGATATGACAGGGTCAAATCAAATTTATTGCAGACATCACATGTGCCGTTTGTTTAACATGTCGTTTGCCATCACATACCAAAACAAAGGGCATTGTACGCTCCCTGCGTTTCTTTTGAGGCTGGTTGGTGAAATTGATATTTACTTTAAATTCTGTGAATCAATACATATGTCACTGTTTCCATGGTGTCCCCACCTGCAACAACCTCCCACAGCTTCACTCTGCGGTCCATTCCTCCTGTCGCCAGGAGACGAGAGCCGGGACTGAACCTGACCGCGTTCACCTCACCTTCATGTGCTTCCTGAAAAGAAGGACCCAGACACACAATGTCACAGTAAAATAGATTGTAAATGCAGACATTAAGACTCTCTTTCAAGTGGTCTCAGGTTGAAAACTTGAGATCAGTTCCCTCCTCCTCAGCCTGATGCTCCATATTTGGTTCTGTTGGATGTCAATCACTGAGCCTATAGGATCTCTGTACAGACTCTCACTGTGATGTTACTTCCTGTATGTCAGTAGCCCCTGTGACCACCCACTGCCTCACTAGAGCAATGATGGGATGAGAGAGAGAAGGGGCTGCTGGGAGCCAGGAGAGGATTGTGGGTTATCAGACCTTTTACATTTCATCACTGACCTTTGACCTCTGAGGTCAACGAGCATTAGTATTACCTGATAGAGGACATGTTATGATGTGAGGACAGATCATGTAAAGAGGACATGTATTATGTGATGAGAATGTGAGATGAAGTCATCATGACTTACAAAGACATGTAGAGCAGTGGATGGGACTCGAACATCCGCACACACTCCTGACGGCGTCTCTGTGTTTTCAGGTGAGGTGCTGAATGAGTTTGTTGATCGACGCCTGCTGAGAGAAAAAGAGCCGTCAATCAACCACCAAAAGCAACATGAACAAAAAGGCCAAAATCGGCAAAAAACGGCAACAGAAATCAGTGTCAGTGAGCCCAGACCAACCAGAGACCAGAACAGAAAACTGTAACCCTGAGCCAAGATGATATCTCAGCTACGTACCCAAAGATGTTGGAGATGGAGTCTAGGAGACCAGGTGGGGGCTGAGATATTTTCTTACTACATACCAATCAAAAGATGAAACTCATCAGCTGCGCAGTCATTAAGACAACAGATTAATCACACAATAAGACATATGCACAAGAATCACAAGTCTCCTATGACTCTTTTGATGTCTCAGCAGCTGAAACTGGAGGGCTGGTGGAGGTGGAAGTGTGTCTCACCTGGGTGTCCTGCTAATTGGTCTGTTGGGTGACGTCTCTCCTCCCTTTCCTGGGTCCAGGACCTCAATGTCATCATCCCTGAGCAGACAAAATGGATCAGTACAGACTTGTTTCAGTGGTGATGACATCTGCCAGAGACATCATCTTCAGCAGGAGAGCACAGCTTCCCATGTTTACTGACCGACAGCTGTTAGCAAAACTATATTTACATGCTCAATGTATCACAATGAACACATAACACTGAAAACGTCTTAAGTGAGTCCTTGAGCACAGCTGTGTGTCCATGAACACATCTCAGAGCGTCATGTTATTAGATGTGTTGAGTTCAGGTGTAAAAATGGCATTTAGGTGCAGATACTCACTGCTCGATGGGCAGTGGCTCCTTGGCAGCGTCTGCTAACTCTTTCTGTAGTTTGGCTTGTCTGCGTCTGAAACACAGGGACACTAAAGTTTTAGAAGAGGTGTATCCATCAGGCCTTGCATCCTTCAGGTGCCCAGCCTACCTGCCTTCCTTCTCGTTCTCGGCATTTAGCCGGTTGGCTTCCTGAGCCTTCTCAGCCATCCAGCGTGAAACCAGCTCCTGGTTGTCCTCTGTCGTCTTCCTCAGTTTGCCCTCCAGGGCAGCAAAGGTGATCTGCAGGGCATCGTACTCATCCTTTAGTGTCTGATTGGCTCGCTCCAGGTCCTACAGGGATACAGGAAGTAAGCAGCTCACTAGAGAAAGTGATGAAGATGATAATGATGTTGATGGCAACGGTCTCAGGTTGAAAACTTGAGATCAGCTCCCTCCTCCTCCTTAGCCTGACGCTCCATGCTGATTGGTTCTGTTGGATGTTGGTCATCACTCCGAGCCTATAGGATCTCTGTACAGACTCGCACTGTGATGTCATTTCCTGTGTGTCAACAGCTCCTGAGACCACCACTGCCACACTAGAGCAAATGATGGGAGGAGGGAGAGAGCAGGTGCTGCTGGGAGCCAGAGGGCAGCAGGAGGGGATTGTGGGTAATCAGACCTTTTACTGTTCATCACTGACCTTAATAATTATCACCATCACCATCATCTCCCAAAATGCTGTGGTGTCTGCAATTGGTCCATTATGAAGTGTTTTCATACCTGCAGGTAGTTCCTGAGTTCCCGACAGTCACCCTCAAGGTTATTGATCTGCTGCTGATACTCACTTAATCTGGGGGAAGATAAGAGAGATGGACTTTTAAAGCTACAATAATCAAAATATGTTTCACATTATCAAACAATACTGCCAGAATAACCCATCATAAGTAAATCAGTGATCAGAGAGGGAGAACTTTACTTCTGGAAGGTCATGGGAGGATCTGACCAACCACAGAGCAGTTCACAGTGACAAAAGGCCCAGACCAATCACATGTAGGGATGGTATCATTTGGATTTCTATCAATACCAATACTTCTAGAGACAACAGATGTAATTTAACATTTGCCAGTATAGGTGGAGCCTTTTAGAGAGATTACTTTTTCATCTGCCATCCATCTATGCTCATCTGATGAAATGTTCCTAGGTACAGAGAGTTGTGATCACAAAGCCTAGAGTATTTCAATCATACCCAACAATTAACTGATTTCCAGAGAGACTGAGAAGTCCACATTATGACTCCTAGAGTTATTGCCTTTGTTTTTTGAATAAAACAAAAGGGAACAAAAGTGGGCACCATTAAAGCAGCTCTAACACTTGCGAAAACAATGTCATACTGACTTGGCTTCATTGCTCTGGATCTCTTTGTCCTTCAGTTGAATCTGGTTGTTCAGTTCGATGACACTCTGAGCAAGCTGTAACACACACAGGTCATGTTTTACCCCACTGTTACTGCTCTCATGTTATATGTTGTGTGTTCTCACACACAAAATGAAGCATTTTATTGTATTTTTTATTATTTTTACAATCACTGCAATAATATTGTGAATCACAATTATTTGTTCAGGATCATTATACCAATTTTCCATATTGCCATATTCCATATTCAAGATAAGTGCTGACACAAACCAAAGGAAATGTAAAGTCTATTTTTTTTTTAATTGAACATAATCTACATCATGAAGGAGGGTTACAGTAGGACTTTTAATGTGCAGGAGAAAGAAGTTGTGAATGTTTCTTTCAAGAGTAGAATTTATTATGGTTTGATGGGAAAGTGTGTGACAAAATGTAGATTAAAATCTGCCAATTTTCAACAGACTTGATCATGTGGCACTTATAACAACTTTTCATAAATTATGTTTGTTTAAATTGGGAGTCTTTTACTCAGAATACATGTGTGAATACATGTGTTGTGGATGACATCACTTTCTGTGCTGATCACTGTCCTTAATTAGTTTGCTATTGCAATGCTGCAGTTGTGTTTTCCACCTTATTTTTCTACCCCGTCACTGTTGCCTCAGTGGACAGGTTGGTTTGCTTGTGACACCTGTGGAAATGCGAGAGCACCCCCTTGAGATGCCTTTTCACTTCAAAAAGATCATGAACATGACAATGTTTGAATTTTTTTCCCTGTGCTGCCACCTTGGTGTAAACCAGAACAAGTGATCAGAGACAGACCAAAGGAAGCATTTTTTAAATGTATTTAAGTTTTCCTTAATAAATGGTAAACTGTTTCAGGTCAGGTTTTACATCATTGGCTGGGTTTTAAAATGTAGATTTACTTTACATGTTTATTTAGCTTCATTTGTAAAGGCACTTTTATTGTAATACAGGAGAACAAATGGTGACCATACAAGAGCACAAACTCAGTGCAGCTTATATTAACCACAAGGCTGCTAATATAGCAATGGCTGGTGAATTTACACATGTCTGAGGTAAGTAACGAATCAAAACAGCATCAGCCCTACTGACCTCTCCCCGCTTCTTGTGTAGCTCTGTTAGCTCTTCCTGATGCTTGATTCTCATCTGAGCCATCTCCTGCTGCAAAGCATCGCTGCGACTCACCTCTGCCCCCGCACTAAAGACATAAGGAAGGCAGAGTAAGAGATGGGGTAGGGACACATTCAGGATCACTCTGCATTGTATGTTATCAAGTCTGACATCTGTTTTCTGCATCACTTTGTGATTACTTAGTGCAAAGATGTCTTGAAGCCTTTCAGGTAATGGAAACGGGGTTGCCCTGTTACCTCAACGGTGTCTCACCTGGTCTCATGTGCTCTCTGGACATCATATTTGTCAGTCTGGTATCGCTCTGTCAGGACAGCCTGAAGGTCAGACTTCTCCAATAGTCTGTGATCTGAAACACGACTCAGCAGTTAGTGTACATGCCTTAGTCTGCAGGTCTGTGAGTGCTGAGTCATTGTGTTTATCTGTGCTGTGTATAAGATGACATACGCGTGCACAAACTGTATGTATTAGTGCAAACTCACACTGGTGGACAATTTCCTCAAAGGCATGTCTCTGCAGTCGGTCTCTAAGCTTCAGCTGTTCTGACACGTGTCTCTTCCACGCACACTCCACCAGCCGCTCCGCCATCACCACCTGACACATATACATGGTATTGAATGAGGACTATCACACTTACCACAAAAATTAAACATGGTGATGGTTGGGTTCAGATCACTTTGCGCCAACTACAGCGCAGTCCATTCAAACTGCAAAAGACTGATTGTTTCACACTCAGGTCAGCATCTGTTGCACTTCATATGGAGTACACAAATGCAAAGGCAGGCCACATATCAATAGTAGAGTTGGAAAGTATAACCTTGTCTTATATCCCAGAAAAACAGGTAACAATATTCATGATGACAGAAAATATGTAAAACTGAGCAAATAAATTGTATGTGCAATTCCTAACTTTATCAGTTTAACTACTACCTAATTCATAATAAGTGAATCGCCACGAGGTTTTTGAATGGTGCAGTGCATGTATGTATGTGGAATTGATTACGGGATTCCCTGAATGCATTACCTGACCGGGTTTATGTTCCGTACATACACACGCGCGGCAACCGTTGACGAATTTGACGCTTAAACCTGAGTGCATATAACGGGTAAAACACACACACAGTCGCCGACCTGAGTGAACCTGAAGCTTAATAACTTTTAAACGACTGATTATAATCAACACCCTGGTGACGCTGAAAAACACGAGGCAAATGAAACATCAGCAGTTAAATCTGCGTTTAGCTTGACAGCAACCGCTGAGGAGGGGACCCGGTCACAGATGTGGCCAATAAGATAAAATCAACGCGGTGATTTCTGAAATGGATCGGTCACACGTGACTTATCACGTTGGCTCCTTCGTGTCGCAGCTCCGATAAACTCCTACCAGACCGTTCCCGAGTGGACGCCCGTGACTCGACATGTTAGCAAGCTAACAGAGCAGCTAGTTGTGGGGCTTTAGAAGATGTGGGAGTTTAACTGACGTCCCTTACCAGATTCGGCGCTACGGCTCGTTTCGTTTGAGCGTCGCCGTGAATGTCGCTGCTGCTGTCGATGTATAACGGGTCCACTTGTTTGTTAATCGACAGCAGCTTCTTCCGCTAACTCGAGCCAACACTGCGCCATCTTGGCTCTTGCGACTCACTTTCGAAGGGGCTGAGCGAAAATACGTTCGGGTTTAAATAGGAGGCACTGACTTTAGTTCCGCATTGACGCTCTTTCATGTTAATGGACACGGATTGGATTTGTATGAGGTGATGATGAACGCTTTTAATTGACCAATGAACAAAGAAAAATAGTTTGTGCTCAGATAATTGACAATTGTCCGATTGAAAAAATATGAGTATCAGTTTCAACAAAGAACCGTTAAAACCTTAATTTTTTATTATTTACATATTTTGTGATTTCTTTATTGTTATTTCATGTTATATTATTTTCAGTATATTATGAATTTACACTGAATATTCTACTCTGTTGTAGAAATGTAGTGACACAAATACAGTGTATTTAAAAAACAAAAATACACCCAAATAAATGTTAAATTTCAAGTAAGAAACCAACATAATTAATTAATACTAAACTGATACATTGATAATTATTTAATAATTAATTGGGACCCACTTCAAAATAAAAACCAACTCCTGGAAACAGATGAACTGTTCTGTTATTATACTTTTATAATGTCAACTATCATTCCATTATATTTTAATAAATCTACATTGATAAAATAAATGACAGATTGTTTCTTTCTTCAGTCATCAGAAGTTGCAGTAGTAAACATGACACACATGTTCAACACAAAACATGTCACCAACCAACCAGGCTTTATGTCAGTTCATTTCTTTATGAAGATGATTAACATTAGCTTTAATTGCATCTTTTTGAGCATGTTTCTTCCCTGATAATATATATATATTTTTTCAATTAAAATACTGTTGCATGCAACAGTCATGTCTGAACCGCTGAGGAACTGCCACACACACCATTTGGTACCCCATCAAATCGCATATTCTCTTGGTGTGACTATTACAGCCAGTTCACTTTAAAGGTATTATTTAATGTTTCACAAATTAACACCTCCATGCATCCACTGGTTTTAGGTATTAATGATTGAATTCATCACCTTGTAAAATATAAAGTTCTTTTCATTCATTTATTGGTTTTAGCAGCTGTGTCTCATCCAGGAAGAGATACCATAACCTATTAACTGTTGAGGTCACAACAACAGGTAGAGTCATGTAGCTCAGAGTCAAGAGATTTATTTGCTTTTATAAGTATGATTACAAGCAAGAATTCAAGTACAAGTCACAGCTCAAATGAACACAATCTCCCCATTCTGATCAGAAAAGTCTGTGTTTTGCTTAATTTTGATCATAAAAAACCCCCAACCATTTCTCATTAATTATTTTAATGAACTTTTAATAATGTTGATCAAAATCTTTCTAAAACATTAGTAAAAACAAAAGTTTTTATTTTGGTAGAAAGCAATTTTTTCTGGAAAAAGTAAATCTCTTTCTCCTTCACATCAGAGTTATATTCATTGTTTGTCATATTGCTTTATCACTTAAAAGTGTGGATGATAAAACTTTGAAAAGAAAAGAACAGACAAAATAAAAACAATAAGACAATTCCCTTCAATAATCAACAAAATAAGATTGACACAGCAGTAGTCAGCACTGCCTAGTCAGCACTCCCCAGGTGCATTATGGGAAGCATAGGTTACAGTTTTGTCTACAGTAAAATAACAATCTGTGAATTAATCAGATCAATAAAAAATCAAAGTTTGACTTTACTGTGATATGTCCTTGGCGATTGTTCATCTAAAGGTTTGTAACAGCAGAGCCCAGGTATATCTAAATGAAAACTTTGAAAAGGACAGGAAGCCCAACAATTGTGTAGTTAAGATTTAGTGAGGTGAGGGCAGCAGTGTGATGCTCAGGCCTGTTCAGGTTTGGGACTCGGTGGGAGGGTGAGAGAGTCCACAGATGACTGTTCGTCAGGAAGCAGCTCCTCCTTATCACTGAAATGTAATGTTACTGATTAGATTATTAGTGGAAATTAAACACTTGCTTCATGTTTTTTTCACCAGGAGGTGTTGTGAGGCAGCTGCAGCACTGGTGAACTGTACCTGAGGGATGAGCGACGAGACAGGCGGCGACGCCTCAGAGAGATGAGGACAAGTGTGGCCAGCAGTAGAGCTGAGATGACTGCCAGTGTGATAAAGAGGAAGATGGCTGGAGAGAGAAAATGGAAATCAGACCAGCTACATTTGTTTTAGCTGTGCTAACTCTGTTCACGATGATAAGAATGTTCAGGTGTTTAGAGGAAACTGACCTGCAGTCCAGCGGTTACGAGCTTGACCATGACCATGAAAATAGCCTGGAAGAGAATTTATGGGGCCATGAAGTCAGAACAAATGTTACATGTTGTTGTGTCACAACAGATAGGACATGAGGACAGATGTTATGTTTATTTTTACCATCATTGCTGCAGTGAATCATACACTCCTCCATGCTGCGATAACGATTTGCATTTCCACTGCAACCACCATATAAGAATGACTGACAGGTGCCAGTTTTGTGGTCAAAGTAGAAGTGAAGAAAAGCGGCACGACATGGACCACTGTCAGGAGGCACCATACACTCATCTGACAAGGCGCAACAAACACACACACAGAGACCAAAGGGATTGTTCGCAAACGTTCCTTTACTCAGTCATTAGTAATTAATTTGTTTTTTAAAGATGTGTTCGTTTGTAAACACTTGTACCTCTGTATTCTGCAGAAACATCATTTGTTGATTTCTTGGAAGATGGAAGGACAGACACTGTGGGGAGGAAAATCAACATCAGTAATGACTCATCTGTACAGGTGTGTGCGCCTCACTTTTACAGTGTGTACATACCCAACACAAAGCATACCTTCATGTTGCGGAAAAAAAAAACTTCAGCTGCTCGAATCATCACCAAACCCCCTCATTCCACCACATCATCCTAGTTCTACAGGAGCTGGAATGGCTCCTGGTCAAATTCAGAATAGAATTCAAAATCCTACTTTACACATTCAAGGCCATGTTTCTGGCGTTTCTGTTTCTGATCTACTCCACACTGCCACATCCTCCCGCTCTCTCAGATAATCCTTCTCACTGTGCCCTCAGCCATCCCAAACATCGACTATCTGTTTAAATCCAAACTTAAACCTCACCTGTTCAATCAGCATATTCTCTGTAATTACTTTTATTGTCCTGTTTTATCTTTTCCCTAATAACTTTAGCCAGCTGTTTTATTGCTAATTTATAGTTTTTCATTATCTTTATTATTTTCTGTCCTTGGGTATTTTGAAAGGTGCCTATAATAAATTAAATGTATATTTAATAATTTAAAAAAAAAACCTTAATCTATTTTTCTTTATTTTTCTGTTGTGGACATCTGTGTATGGCTAGAATTGCAACTTAGAGGCATACAACAAAGTGAATCACCAAAGGTTGCATCTGGTGTGTGCTTCTCACCTGCACAGGTGTCTTTGCAGCTCTCCTCTGTGAAGTAGTTGTTCTTATTTCCTTTGCAGCCTCCATAGATGAAAGATTTGCATTCACCCGACTTCCTGTTATAGTACCAGCGTGTGAACGCTGCCCTGCAGGGACCCACCTCAGGCTCCACCTCACAATTCTCTGATTGGATGAAGAGAAAACACACAGATTCAGGGGTATGTGTTTTCAAGCAGCTGCTCAAACAACTTCAGACAAATTAAACTACGAGATCAAACTCACCAGCATATTTCACAGCAGACATTTCTACAGAAGAAAGAACACAAACATTAAAATGTAGTAATACAAATGCCAAGACTCAAAGACACAGAATTAAGTATAAAGAGACACAAATATTTAAAGACAGTAAAACAAAGCTTCAAATATAAGGTGATAAATAAGAGCCAAAAGGCCCAAAAACAGATCAAAAGACTTCAAAAGATTTAAATGGGCAGTGATAAATAGATAAAACGACACACACAAACCCAAAAACACAAAGATTAAAAATGTACAGAAGTACAAAGATTCAGCTGCTGTGGTCTCTCTGATTTGTTGTTGATTCTGCCCACTGTGGGTCAGTGGGCAGACACCAGGCCTTCACTGCCCTCAGAGGGTAAGGTGTAGATGATAAATTTAAAAATTTCTCTTTTTAAAAACTTATCACTGAATGATCAATCCTGTTTACCTGGCAGAACACTTTGAGAGTCCATGTTAGAAGTTTCAGGAGGGGGGGGAGGAGTGGAATCTTCAGGGAGAACCGACCCTAAAAAAAAAACAAAACACACAGAGATATTGTAAATAATCACTGAATTAGCCACCATGTCTCTATGTGTGTTACATCATGATGTCAGTCACCTGTGACACCGCTGCATGTGGCCTCACACTCCTCCTGACTGTTGAAGTTGTTGCCGTTGGTGCCACATCCACCGTAGATGAAGCCACGGCAGCTCTGATTGGTCACATCATAGTAAAACCTTGGGAAGGCAGCTCGGCACAAACCCACCTTCTTTGGCAGACGACATTTAACTGAGAAGAGATGGAGAACTAATCACAGTGGTCCGAAGTGATTCTGGACATGTGACGGGTTTGATTCTGATACGCGATATTATTAACACACATTACCCTGTGTGAAAGACACACATACAGTTTTATCCTATTCACTAAATTTTTAGGGACACCCGTGTCCTTCAGTCGTATAATGTGTGGACAAGCCATTTCTCTGTGAGGAAATAGCAAGTTTCCATGACACATAATGAATGTGTTTATCTCTCAGGTTCAAACAAACCAGAGAAACCAGTCCAACCTGACACTCTATGGTCATTTTTTTTTTTTTTTAAAGAGGCAGGTTTGTTCGGTGACATAGTTTAAACACTGAACATGACAACATAGTTCAGACTAAATCTTATGTAATAAAACCCAACAACTTAATAACCAATAATTTAACAAAAACAAATATCATTACTGTTCATTGAAAGGAGTCACTTCCTTTCAACAACAGCTTTGTCAATGGTCAGCTGAACTGCTGTGTGGAGTCATAGTATAATTGCTCCATTGGGACCTTTTGTCTGACTTTCACAATAAAAGCCTTTGAATGAAAAACAACAGCAAGTCCAGTTCAGTGAACCCTGTTTAAGACCTGGTCCAAAGGAGAACCAGGACCCTAACAGTTTCTTCCCCATTCTTATGGTATGTTGAACTACAGAGTTTGTACAATAATCCACAGTGGAGTTTTTTTTAAACATCTTTTGAGTTTGAATGCGACATAGGTTCTCGAACACACATGGCAGGCAAGGTTAAGGTGAGGGATAGTGAGATGCAATATGCAACTTCACCAATAAATGTAGCAGAATTCTACACACTGTATCTTTAAAGCAACATTATTCAATTCTGATAATTGTATCACCTTGACATTTCATCAACTAAATGATTCAATCTACTACTGGGCCACATCAGAGACTGAGCAGAGCCAGTGGGAAAGCAGATGCAGAAAAATTCAGACCAGATTGGGAAGATTCAAATGCAAGTCAGTGTCAGCAGAAAGAAGATATGCAAAATATGGATATGCTGCATGCAAAATTACTACTTGGTCGGCACAAAGAACCCCTCTTTGACACACAATTACCTCCTGAACCTGTAATGTGAGCTTTTACGTGTCTTCAATGATTTTTTTTGATCGATTGCGCTGGATTTCATTTGTGGCCTAACCATTTATTAGCAAATAACATTAAATGTAAATAAATCACATTCCATAACTAACTACTAAGGACTAATTTTCTTTATAAATTAGGGGTGTGCCATGGAGTGGTGTCTTTATTAATGTGTTAATTAAGACTGAGGTTTGCAGTAGGACAGTGGTTCTCACTTTTTATACCAAGTACCTACCACCTACCACCTGGATGTCATAAAAATAGCACCCAAATGGGCCATGTTAAGAAAATAAACATCGATGATATGTTATTATGATTAAGGAATCTGGAAAATTGCTTCAGTGGGTGATAGTAAATATACTGTATTCTTCAAACCAATATGACTGATGGCAATAATAATAAAATTAATAAATAAAGTGATTGATTTTCCAATCATTATTGAAAATTGTGTTTTACTTTAATGGTTTTTATGTATTTAACAATGTTTGCAGATATTTCTGTGTGTTTACACTTAAATATGTTTTCAGTGTTTGCCATCGCACTATTAATATTTTCAATAAAAAAGGAGTTTATGACTTAAAAGTTACCTATTTAGCTAATCTCTAATATCCATCAGTTTTAAAATCATAATATTTTATATTTTATTTAAGTTTTGATTTAGCACCACTGGCACACCATTGCATCAAAGTTAAAATGAGTAAGGAGCTTCTAAAGAATAGATGCCTATCCATTTAAAAGTAATGGAACCAATTAACATGAACTAGTTCTTTTTAAGTATGAACTGGCACAACACGGGAAATAATGCATGGCTGTACATGTGGTTACTGTCTGTGTCCTCTTACTCATACACACCAGAATGCAATCACAAGATAACGATCACATGAGCCGTTCTCTGACTCAATCCACATAATCCAACTGAAGCATGTTTTATCAGGCACCAGAACGGGTCAGACATGATGACTGAAAGTTTCATAAAAGGAAAAAAAAAAGGAAAGAATTTGATGCTTGCTTTGGGCGATGTAGGTTATGACCCAAAGAAAAATTTGTATTTCGGATGAGGCAAAACAACAACAACAACAACGACAACAAAACTATAGTAGTAAGACATGGGAGTGTATTTACACTGTGGGGACGTTTGTGCTCTCCGAGTGCTTTCTCTAGTGGGTGGTATGCAGATTAACCAAAAGGCATAGAGGACCTGCCCCCTCCATGGTGTTCTTAAGCTCATTTGAGCCTGTTTTTTTAGGGATGCACAATATTATCGGTGCAATATCGGTATCGGCGGATATTAGCTTGAAAATGTATTATTGGACATCGGCAAAAACACCAAGATCTGCTGATATGACTGATGACTAGAACAGCAGGCGGAACAGGCTGATACCCTCTTGACTTCTATGCTGGCGCCTTCCAAAACAATGTATTTTTTGTTTATGTATTTTGCTCAGTGAAAGAAATGTCTATTTACATCAGTTGCAACAGAGTAGGCAAACTATTGTTTGAATATTTATTAATTTAATTAATTATGATTAATTATGTTAATGTACAAATTGCTAATTAATATAGTAAGCTTTAGCCTCTTAAATTCATAAAGGACATCTATAGATAGATAGATTTTCCTGTCAAAAAAGCCCTTGGTAAACTTACCAAGTTATTCAACAGTTAAAGTTACATCACATTAATTAGCATATAGTGATTTAATAAATGAACAGACTGAAGATGGCGACAGGAAATCATTTCAATCATTTGATCATTTCACAGACAGATCGACTCGAAGCGAATCATATAATCAACTTCTATCGATACTGATGGGATTCGTCAGATACGACTTAAACTTGAAGTGACATCATTGATCGATAATCAATAACCAGGCTCTTACTGTTGTTGATCTCGCTGTTTAGTGGTTCAACGACGCTGTCTCTTTTTCTGCGGTAGAAGGTGGACTGGGAGCTGGTCGTGGAGGCGCAGAGGTCCTGGTCCTGGTCCTGGTCCAAGCAGCTCAGCAGTTCACACAGCATGGTTTCGTTCTGGAAACGAACCACAGCCGCGTCACAGTTCTTCTCTTCGCAACACTTCTCCGGGCACTTCGTCTTCTCCGACACCTCTAAGGGTTCACCCAGGCGGCGGGCCGAGTCCGGTTGCTGGTTCGAACGAATGTCCCAGTCACAATCCAGAGCCAGGCCGAACCGGACCAGAGCACAGAACAACAGAGTGAGAGGGAGCCGGAGCGGCTTCATCTTCCTCTGACCTGGAGCTGAAATAATATCTGTTCTAAAGCCGAGTATGAATTAAAGTAAAAAAAACTCGAGTTTATTTGTTTGTCCCGGGTTACATCCGCATTAAAACAGCTTCCGCCTCGCAGCGACAATGTGCCACTTCCGCGTTCAGTGTCTTTTTGTTGTCGCAGATAAAATAACCTGAGAAACAGGTGAGGTCACTGCGACCACGCCCACATGCCACACGCACGCACGCACGCACGCACGCACACATACACATATAGATTTGCGCAACTTCTCTTCCCAGGTCACTACAATGACTATAACCGTAATCTAACCGCAGTTCACGTCTTAGCTCTAAACTTTCTGCCTCATTAGAACCAGGTTTTGGTCTCCATAAGGTCAAAACAAGGTCAGTATTAATATAAAGAGAGTTCCTGAAGAAGCAACAAATACATACCATATACACAGCAATAAAGTACACACAGTGACACATTTATTTGTGCAGCTCATCAACAGCAACAGGAACTAAGGCAAATTAAAACAAAAGGTAAGATAAAATAGAAATAAGACCTTAGAACAGTGACGTACAATGAGACTTGTTAAAAAGTTAAGACTTTAAATTGGATTTAAAGGTTTTGGACTACTTGGTCACTTGTTGTGGAAGCAATTGAAATAGTCTTTTTTTATGGTTTTTGTTTGATATATTTAAAAAAATGAAGAGGCAGGAAATCCCAATAAATTGAGGTACGTCTAACTAGTTCCATGCATCAAAAAAATTCATCCAAAGAATTCTGCACTGATTTGGGTTGCCAAGGTCACTTGACATGAAAGCTATTGAAAAAAATAGCCTTTTACGAAGAAAACCTATGGTTTTTGTTTAATATACTTTATATATATAAATATAAATAATTTGAAGGGGTAGAAAAACCAAATAAACTGAGGTGTGTCTGATTAGTCCTATGAAGCCAAAGGATTCTGCATTGATTTGGACCCCACATGTCCAAAAAGGCAAGGCAAGGCACTTATTGAAAAAAAAATGCTCTAATTATGGACAGTAGTTTATGTATGGTCCTTATAAGTGAAACCCAGGGTTAATTGGTACACAGCAGTAATGCTAGGTATACTTTTTTTGAGAAGTCTTACAGCTGCATTCTGGGTTAATCACTGTTTCCATGTCTCAGATAAACATGATTTTATTTTGTCTATGATTGTTACCCTGCACAGCGTGACCCGGGTTTAGAAAGACTTCAAGAAAGAGAATTGTTTGAGAGGGGAATTGTGAGAGAGAACTGTATAAAATAATTTCAGTTTTGTTGGGTTTAGTTGTAAAAAAAAAAAAGTATCCAGTGTTTGAGACTATGGGACCCATAGGTAGGTTGCGGGAGCAAAACAAAAACCTAGTTAAGCCAGTAAAGCTATTCAAACTGAGTTAAGATGTTAAATAGGATTTTCTGTTTTTACAAATTTAACACTCAACTCATAAATAGACTGAACATTACACCTGATAAGCATGTTGGACAAATAGTAAGTAACGTTTCTTCTGGTCCTTGGTTCTAGTCCTTTTCTGTGTTTGAAGGTGGGTTTAGGAGTTCTATGGCACCCCCATTGATCAGTCCTGTAAGTACTTAAATCATTTTTTAAAACATGAACAATAATACCAATAATAAAAAAATCAATGTTTCTATTTATTTCCATGTTTATTCTTGTAAACTGTAATCCAATAAATACCAACATCATTCATAATTATGTTTACTTAATTTATGGAAAGTGCATCAGTGCTTTCAGAATAAAACAGAGGAGCCCACCACGATAAAATATGTGATGACATTATTCAAGATCCATGAGGGGCCGGGGCTGGAGTAACCTGTAAAATAAACACACAAATACACACACACACAGACAGTAAAATTAATAAGTGTGTAACTTGTTGGAGACACATGAACACATTTAACGACCCTGATCTCTGGCCCTGGTTCTGACTCTGACGTAGATGTAGGAACATTAGTGATTGAAGCGTAAACAGTGACATCATGAGATCACAACAATTTCACACACTGTGTCTTATCAATTTTCATTGGATATACCAAACCTGCAACGTGTTGTGTATTCAGCACACCTTAGCAACTTCTAACCTGCTGATGGTAAGTAATCAAGAATGCAGATACTCAAGTGGAGCTCTTTGGGGTCCACTTGAGACCTATAGGTGCCTTACAAGTTGGGTCAAGTCCCAGAACATGTTTAGAGTTTTAGATGCTATAGATAATGCCTGTTTGTACAAACCATTAAGCATGCTGCAATGGATTAACTTCAAAATGAGCCCAAACATGTATATATAAACGTCTAAACCCAGGTCCAGGTGGAGGCATGACTCTGGTTCTCACAGACCTGGTTCTGGCACAGACCCGGTCCCACGATCAGCCCCAGCAGCGAGTTGAGGATGTTGGAAGCACAAAGAACAGTCTGCAGCATGCTGGCAAACCCCATCACACTGAAGAGAACTACATTCCACTGGACCACCCCACGTGGCTTCAGACAAACTGACCAAAGGGTCCTGTTATACAAGTATGGAGTTGGACTGAGGGACAAATAGGGGATATAGAGACAGACAGAGACATACATACACATATACAGTAAATGCATACAAATAGAGAGATGGACAGAGAAAAACAGGGGCAGATGGATACAGGAAGTCAGAAATGCGTAAAAACATCTGGAGGACTTCATTCACCTGCATGTCAATGTCTCACCTCTGGGGACTTGGCTTCAGGGGGACATCCCAAGTTTGACCGGTGGTGGCATTGTAGAGACAGAGAGGACCCTGAACAAGACCAGTGACACTGACAAGACAACAGGTGGAGGCCGCCAGAAGACAGAGAAAGGAGGACAACACCTGTCTAAACATCTGGACACACAGACAAACTTTTACCTGCAGGTTTACTTGAAGAAATTAGAGGACGAAGACAAAGACTTTGGATGAAACAGTGTAGACAAAAGGATGGAAAAAAAGGATTTAAGATGTAAGGATAAAGAGGATGAAGATGAGAGGCCAAAGGGGAGAGGACATCGACAAAGACAGGAGAATGAAGAAGAGGACGAAAATAGGGACAAAGACAAAGAGGGTGAACTAAAGGACTCATGAAAGGATATAACTGAGAGGATAAAGCTGAGTAGATAAAAATGAGGACAAAGACGAAGATGAAGTCTGCGATGAGGACGAAGATATCCAGTTACCTGTGTCCTGAATGCACAGCAGCCTCTGGTTCTGCTACTGAGGACAATTGCTCGCGCACCAATGAGAACCTGGAATCAGATTCCAATACACGATTGTAAAAATAACAACAGTGATTGGAAAAATAACTGGATACACAGATCAGTCAGTGAATAGTGTATAACCTGGCTGTCACTCTCTATAAAAGAAGACACCACCTGTAGCATGCACCAAACAATAGAATCTTTTATACTTTACACTTGAGGACAAATTATTTTTGTCCTCCCCTAAATAATTAAAAGCATTTCCCAAGTGCTTTTAAACAGAGCATTTTAACAGTTTTTTTTCCCAAACATCCAAGTTTTATTTTGGATGCTTTCATTATTTGACTTTTCACACAGAAATGAAATGATTCCACAAAATCCAAATTCTTAGCCCCCTTTATGCTAATAGTCAATTGTATCTCCTTTTTGCTGGATAACAGTCTACAGTGGTTTGTTATAGTTTTCAACATGTCTCTGACTCGTCTCCTGAGGAATCCCAGCCCATTCTTCTTTGGCAAATCTCTCAAGCTCCTTCAGTTTTGATGGCCTTCTGGCATGGACCTTCATCTTCAGTTCACCCCAAAGATGTTCAATGGGATTTAAGTCAGGACTTTGTGCAGGCCAGACAATAACGTTCACACTAACGTCTTCTGGAGGTAGTTCTTCACCAGGAGCGACGTATGTTTTGGGTCGTTGTCGTGTTGGAAGCCAAAGCGACGACCCAGACCCAGTTTTGCTGCTGACTGCTTCAGGTTTTCTTTCAAAATCTTCACATATCCTTCTTTCTGGATGATTCCTTTCACCTTGATGAGATTCCCAGCTCCAGATGCACTGAAGCATCCCCACAGCATAATATTCCCACTATCGTGTTTCACTTTGGGGACGGTTTTCTTTGGTTTATACGCCTCTCCCTTTATTCTCCCTACAAAGCATTGTTAAAAATTTAACAGCATGTGGGAGATACTTATAAAACAATGACATTTTCAACTGTATGCCCATGCTTCTCAAACTGTGGTATGCAAGCTTCCTCTGGTGGTAGTAGGAGGGAAATCAGAAATTCTCATAAATAAATAAATAAATGCCTGAGAAGTCTGTAGGTGACTCCTTGGCCTATTTACACCACTGTATTTTAACATTGCTATTGGTGCTTAATATTTTCTCAGGTGGTACTTGGTATAAAAAGACTGGGAATCACTGCCTTATGCAGTAAGACAGCACAGTGAGCTTTTTAAGTTTGTGCTTATCTGTTTATGGCTTTGACCATATTTTAAATGGAATTGTACAATAGGGAAGATGTAAGCACTAAAACTTACAGAACTCTGGCAACTTCCATAAAAGACACAATGACCACAATCATCAGCAGTAACAATAAACAAGTCAACTGACAAACACAAACACATGCCCGTGCGAGCACACACACAAACACACACACACTAATCACATGAAACGCATGCATGCTGGACACACCATGATCCCTGACCCCCACAGGCCTGTGGCCCAAGTGGCCTCTCTGGTCACATGACACTCTAACAGGAAGTTAATGTCCAGATCAGGAAGCAGTAGCAGAATGTTGGACAACATGCAGACGATCGCCAAGGGAACCAGAGACACACCCACACACTGCAGACACCTCGAAACACACATCTGTAAAAGAACATGAAAGCACACACACATTTATTGTCACATGACTAGTCTCTCTGATTACCTGCATACAACGTCATTATGCCGTTCACTCCCTGACCCAGTTTCAGAATGATGGTTTGACTTGAATCCGGGTGTGTCTGGGTGGTTGGGGGGTCAACTGATACAGCCACAGTGGCTGTTGTGTAAGCTATAAAGGGATAATTCAGGTTGTTTAAGTTTGCATTAGGTATTAATACATAGTGCGCACCAATGTCACTGTGTGCTACACTATCACAATGCCATTGTTGGGACCCGGTCTGACGGAAACTGAAAATGGGGTGGGCCTCACTTTGTAAATCAGCACTTGGAGGTTACAGGGACACAGGGACACGCTGCTAGTATACTGCTGCCTCCTTTGGTAATTTTGTGTCATTAATGTACGGTAAAGTTGAACGAGGGACTTCACGAAAGTCACAAAATAACATTTTTGATCTCACGATGAGATGTGTGTCTTACTGAAAAATCACATATTTTTCTCTTAGGGAGAGTGAGCAGTTTATAAAGTTATACAAACAGTTTTCTGTTAAAAAAAAGGTTGCCCAACAGTGAGAAAAGGTGTTGCTCTGCTAGACATTACTCTGGAGATTCTCTTGCTGTTAACAAGTCTGACCCAGATGACATCTCACTGCATTCCTCATATTAAAATGACAAACTTGGGATAATGTCCAGAGATTTAGTCCTGGTCATTACTTGTAGAGCATGAGTGAAAACAGTTTGGACTTCATGGCTGTTTTGGTGTGGGTGAGTACAGTATCTGCTGAGTGGAGAACTCAGGACAGTTGGAAGAAGCTTACAGTTGGTGTCTGCTGATAGATATTGTTTTTTCCCAGATTCACAAAAATATCCACATCTATCAAATGAAACTATCAAACTATCTGTCTTCTCTGGACCAAAAAAAAAATCACTCCTTGCTCCAAAAGACTGTTTTTTGTCTTTCAGATGTAAATGGACAACAAAGTCATAAGATCAGTCTAACCCTCAGTCAAATGGAAGAAGTTGAAACACCTTCAAAACAAAACAAAACTCAAGGGAGCCCAGTTGATTATTACGTACACTCGCCAGCAATATATTTGATGAAAATATTTATATGAAAAAAATTATTGGAAGTCAAGAGAAGAGTTCACTCACCATGGGAATAAGACGATCAACAGATGATTGACAGACGGACTGAGGAACACTTATATACAGAGAGAGAGAGAGAGAGAGGGAGGGGGAGAGAGAGACAGACAGACAGAGAGAGAGAGAGATGCCCACAAAAGTTTGCAGTGTTATTCCTGTTTGATCTATACATGGACTTCAATTCATTTATTAAGCCCAACCAAAGTTCAAAGGCTTACTATCCCTAAGCTAAATCATAACCAGTTATTACTTAATCTAACCACACACTTGCGTTCAGGGATTTGCCGAGCTGATCCTAAAACTCATTTCTGACTTCTGTTAGTTCACTTCATCTTTTTCTATTTTCAGTCTTTCTTTTTTTTTTTTTAGGTGTTGAGTCAGTGGGCACACGAGCATGGGAAACATGTTTGACTCCAGCTATTTCAGCTTGAGTGAAAATTTACTGTCCGCTAATGCTGTCGTGCAACTTTTTAATATAAACAAACATCGACCTTGTTCGATCAGTCAAATGAATTCACACAATGGCGATTAAGCCTACCAGCTCCACACAGTGCTCACAATGTTTCCAAGTATGGCAATATCCAGAACTCATATTAGCACTCCCTGTAATTTGCAATTACTCAGTGGTTGATAGAAATTTTGCACTGTAGCTTTAAAACCTTTGTGTACCTTTGCTTCTGAAAGTAAGATGTCAGCAGGAGGACATGTTAAAGCTACCAGTGACTTACTTTCAATAGATCAACAGGACTTATTGATCGAGTACTTTCTCAAGACATCTCCCACAACTACAGTATCTATCCATTCAGAAGCCAGAGCTCCACACTGGTCATTCTCTCCTCTTGTTAGTCCCACCCCATCACCAATTGTGTTCATGAGGTGACATCATGAGGCAGATGCTAATGGTGCCAACAGACACCTGAGGAGTCTAGTTTATGGCAAAGTTTCCAAATTTTTTTGAAAACCTACCAGACACTTTTATCCTGATAGATTTATCCTTCCGCCTGCTTGGTTATTTGTAGCTGCATGTGTGTGCACTGATTTTTCCTTGTTTAGGTTAAGTATAGATTTGGTAAAATCATTGTTGTAAATGAAGAGGAAGAGATGCTGCAACAAAGTTGACTTTTACAGAGAAAACAACAGGAGCAAAAGAACCTGAGGTGGTCAGTGTGTTCAACCCAGAGAAAATTTGTCTGACAGTTGAAGATGTCTTGGAGATGGTGACCACCAAACCCACCGCGCAACAACGAAATTATGACAACACAAGGAAATTGTATATTTATGTGACAGGAAAGACTGCTTACGTCGACACAAGTTTCCTATCATGACTAAGCAGATTGTCATAGGATAGTGTCTTCTGCGCCATGCGTCACATGACCACAGAAGAGAGCCACTTCTTCTTTGGTGTTTAAACTTACTCATGACGTAAGTGTGTCACAGGAACTGCAACTGTCCACCCACCGAGACAGAATTCACTGATCAATACATTTTTTTATTGTTGTCATCAGTGTTTTGGCAGAAAACAATGATGACACTGATGACATTCCTTCCTGTTTTATTCTCTGTAAAGTAGCACAGGCATCACACGTCTCAGTTGTCAACACTGGTAAATGTTTCTCAACAAATGCTCAGAAAATTGATGCCTTCGGATCACACCATGTTAAAACTTTAACTGCAAAAACAAACAAAAAAAAAACTGTAAATGTGTTTATGAAGAAGCACCTGAACGCATCATGTCCACTGCAGCTAGATCAGGGGGTGGGGCTGCAGTTTAAAGTGACAATTGGCATTTTTTGAGTTAAGGTTGTATGAGGAACCGACTGTGTAAGTATCTCATGAATCCAATTTCAAATAACCTGAACTATAGCTTGAAAAAGTCTGTACATGTTGTGCTTATGTCGCCATATAAATGTATAGCAGAGTGGAGACATTAGAACACAAAGAGAGAGTTCATCTGCCGGAGAACATCTCAATTAGGGTTGCCTGTTTACTACGTCTCTTGGAGGAGGAGGTCTTTGAAGTTCCCCCACTGGGGCTGTTTGGCTTTTTGTTGCCAGGCTCCACCCTCTCCTCTCGATTCTGTCGAAGCAGGTAGGCATCTGCAGATCCTTTGCTTCGGTCACTCGCTTTCCGTTTCTCTTCCTGGTCAAGCTCCTTCTGTAGCAGCAGAGCGAGGCGTCGATCTTCCTCTTCCTGCTGCCGTCTACTCATAAGCTCTGCCTCCCACTCCGCCTCTCCCTGGGAAGAGAGCGCTGTCCCCTGCAGGAAAGAGGAGGAGTGACAGCCTCGTTTAGCCATTGCCTCATTGTCATCAGTCGCTTCCAGTTCAGAGCTCCTCCTCTTTGTGGGCAGAGTTGGTGCTGTCAGCTGACTCCTGTGTGGCACCTCGATTGTATGTGTTGTTGGTTCATGATGGTCAAGATCAGAGAGGATGTTCTCCTGAAAATACAAAACAAAGCCCGGGGCGAAGAGATTCATGATTAATGGAGCATTAGTTAAGAGCATTAGTCATGTTTTATTTGACAATTCTGGTTCAACAACAAGGTCCTCACTGGTCGGCACCAAAGCATCAATACAATCACAAACCGTGTCCCTTTTAATATTTGTAAAAATTATTACAACTCATTAGTCATAATGGCCTTAAGTTTGTGCTCTCTTTGCTATAGTTAGCAAAAACACAATAACTTCTACCCTATAACTTCAATAACTTCTACCCTATAACTTCAATAACTTCTACCCTATAAACCGAGTTTCAACTGAATTGCAGCACCCTCAACAAATCCTCCAAGCTTTACTAACCATAGAAACTCAAATCAAGCCAACACTCACTGTTGTTTAATGTGCACATGCAGCTATTGTTTGCATCACTTTTAATAAATGTACAGCCTATGACCAAGTGGAAGGGAATTGGCCTTGTACCCAAAGTGAGCCACTTTGCTCCCCAGGTGCAGATGATTGCTGTTCACTGCTGGTGTGCAATAAGAATGGGTTGAATGCAGAAGTAAAATTCACTATCAGTGATTTGTGTATGTGCAAACTAACACATTCTAAGAAGCCAAATAATACAATAGACAAAGTCAGCTGAGCAGCAGCCACAACAGTGAGCCCAGACAGGAGAACATGACTCTAGGTGATGTCACAGTTTATCGTCTATGAATTACAGCCCTTAATTGGTTTAAACAGAAGAGCCTGTCATCAAGTGGTAGGGTAAGGAGGACACACTTTCTGCATGCAGATGAACACCTTAGCATGAACTGACCTTGTTAGACATTAAAGTGGAGGCAGGGTTACAGTCTGAGAACGGTTTAGAGGGACGAGAAAAGAACCTGGAAACAAAAAACAGCATCACATCACTGAAAGACACCTGGAATCTGACCTTTAATCTGAACCAGGTATATTTCTGAACCTAGTTCAGGTTCTGAATCTGAAATCATCCTACTTCTCAATCTGTCCACATACGACCTCCTTCTTCCTTGATGCAGCACTGATCTCAGCAGGACGTAGGTTATCTGAAGAGAGGGGAGTAGCGTTCTGAGGATGAGCAGAGCATAAGACCCATCAAACTCCAAGGACATGTCAAAAAAATCAGCTGACCACATAGTAAACATGACATCGGCAGTGTGTGATGTCACTGACCAGTTCACTGCTCAGCTGTCTTGCCAGCCTCTCGTCATCCTCACGCCTTTTCTCCTCCTCCCTCAGCTTTGCCTGCTCTTCTGCCAACAGTCTCTGGATGAATGCCTCGCTTGCTCTCCTCTGCTCCTCATCCAGTGCTCTCTTCTCCTCTGTCATCTGAGGAAAAGACAATCCATTCCTATTGATAGACAATCCCAGAACTGAACCACTCCTTAATGGCTAAGGCTTTTTTTAATTCTGTCATATGAGGTCCTGACATCAAGTCAAGTCTGACTCAGCTGAGCATGCTGCCATCACCAAGAACCAAACCAAAGCTCATTCTCAGTGAAACATGGCTGCCAGCAGGGACCGCAGCTAAAACAGACTCATAAAATCTAATTAAAGTGTTCAGAATGTTATGAATATGTTCACGGGGTCAAATAACCTGCTGTTCTACTGCTGCCTTGTTTGTTAAGTTTGCGTCACTTATCTAAATCTGAATGAATATAACTGTTTACTGCATTAATTTAAACATTTTCCTGTCATAGTTTAGCTTAGAATGTACCGTTCACGATTACCTGTGTTGAAGTTACAAGTCCCTTTGTTTCACCTAAAGCAGTAACACAGTGAGTAACAAATCAGCAGAAGCAGCAGAGAGTAGCTAAAACGTTCACTGAAATCATCACAGCGAAATTTCCTATTAGCACATTTATCGTTCAAACTGACCTTAGTGACCTGGTCCTGATACTCCTGCTGCAACTCTCCAGGGCGGCTGAGTGTGGGAACACACACTGACACTGCATGAATGCACAGACACACACACAGAAACAGAATTTCACTTAGAATCTACCAAATTGTAATTGTGCTCTAGCTTGTCATGTAATTTGATGTTGAATTGCACTCAGTAAATGTTCAAGTTGTTTTCACTGTTGCTGAAACATCACTTTTCACAACCTGCAACTGCTCACCTGGGTCTAATGCTACAAACATGCATTGTAAACTGATTCATACATATTTCCAGAAATGGGTAGGTAGTCCTTGCTCACTTTCTGCCCCTCCCTCTCTTCCTTCTACTAATTTCTCTCAGGGTGAGCACACAAACCAACTGACCTTCATTTCTGATACAACATTGACTGATTGGAGGAATTCTAATGCCGAGTTTCAACATTTCAACTCAAGAGACAGGAGCTAATATCACAAATTTCAAGTTGCCTTATGCCTTTACATTGACTTTGTATGTCATTTCAGTTAATTTTTTGTTCAATTCAATGAAAACATACATTTAAATTTCATTGATCTATGATTGAAACAGAAAATGCTTCTGAATAATGTGTAGTAAGCACGTGCATACTTTCACACACAAAACAAACTCAGTGAAAACATTTACAGATGCTGGGTATTATTAGAATGTCTTTGTTGGTACCTCCTAGATCGTCCTCTTCCCCCTGACCTGAACGGCGGCGCTCACACTGCTGAGGGAAATGGGTCTGGATCTGATGCCACAGCTGCTCGTTGACCAGAGTGTTGTTCTTACTGTTTACACGAGCCCACGTGGACACACGGCGCCGACACAGTGGGCAGGACAATGCCGCTTTGTCCACGGACTCCAGGAAACAGCCCTGTGAGGGTGGCAGATAGACAGGGACAAGACAAAGAGAGACAGACATGATGAGAAACAGAGGTGGAAATTGATAAAGAAGACTCATGTGATGTAACTGCATTCTTCTAAAAGGTACTGGTTGAAAAAATTAGGCAAAACAGGTGATGATCTACTGCTGCCTACATCATTTTTTGGGACTCTGGGGTTTGAAATAATTCAGATTTACCTCAGTGACATAAACTTAGTATATATACACTATAAGGTAATGTAGCTTTTAATGGACCATATTTCTACTGAGAGTAAACCTGGTATCCCAGGCTGGTTCTAAACACATTGGGTGCTCACAATGCAGTGAGCTTCAATGACCCATCTATACCTTAGATAACAGCACTTCTGACATAACAGCACTTCCTCAATTATACATTTATTATCAGGTTTTACTGTAGTAACTGTAGTAGAGTGTGTGTGTGCATTACCTTGCAGAAAGTGTGGAGACAAGGAAGTGTAACCGGCTCCAAGAAGATCTCCAGACAGACTGGACAGCGACACTCATCCAGAGACAGAGGACCTACTCTTCTACCTCCCTCGTCTGACATGTTCACCTCTACATCTGACACTGGGGACACCTTCCTCTTTGTCATAGTTGTATCTTTGTCTTCCTGCTCTTTGACCGTCGTCCTCTATAGAGAGGAGTGAATTTCACACCAGCCTGAAGGACAAATTTACTGTAGCTTTGAGTTTTCAAATTTTGAGTCAAAAATGAAAATAAATGAAAATAGCACAATGTAAACAGATGTTGAACAGGCATGAGACTGTATGGAATTCTAATAGCATGTTCTTCACTCATGATATTGTGAATACAGCTCTGAAATTTCACCCCCTTTGGCCATCATAGCATTTAAAAGCACAGCTGAATGCTGGCACTAATCCGGTGGTATAGGGTTCATGCAGTTTTTATTTAAAATCATTAAATACAACTCATACCTTAGGCACCATGTGTCAGAGATTCCTTCCTGTTAAAAGTGAGTTTTTTTTCTCTCCACTGATGCCTTGTGCTTGCTCATTATGTAAAATGTTGGGTTTCTCTTCTCTGTGTAATACTGTAATGGTTTTGGCCTTACTATGTACAGTGCATTGAGATAAATGTATGTTGTGATTTTGGATCCAATCAAAGTGAAATGAATGCACATATTGGACTTTTTGGCTAATAACTGATACACAATATATACATTTTTCCCTGTACCCAACCACAGAGATCATTAAATTTCTTCTGTAGTGAAATTAACACATTTTTGCTTACTCATGTCAGAGCAAATGTCCTTCATTGAGCAAAATATATAAGTGTTAAAACAGTTGCTCAGGGTGCCAGCATTGAATTCAAGGAGATTGTGGTCTATTTAGCCTAATGTTGTAGTCACTAGTCACATAGGCAGGTGCTGGTGTGTTTGCCGATATCCAACAATACATTTTAAAGCAATACTGATATTGTGCCAATAATATCGTGCATTCCTATTTTACTATTTATTTGTCTGTATTAACAAAGGCATCTTTTTTGTGTACATAAAATGCAAATGACCATTGCTTGTGTCTGTCACTCATCTTTTCAAGTAAACAAGAATGAAATTGTATGTTTGAGTCTGCAACTAGTCTTTCTTGTAAATAAAAATGTACATGTCCATGTTTACCACTTGTGTTTTAGAGTAAATTAATACATTGGTGTTATTTGTGCCAGCCCTTTGTTAAAGCTTTAAAAATGTTGGGAGTGGGAGTTGTTTTGTGTTTACGAATGGTCTGTCCGTTGGTACAAATGATGACGGGGTGGCTGAATCAGTGTGCTCACTTGGCTAAAGTCACGTGTGTTCTTGAACACAGCATAAGTTTAGGCTAACAAAGCTGTTTATGACAGTAAAACAGTGTTTGGGCCATGTGTCTCCGAATGACAGTCACGTTTGAAACACTTTTTAAACTTAAGTGTCTCTGTGGAACTCACCTGAACTCTCCTGAACTGTGGGCTGTAGCTTCAGATGATGCTAACGTTAGCTTTGGGCCAACAGTTTATGAGAAGGCTGTCACAGTCCGGGATGCCGAGACGTCAAGCATACCAAAGGCAAGTCACGGTAAAGTGTGTGTTTGTCGTGACAGAATAGTGTTTCATGGTCACGGAATCCCGAGGACTACGGGATTTAGCGGTCGACAGGATCATCACCCATTAGCTCCACACACCCGCGTAAAATGGCTATATGCGTTGGGCGCATGCGCAGCTTAATCCAGACGATGCCTTCAAGAACATTGTAAATTTCATCCCCACTCCAGAAAACCTTGGCAAGGCCTGAACTTGTGTGAAGCCGGTTGTACACAGAACCTAACACCGCACGTAGATATTTAGATGGATATGGATCGGCAAAGGGAAAAGGTAGTAATGGATGCCAACACAAACCTAATGATCATTAGCTACTAATAATTAATAATGCAACTGTAAATAACAGATTTTAGAAAGAAGGATGAAAGGCGGCTGACATATTGACTGCCAAACCAAGACACCTGGATCATTTTACTCAGTGTATTTTCTATTTCTTTTATTTACATGTTTACACTCAAAATTATAAACAAAAACAGTAAAAGCAAAACAAACAAAAAAACAAAAACAACAACAACAACAACAAAAAAAAGCCAATTAATCTAACTCATTTATTGATTGATCAATACAACACATCTCATCAAAAGGATCCAGAGTTGGTGCAAGACTCATCTGATTTTTCATTAAAGACATCCAGTTACATGTCACTGTTACTGGTGTGGGAACTCCTGTGTCCAGGTGAACTTCTCGCCTTGTTTCTGGTGTGCGTTGGGGTCGTCATCTCCACAGCGGTGTTTCTTGAGTGGCCGGGAGTCGGCAAAGCCACGCCCACAACGCTGGCAGCTGTACAGCTTCACACCCGTGTGGATCTGCATGTGAGACTTGAGCTGGTTGGACTGGCGGAACCTGCGGCTGCACACCTCACACTGATAGGGTTTCTCTCCAGTGTGGATCAGCAGGTGGCGTTGGTAGTTCTGTGGTGTCCTGAACTCTTTGCCGCAATGTGTGCAGCAATGCGGTTTGACTCCAGAGTGCAGAAGCTGGTGTTGCTTCAGCTGCGATGCCAGCATGAAGCCTTTCTGACATGTGCTACAGACATACGGACGGTCACCACTGTGTTGCCGCATGTGGTACAGGTACATGTGTCGCAGGTGGAACGACTTCCCACAGGTGTCGCAGCTGAACTCTTTGTTCTCTGCGTGGCTCTTTTCATGTGTCCTCAGTGTTGTGCTGCTGGTGAAGCGCTTCGTACAGGTCTTACAGCTGTATGGTTTGTCCCACGATGGCCTGCGTCTCACCTGCCGCGTGTCTGTTCCTGTGCCAGTCTCAGCATCAATCACACTTCCCCGTCCTCTGCCAGTGGCAAAGTGAACGACCCGCTGATGTTTCTGCAGCTGACAGTTGTAGAAAAACGTCTTCCCACATTGATCACACATGAACGGTTTCTCTACACCATGCACCAGCATGTGGACCTTCAGTGCCCAGGTCCCCTTGAAGCATTCACCACATTTCTCACACCTGAGACACAAAAACAGTAAGTCAGTGACAGAGTTGTTATTGAGATGCAGCTGTTGTTGCAATTATGTTTTTGTGATGTGTTTTTCTCCATTCTCCATTACTGCTGTTGGTGTGATTTCGTGCCCACCTGCAAGGTTTCGACTGCTATGCAGCTGCAGGTGTTATATGGCTTACTTTACTGTTATGTGACGTAGATGTTCTTGTTGTGACAAAACTGTTGTCATGTTGTTGTATGTGCTGCTGTTATATTGCTGTCTGTTGTCGTTATACCCACCTGCAGGGCTTCTCGCCACTGTGCAGTCGCAGATGTCTCTGCAGGTTGTACTTGAGGCCAAATCTTAGGCCACAGGTCTGACACATGTAGGGTTTCTCTCCAGTGTGAACCACACGGTGCTGCAGCAGACCCATTCGACACTTGAATGCCTTGCTGCACTGGCTGCATTCAAATGGCCGCTCATCTGAATGCGACCTCTTATGAACACGCAGGTTGCTGGCGGTGGAGAAGGACTTTCCACAGGTCTGGCAGCGATATGGCCTGGCACCAGTATGGACAGTCTGGTGCTCGCGGAGGCTTTTCTTTCTTGTAAAACTCTTTGCACAAATGTTGCACATGAAGGGCTTGACTTCAGAATGCGACACCTCATGGTAGCGGAGTGCACTAGTAGAGGTGAAGGTGCGGTCACAAATGTGGCACTTGAGTGGTGTCTTCTTGAGCTGGTGGGATGCCTGGTGGACTCGGAGCTGGCGCAAGAGTTTGAATTTCCTGTCACACTGGTTGCAAGGCAGCAGCTTGTCGGGGTCGCTTTCCTGGGCTGCCCTCAGCTGGTGACTCAGCTCATGTTTCTGCAGCGTTGTGGCTTTGTAGAAACCTTTGTCACAGAAGCTGCAGGGGAATGGCTTCTGATGAGATGACATATGTTTGTTCAGCTGGTGCTTTTGATGAAAACCTTTGTTACACAGCTCGCAGAAAAAACGTTTCTCTTTGTACTGCTCCCGCCGCCGCCGTCGCTCCTGCTCCCTCTGCTGCTCTCTCTGCTCTGCTACACTTAGACCTGCACACACAGTCATGACATCAACACAAAAACACAGTCATAGCTTTCCATACAAACAGTGAGCAATGACCACCACACACAAATCAAGAATCATACCTTGAACACACAGAGAAACACAAAGTCATGTCTTCAACATAGGAATGCTGACAAGATTTGAACACAGAAATGTTGAATCCTGACTTCAACAGAAATGTAAAGCCAGGGCTTTGACAGAAACATCAATGACTTCTCTGTGTTTGTCATGTCTGTAACAAAAACTACTGAAAATATTTACCGTCAACACTCACTTTTAAAAAGCTGACTGTGACAACACATGTCTACAAAACATACAAAAACAAACAGGAAATACAAACGTCAAGTCACCTGATGAAGGATGAATTTCACTTCTGCCCTCCGCTGTGCTTGTCTGTGATTTCTGAAAAACACATACAACAAATGTACACACAATTAACACAAATGACTGTTTGTGAAACTGTACTAATAGCTCTAATAATCAATGAAATATTTAAACCTTACTCAATGAAGTGATTTGGACCATTAATCATCATAATGAAACTGTTAACTAAAATGTGACTTATTGATAAGTGCTGATTGTCACACTTACATCCACAGTTTGTTCTTTAGGTGTGGGAGGTGACTCACTGACTGATACACCGGTAAGGTCACTGCTTGACTGATCACTATTCACAGGGAGTGATGCCACGTTTACAGAGGACTCCATAGAATCTGAAATGACCTGAATGCCTGTGTCAGTGTGATCACTACCAGGACCCAAACCAGAACCTGTCTTTTCCTGTTGCCCTCTGATCGGTTCAGGGAGGGGTTGACTCTGCTCTGTGACTGGTGTAAGCAATGACTGTTTCCGCTCTGAGATTAGTCCAGGGAGCGGCTGGCTGATGATGACCAGTGGCACCTGGTGGCTACTGCTGATTCTGTGTTTGGGTTTGGTGGAATTGAGAATAGCCATGGCAAGAGCAGTGGGGTTCGTAGCTGGTTGGTTGATGTCCAGTGAGAGAGATGGTCCATCTGTAACACAAGTCATTACATACAGTAAATTGTAAAAAAAAATTATTTGGATTTTGTATTTTAGAAACGTTCAAGTGGATGATTCAGAAATAGGAGGCATTTAGTTCCCTTTTCCCTCATGTTTTGATTCACTCAGGTTTCCCTCTCACATTATTATTATTATTAGTATATTATGATGTGTTCTATTTTCCCCCCTTTCCCTCACATTATCACCCATTCAGGTTTCTTCTCCTGTACATTGCAATGTGTTCAGGTTTCCTGTAATGATGTATTTACCTCATACTGCATCCAGGTTCTCCCTATCCTTCACCGAAACATGCCTTCAGGTTTGCCATCCCACACATTATGATGCAATCACGTTCCCTGTTATTATGCGTTCAGGTTCCCTGTTATGATGGATTCAGGTTTACTGTTCAGATGTGTACAGGATCTGTGGTGTGCAGAGCACTAACCTGCTGGTTTGATCTTGTAAAGTGTTTGTGTCTGGTTTTCCTGATTCTTCAGTTCAGCCTCGAGACGTTTGACATTTGCCTTCAGAGTTTCCTTTTCCTTCTCCAGGCTCATGTAAAGTTCTTTGAAAACTTGTACGATTTTACGAACAGCTTCTCTTGACATGACGGCCAAGACATCGTTCAGCTGTATCTGCAGGAGAAAAAAAAAACACAAAAAGAGGGAACAAAGTTAAACCAGAGACATATACAGAGTATTAGGTTTCATCAAAAATGTTGAATAAACCTGCATGAAAACTCACAAATTTGTTTATAAAATAAAACCAGGGTCTCAATCAATGTTGATTAGTTTGATTTTACACAATCTGTATCTGAGTTTAGGACAAACCAACACATTTGCAGACATACTGATAAACAGGAAACAGTAAGTCTGCAGGTCAGACTTGAAAAAGTTTCAATACGCAGCACACAAACCATTTGTTCGTTTAACAGTATAATAAAAAAATATTTTCTGGGGTTAAACAACTGTACATAAAGCCAAACCTTACACTAATCCAATTTTCTTGGTCATACTTTAATAAAATGATGATAATATAAAAGGTGACATTATCAACACACAAACAAACCGCCAACTCTTTGTATTACTTCTGTTTTTTTTGGTTTGTTGCTGTCGGTATACAGAAGACAGCAGGTGTGGATGTGTATGTTCTTAGCGTGTGTATGTGAATATACGTGTGATAATTCACGCATGTATTCAACGGAAACTAACTTTTGTCATCCAAAAACCAGATACATGCGCTATTCGTGTTTTTCACCTATGTTTTAACCACTGTAACCGAAGGAGGAAGTGACGGCAGATTTTCCTCTGAAGCCATTCACTCTCACGCCAACTTCTCTACATTTATTTCGCGAGACCGTCTGTCTTTACCCTCGTTTCCCCGCTGGTGGTCTCCCGCTCTCCAAATCTACGCTGGAGCGCTGACACCGCCGCATCCACCGCCGCCTCCATGATCAGCTCGGTCTGACCGTAGAAAGTTCTCAGCGCCGCCATGTTATTTCGCTCGTCCCACCTGACTCGCCGTCATCTTCACCATTTACATCCGGCTCATCGTGACTTGACCTCTTCTTCTTCTGGCGTTTATTGGCGGTTGGCCAACAACGTTACGGTGCATTACCGCCACCAATTGGTAAGGCGTGTCGACGTCGCTGATCAGCAACAGACTCCATTGACTCAACACAATATTTGGACTAAAATATTCAGTAAAACAAACAAAGCCCTTTGTTTTTGTTCAGTCTTGATTCAGGTTCCTATGATGCCTGAACATCCTGAGTTTTATTCTGAAAGTTTTCACCAGTAGTCATATGTCTTTTTCAGGCTTAATTATAACAGAAAAGCTTTGCAGTGTTGACAAACAACATATGGCAGACAACAAAGTGGGACGCTGTTAAGCAAAGAAAATTAGACAGACAAATTTTGAACTTCCTCTTGAAATTCAAATGTGGAGTATATCTTAGAGAAATGGGAGCAAAAGAGATGAGTAACAGACCAGACGTTTCTCTCATCCACACACCGAGGAATAAGGATCCATTTTGGAGAATAACTATCTACAGTTCTATTTAATCCTCAGTGTTTGTCATAAGAAAATCATTTTGCCTAAACTTTACACACTACACCTTTAAAGGCTTAACGGGAGTTCAGTAGCTGATAGAGGCCATTATAGTCGCGATGGTTTTTAGAACCTGCTCCACATTTTTAGAAATCACATATTTTTGCCCCCCTTCCACCATACCAGTGAAGAGTGTCTTTTATGATGGAAAGATCTTTTAAACAAAACACAATTCTGTTGATTTTAGTTGTTCATTTTAATTTTTATTTCCTCCTGTTACAAACATCATTCAGTTTGTTTTATTCATTTTCAAAAATGACAACGATAAAAAAAGATTTAGTGAAAACTAATTGGACTTCAGCCGATGATTTAATCTTTTTCACTGACCACACGAGACAACTATCACTTTTAAAAAGATTTGTTTGGAAACAATAACAGGAAGTCGTTAAATTCATAAACCACATTCAACACACCGAGAATTAAACATACATTTGTGCTCTTGATCTATGCATGTAGATTAATACTAAAAATTTCACTAAAACATTAATTTTAATTTTAAAGTAAATAAAAATTGAGATTTCATTTGTTTAGTAAGGTTTGTCTTTTGGCACTTTATGGCAGACTGAGTTTATTTATTGTTTATTATTATTTACTGTTAACTTAATTACTGTTTGTTTTAGTTTATCAACTGCGTTTGGTCTCAGTTTAATAATACTTTCTGTTCATTTATTGTATATTGTATATTAACTGTTTATTAGTGTTTGTTTCTGTTGTTAATAATTAATTAATTAAATTACTTGTTTACTTTTTACTTACATACATACATATATATATATATTTTAACTATTTGTTAAGTGTGATTATTTTCCTTTTACTAGCTGTGTTTAATAACAATATTTATATACTTTTTATTATGGTTTTTCAGCCATGTTTACAGTATTTACTGGATCAGGACTGGACCGGGATCAGGCCTTGGTCTGAACCAGGTTTAAAGGTTCTTGCACTGTTATCTCTCCAGTCACTGAAATCAGGATGAACCAACTTCAGATGTCCAGGAACAAATGATGTTTGGATTAAAAAATGTCTTGTACTGGAGATCGATTTTCAGTGTAATCCAGATCGTGGTATCTGTTGCAGATGCCAAATCCAGTTACTCTGAAACTCTGACCCGGAAAGTGACACGACCCTGAAACTTGTCCCGATTGTCGTCATTACGCAGGTCTTCTGAGCCCTCGACTTTGCACTCAACCGTTTGCTCGATGTTGAAGTCGTCTTTTGTCAAGAACAATTTGACTGCAACAAGAGGCTGCACATAGTCAGGCTGTGAACACAGAGAGAGGCCAGGTTACCATGGTAACACTGTTCATGATAATAAACCTAATAAAAAACATTTGTATAGAACACTTTGCGAAAACCAAAGTCGACTTTAAAACTGTAGCTTAGTGGTAGAGCGAGGCTTCTTTAAAGCTGAAGGTTGTGGGTTTGATTCCTGGCTCTGGTAGTCTACATGGCAATGTGTCCTTGGGCAATACACTTAACCTCAAGTTGCTCCTGACAGCTGTGTGGGCAGCGTGTGAATGAAAGATGTGTGATAGAAATAAAGCTGCACATAGATACCCTGTATGAATGTGTGGGTGAATGGGTGAATGGGCATGAATGGGTGAATCACATATGTGTAGTGTAAAGCAACTTTGAGTGGTCATCCAGACTAGGACATTCAGACCATTTATCATTTTCCTTAGTGTAAAATGTTTTAAAATCAAGGACAGATAAATAGAGATAAATAATTAAAAAAAAAAACATTTTTAAAGCAGTATAAAGTTTTTGATTTGAGGAAAAATGAAGGAATATGAAATCAAGAATCTTGTAATTATGTGTAGAATATGGTTGAGTAATAAGTACTCATCTTTGTTCAGTTTTGTCGACATGAACGTTAACAACACGGTGGTGTCACCATGGTGATGGAACATTTGAATCAGTGTGTCACGGGTCAAGTACAACAACATTAGCAGCAGCATTAATGACAGTAGTGATAGTAACTATGCTGATCAGATCCATCACAACAACAGCAAACACAGTTGTAACTCACATGTGCTTTCTTGCCGTAGTATGGGAAAAACATTTTATCAATTTGACCTTCTGAGGGAAAGTACTGCATCTGTAATGGACTGTCCCTCTACCAGAGGGACAGCAAGAGAGAGAGAGAGAGAAAATAATAATAATACCAGTAATCATCAGTGCCGTGTGGACAAACACACACGTGTGGACATGCATACGTGTACACGTGTGGACACGCACATGTGTGTCTTCCACAAACACTAATTACATCTGAAACAAATTTACAAACAAAATTCTTTTTTAAGCCTGCATGGTTAATGAGCTGCTGCTAACTGATGTCATGACGACAAAGTGAGTTAAGCTTCTTGGTCACACAACATCACAGGTGTATTCTGGGAAAGCTGTATTGGAGTGTGTATGTTACCTTGGCAGTGCAGTTGATGTAGGGATTTCCTCGAGGTTTCAGTCCAATCACCTGTTGACAAACACGTTCATGTTTTTTATTTGCTTCATATTTATTTACTGTGAAATTCAAACTGAAGAAAAGTTAACTGGCAGAGGTGTGTGTCACCTGCTGGTAACCAAAGCAACCATCAGCACGTCAGGTTTTTGAAACCGATGTCCAGCTGAGTTCAGCTTTGTTACCTTTTCTTGTTTTCAGTCACTTCAGCACAAGCATAACAACATGTCACTTACCCGATTCATCTTGATGATGATGCACGGTTTTCCGTCAGCAAATCCAAAGCTGGTGTCACGCAGACCAGAGCACTGTTGCAACACACTGCGTTTGAATTGGCAAACCTTCTTAATGGGCTCATCGTCCTGTTCAGTGAACTGTCCGACCAGACACAAGTCGTTGCGTGCCTGGATGCTGTCGTTGTATTCTGTGAACAAAAATGCATCCCCATGATTAGGGTGTTTGTTCTCAAGGAAAGATGCGCCATAACTTTGACCGCTCACCCCCATGAACACAGACCCTGACCCCTAAATGTGACCCATGACCATGACCCCTGACCCTTGCTCACGTTGCAGAAGGTCGTGCAGTTGTTGGATGTACTGGTTGTAGTTTGTTGGGTCACTGTGGTTGAATGAGATTTCCGCTGCATGAGGACGAATCACCACACCTGCACCAAAACAACCATTAATCAATAATCAATAACCAATCACAGTGAAAATCACAGCACAAAGGTCTCACGCCTGTGCAGCAGGTGTATTGTGACCCACACCTGTCCAGTAGGAGGATGTATTTTTTTTCTTGTGATTGGTAATAATAGCTTTAGCCAGTTTACCTCAGAAACTATTTGAAGTTCTATTTATCAGTATTATCTGTAATCCAGGGGTTTTAAGACATTTGTCTGTTTCATGTTAATTTGAAGGCTCATATTATGTCCTGTCTTTAAGTGGATTTATTTGATTTCTCAGTGAACAATGAGTAAGCAAAAGTCTGACATTTATCTAAACCAGAGTTTCTCAATCCTGTTTCCAGGACCAGGATAGAGAAACCCACCTGTCCAACAGGTGTCCTTGCTCACCTGGATTGGCCACACGATCCTGATGTCGGGGGACGTTTTCATCCAGAGTCTGCAACATGACCCACATAGTGAGCAAGAAGAGTCCCGCCAAAAAGGCGTAAAAGATTAGGTAGAAGAGGAAGATGAGACCTGAAGGAAACATTTCAAATACAACTTTATTTATACAGAAGAAACAAACTGGATTTAATGTGCCCTATAATTACGTTGGTTCACAGAATAATCATTGCACTGCACTGATCAATCAAGTGCACACCTGAACCCTGATGTAATTATTGATCCTCATCCATCAGATCAGAACCACAGTCACAAAAAGACTCTGACCTGACTGGATTATACCTGAATCTGGATCTGCACTGAACCTCAGTGCTCAGTTCTGGCCACATGAAGTGAATAATGTTTGAAAAGACCTCTGGTCATGGAGAACATTCATTCCGACGCCATGTCCTCAAATGAGTAGGTTTAACCTGGTGTGTTGCTGGATATTCTCATCACTTTACAAACATCTCAGTCGTTTGTTCTGTGATTAACTGTGATGTCATGTGATCTCTGATGTCACAGTGTGGGGCTGCACAAAATTAGGACAGCGTGCAATATGTGATAACATTGAATAGTGGTTAACAAATGCTCAAGTTGACATGGCATCTCTCTGCTATAAGTTCACTGCACCATGCAAACACTGGAAAAATTTAAATGCATTATTTTAACTACAAAAATATAGTTTTACTAAACAACACCACTAACTACCTACACTGTTGGGGAAAATTGGGGGTAAATGCATTTAAATAAATGTAAACATGATAGTTGGGGTATGAGGATGTTGCAGTAGGGATATGCATGCTCAGACACAAAGAAAATTATAAAATAAAACAACAACAATCATCTATCTTTATAGTAAGCAAGCCAAACAAAATGAACACCAGGAACAATCTGCATCCATCGCAGTTCAGTCTTTGCAACATTTATCATTAAAAATGAGCGCGTAAATATGGCGACAGTAGATTTTCGATATATTGTGGAGTCCCATTACAGCTCGATACATAATTAATTATAAATAATAATTTAATGAACAATTATAGTATTTATAAACAACACAAATGACCAAATCTCACGCGCGCGTGCGCTTACCCCAGCTGCTGGCGGTGCGACCCAGAAACTCTCCGCTCCTCGGATTGTAAATCAAATCCATGAAGGACTCTTTCGTTTCATGTGTCTCTTCCCTCTTTCCATCCTTCTTGTCTTTCTCGGGCACCTCTCTCCTCTCGACATTTCTACCCTCTGTCGTCTCCTTCGCGTCCTCCTTCCTCTCTTCGTTGCTCTCCTTGTCCCTCTCCTCCTTTACGCCATCCTTCGGCTCCTGGTTCTGGTGCTGCGGACTGGACGACATGCTGACGGGGATCCACGCTAATCAGCACCGAGAACCGTGATGAGCGAGCGGAGCCGAGCGTTCCGTGGCTGCGCGCGCGCACACAGAGGTTTGCAAAGCTGGCCTTGTGAGGACACGGCATTGAGTTCCATTCATTTAGACAGACTAAACAAACCTAACCCTAACCAGCCAATGCCTAACCCTAACATTTAACCAACCACAATTCAAATCTTAACTAGAGCCTCAGAAATAAGGTTCTGCCTCGACTGGACTACTGGTCCTGACAAGGTCAGTGTTTATGCCAGAAAATGTCCCAAATAGGTAACACACACACACACACACACACACACACACACACACACACACACACACGTTTGCGCTTCTACCAAAGTGAGGACCCTCATAGATATAATGCATTCCTTAGCCCCTTACCCTAACCTTAACCATCACAACTAGATGCCTAACCCTAACCTAAACCCAATTCTGACCCTAACCCTATATACGGTTTATCGATTTTTGGTCCTCACTCTGCAGCAAGAACAAGAACACACACACAGATTTCCACGACTTCAGAGGACATTGCATTGACTTAGATTCATTTCCTGCAGACTAACCTTAAACATACTTACTAGATAAATGATGTTATGTCATATGACTGAGAGATGCAGAGTTTGTCTCATTGTGTTTTTCTTCAAATTGAGTCTAGAATTATGCCATCAGAGCACACCAGCCTGTCACATGACTACAGGGATGACATTCAGTGTTGAGGTGATGTCACACACTCAAAGACGGAAGTAAAACAAGGAGAAGACCTCACCTGAAAAGAAGCGCAGTTTGTACAGCAGAGAGGTGATGACGTCACCTGCAGAGAAGCCATGACATCATTTAGGATTGGCATCTGTGGTGATGCGTTGCTGCACACCTCTATAATTTCTTTTGCACAACTTCACCAGAAACTTAGGAGACAACCCTAGTAGACAAACACCTCTGTGCAGCTTTAAGATTTGTCAGAAGAGCTGTGACATCACATGATGTAATTGTGATAAAATGTCATGTGACGTCTTGCCAGGTGATGTCATCATCAGCATCATGTAGGAGATGAAGAAGGAAAGAACATATCCTCTGTTCACACATGCACACACGCACACACACACACACACACACACATACACACACACAATAAATATTCCCTCCTCCTCTTTCCTCTCAGCAGCAGGGGGAGGAGTCAGCAGGGTGAGGATGCTGCCAGGTTGCCGTGGTTTCAGCCTCTTGTTTCTTATGGTGACTGTCTTGTCGGGGATGTGTGTGTGTGTGTGTGGGGCTGAAGGGTGAATGTGTGTGCATGTGTGCGTGTATGTAATTTTTACAGCTGTGAGGATCTATGACCATAGGACAGAGGAGGCAAGGAGAGGAGGCAAGGAGAGGAAGAAAAGAGGTGTCGTGGATTATCATTGCTGCAGTGAGTCGTCGTTTTCTCTGAGCCGCAGATCTGTGACGACAGCAGGAGTCTTCATCAGTTTATCATCGATTCTGCACAGGGTGGACTGAAGGAGGCAACAAGAGACCAAAGGATATAGTGAAGGCGACAGTGAAGAAGGGAAGGAGACAGTGAAGGAGATAGTGAATGAGGGATGGATGGAGTCTGAGTACTCAGTGAAGCATTGGTAAGCTGTTCCTTCCTTCCTCTTTATTTGTTTGATTGCTCTCACCTTGTTTCTCTATCGTCGATTGTGTCAATAAAGTCAGTTCAAATCAAATCTGACTCATTCACTCCCAGCTTCTCTTGAAATCAGCAGCTTCAACATGGCCGCCATCTTGAATCACAGCTAAGAGCAAAGTTACAGATTAAAATCCACCTTCATTTTGAAACAGACTCTTTTTTTTTAAAGAAATATTTTAGCTCTAAGATAAATGAATGTAAACAATGTGAGTCAGCAGGTATACACGAGGATAAACAAGGATGAACAAGAGTAAATGATAAAAACACCTGAAATGTTTGAGGGTCAAAAGTCAGACAGAAGTGAGTCTGATCAATAACACTTAGGGACCTGTTTTTATGTTTCCCTTCAGTGATTATAACCCATGTTTGGAACAAATGATTGACAGGTGTGACTCGAACAAGGCAGAGTCTCAGGGTCATAGGTCACAGTCATTTTTTTTATGTTCCAACATCAGAAAAAATAATTACTTGATAATAAAATCTGAATCAGGTCAAAGGTCGTAGTAAACTCCTCCTTTCCTTCCCTTGTTTCCACCCTCTGACTCATCTCCTTGTTTCCTTTCCTTGTTTCTTTTCCTGGTTTTCTCTTGCTTATTCTTCTCTACTTTTGTACAGGAAGCATTACATCATACTCCTCTGAGAGATGCTACTGTTGCTAGGTTACCACCAGCTGACTCCCTGATCCATTTTTAGAGGGGAGATGAGAGACGGAGAGGTGGGGGAAGGGAATGATAGACGCGCACACACACACACACGCACACGCACGCACACACACACACACACACACACACACACACACACACACACACACACACACACACACACACACACACACACACACACACACAGATTATCTCATTCTATGCCCCCCAAACAAAAATCAGGCAATTCAATTAAAGGAAAAGGAAGAAAAAAAATCGTTATTTATCACTTTACAGACTAGACACTGGTTTAACCCAATCTGAATCTGAGGCTACAGTGTTATAAGAGGCTACAGCAGTGGTGTCAAACATATGGCCCACCAGAAGGTCCAATCCAGCCTGCAGGATGATTTTGTGAAAATTTCACATTATTAGAATCTAATCATAACCTGAAATACTATATTTTTCAGTTCCAGATACCTGTGACTAAAGATTTTCTGGCTTTTTAGATCAATTGTGATCTGTAAATTGTAATGCACATGTGTAAATCATAAATATTGGCAGAATATTGTTGAAATTGCACTTATTTTTCTCAAGAACTTTCAGGTTGTTCATAATATGTTTTGTAAAAAAGATACTTTATTAGATGTAAAACAAAGGGGAACATTTTGAGTTCTTGTTGTTATTATCACGACTGCGGAGAGCCACTGTGCGTTTTTGCAAATCAGTGGTTCCGTTCATTCTTAAACAAGGGTCCACATCAGTCTAGCATGCCTACCTAATCTCATATTTCATTACAGAAGTGGCCATTTCTCACCAGGAAATTGACTTTGTTTGCTAAGTGTGTGGGTACAGATGGACCTCCTCATATAACATCAGGCAAGTTTCCATGGATAACATCTGCTTGGTAGACTCCTTTGCCCAAGAAGAGTGTGCCACTAAATGGCCTGGAAAGCTTTTTATTACTGGGAGCACATGCAGTTAGCTGGCGTATGGTCAGCGGAGAATCATACTGGAGATTCATCCGTATAGCGTCTAAGTGGACCAATGTGGAAATGGGCAGAGGATGAAAATTACGTCCTTTGGACCGTAGTGTATGTCTGCTACAGTGTTACAGGAAGCTACAGTGTTATAAGATGCTATAGTGTTACAAAAAGCCGTGGTGTTACAAGAAGCTATAGCAGTACAGAAAGATCATTTTACATGTACAGAGTACAGATGTTTTTGCTGTTGACTGCTCTTTCCAGTTGTTTCTGAGCCGTAATTTTCTTTCCTGACATTAAAGCTAAAACAAGTAGTGTAAAGGTGCTCCACTCACCTGCTTGTCTCCGCTGTTCCTCTCAGGTCTCTACGGAGTTATGACGTATCAGCAGGAATCGTCTTCCTTACGGAGGTTTTTTCAGTACGTGGAGGATAGTGGCCTTCGAACATACGATGGTTTGGTGATTCAAAATGCTTCAGACATTGCTAGAGAAAGTGACCGTATTCGTAATCAGACCAACTGGACCTACCTGCAGGAAAAACACCAGAAGAAGAGACGACAAGAAGATGCAATCAAGAGGTAGAAAACACAAAACCACATTGAAGTGGTTTTCCGATGTCACAGGCATGAATTCATTCTAACCTTTATCATAAGCATCACTACCGTCCATCCAAACACACTGATCCAATCACATTCTTTTTACATATCAAACATATTGGTGCTTAGGTAGGTTTGTGAGTGATAGTTAATTATGTGTTGGAACATTAGTGTTAATGTTTTCATTGTGGTTGGTGGATAATTGAATGTTGGTTTTAAGTTGCTGGTTAGAGCAGGACTGGTGGTCAATGTTGGCCAAAGTCTGTGCTCTTTGACAACTTTTGTAAAATGCCTTTGCCAATAATGATTTTTCATTCTGTCTTTCCATCCATTAAGGATTGGGGAAGATGTTGCCATGTTGCCAACAGACACATCATACTCTGGCAAACATTTCAGAATGGGCTTCATGACTATGCCAGTGCCACAAGACAGACTGCCCCCTGCAAGCCAGGGCTTCACGGTTCGATCCCAGTCCCTCCACTCTGTGGGTGGAGGAGAAGACGACTCCAACCAGAACCGAAAACAACCCCCACCCAAACCGAAGAGAGACCCCAACACGAAACTGAGCAGCAGCTCTGAGATGGTGAATGGAGGATCTAGACCCATCAGAAGAGACCACCAAGAGACCAAAGAAACAGCAGACCAAGTGGAGGGTGAGGACAGCTCCTGTTGTGTCACAGGATGTATAACAATTTCACTGATGTCCGCTTTGTGTCTGAAGCTAAATAGGAATCTGTCTGTTAATGAGTGACTGCTCTATAAGTCTATGAATTGCCCCCTAGGGAGAAATGATTTTTTTTAAATTAATTAAATTGAGTGTCACAAGTGTGAATGTAGCAGGAAATTACAGAAGAGGTGATGTCATCAGCTGCTGTCTGTCTGTTTGCTTGCAGCTCAGTGCCCTTTCTACTCTGAAGATTACAAGAAGCTGCCTCCACCTAAGCCGAAGAGGAACCCTAACACTCAGCTCAGCACTTCCTTTGATGAGTCCTACATCCATAACCATGGGAACAAGAAGTATTCCTCGCAGCAGGATAAATCTTCATCCCAGAATCAGAGTCCAATATCTAGAGATGATGAGGAACCAGTTTATATTGAGATGGTGGGAAACATCTTACGTGAGATGAAAGGTCACGAAGTGGCGGAGGACGAACAGAATGAGTCAGTGTATGAGGAGATGAAGTACCCAGTGTTGGAGGACTTTTTGCAGGACACTCACTCTGCCATCATTGATCCTGAAATCTGGTCCCGTGGGTCTCTGTGTGACATCCCTCCACCGTTCCCCAACCTCTTGACTCCTCGGCCACCATTGCTTGTCTTCCCCCCTGCTCCTGCTCAGTGCTCCCCCAACTCTGATGAGTCCCCCCTCACACCCTTAGATGTTACCCGGTTGCCCATGTTAGAAAATGTCTCCTTTAGCAAATCGAGTGGTGCTGAACATGCACAGCCCTCCACCCGCCACCGCAAAGACAGGGACCGGGAGCGAGAACAAGACAGAGACCTCTCATGCAACCACACCATCACATCCTCTGGTCGCTCATCGGCTCCACCTCTTCCGTCCAACCTCTATAAGTCATCTGACTCTGCCCATGGTGGTCATGGTTACCCCCGTAGCCAATCAGCATGTCCATCTCCAGTCAGCATGGGTCGCTCCCTTACCCCTCTGAGCCTGAAGAGGCCACCACCATATGACACACTGATGGCTGGAGGAAGCATCCCTTGCTTTTCATCTTCATCATCCTCACACAAGGTCGGGGAGTCTAAACTTAGTGACTCCTCCCCCACCCACAGCTCCATGCAGAATGTGTCAGTGAGGTCACAGACACCAGCAAGCCCATTGGATGAACTCAACAACCTGTTTACTTCAGGTAAACAGGTGGTAAAAAGAGGTTCAGGAGGCAGGAAGAGCAGGGAGGGTGAAGGTAAGTCTGAATAACTCCAAATTATCCAGATAATTAAAGCCTGGACTTCACAAACCACAGTTTTCTCCCTCACTCTTTCTATTCATCCAGGTTTAGTCAAATTTCAGCATAAAAGTAACATTTGTTACCAAACAAAGTCACCACCAGCTCATTTGATTGTCAGTTTTCCAGTCACACTTGATCTGTCCCACCCTTTAAAAAAACCCTCTTTTCATACTTGCCATGGGTGCGTTTTCATTTTTGTTTGATTCTTCATCATGGTAATTGTTTGTTATTTACTTTACATTACCCCTGCATTTATTGTATTTCAGCAGATTACAGGTCTCTGCCCAGACAAGACAACAAAGACAGAGATGGACGATCTAGTCCCGGATCCAGCAGGATGGGGAGATCATCTGTTAGCCCTACTATGATGCTGTGTGGGGGAGGAGGAGGAGGAGGTGAGTAAGGCCACACAACAACAGCACAAGGAGGAGGAGGAGGAGGAGGTGAGTAAGGCCACACAACAGCACAAGGAGGAGGAGGAGGAGGAGACTTGTGGTGCATTTACACAAACAGCTATTTTTTTGCGTGATGAGATCAAATTCAAAATCACTGTTAAGATGTGCTTCTTGCTGCTTTGTGTTACTTGACTTAAAACATTGAACTGGAGATGATATTACTACAGCCAGTCACTGCAGATGATGAAAAAAGAAATGGAGTACAGTTGCTGCATGTTCACCAATGAGAGAGAGAGACAGACCAGGTGAAGAAGAGGACAAGGCAGAAAATGACTGAGGAAGCTAAAATGTATGTGTCAGTTGAGTCAATCTGTTTGTTGCACTGTTGTTGGCATGTTTCACATGAGTTAACTCAAATGATCCAGAGACCAAAGTCGTGTTGCTTTATTTAAGCAATAAAGGTGGGTTGTGATATAGGACACTCTTTGTGAGTGTCCTATATCACAACCCACATCATTACCATCACATGTACACACAACAAAGACAAATCTCAGTCAGGTTCTGATAAAAATTTCTAGGACTGATTATGGGTGATTTGTAACTAATGTGCCTGTATGTAACTGGGTTTGTGAATGTGTGAGTGTATGCACTGTATGTGCAGTCTCTTCATACTGACCCTGGTTTGAGAACATCATTCACAGGTGAACGTCATGCCTTGTCTCTGTGTTTGTTTTTTTTCAGAATCAAAGTCCGTCTGTAAACTCGGCCGTTCAGCCTCGACGTCAGGGGTTCCTTCACCTGGTGGAACACCTCAACGTCACCTGCAGGAAGCGCATCAGCTTGCCCTCAGCCAGGTACACCTGTGAAACACATGTTCATCCGTGTGTGTGTGTGTGTGTGCTGTGTGTGTTTTATTATAAATGACTTTTATTTTACACAGGATTCAACTTCATTGAATAACAGAACATAAAACATTATAGATGGACAGAAGCAGCGATGTACCAGCTGACTGACAGCTCAACTGTAAAACAAGTCAAGAAGTAAACATGAAACATGGGAAAGAGCAATATTGTAAATCAGTAAACATAAGACATGTAAACAAGTAAATATGTTTTGTTTTTAACTTTAAAGACTTTTTGTAAATGTACTTTTGTGGAAAACAATTGTTGTTTAAAAGTATTTTGTCCTAAAATAAAATGATAACACTAACAAAAACATTATCATAATATAACTTATACTAATACAACATCACCACTGATACTAACTTCAAACTAACATTAAACTAACACCCCATTTAAATGTTTGTATATAAACCACACCCACAGAAAAAGTCCAACCCATTAACAATTAACCACAGCTCATTACTATTAAAGTTTTACCTCCACCTCCACCAAACTATACAGCGCTGCAGTGTTGAATTCAATATCTAAAACACTCACTGACACTCACACGCTATGGAAACAACTGTAGAAACAAACAAGAAGGGAGTTACAACCCAAACCAGACCCTTCCAGGCAGAGGGTTATAACGTCGACACTTGGAAGACGATTGCATCCAAAATATGAAAATATTGGTCTTCACCACAGACTGTAACAATGACACTGTTTATAAAATAATCGACATAATCTCTGGGTCCAGAAAATGTGTGAGACCTGTAGTACTAACCCTCTAGTGGTTGGTATGTAGTAAACAACATCTGTAAACATTTTCCCGAGGAGGTTGTGGTCTCAATCACTAGTTTCAGGTCATTCAGTAAAATATCATATCATGGTGATGTCATAGTAGTGGTGACATCACAGTAGGTTGTTACTTAGTCTGAACAGGGGAAACTGGTTTATATGAAAATTAGACGAGGACGCGGGACATATGAAACACCGGGACAGGTGAGAAGATGAGACACCAATGCAAGGCCGGAAATGGAATCTGAAATGAGAGGAAAAGATGTCACCGGAATCAAATATAATAATGGAAAGAAGCTGAAACATGACCCAGCAACCTTGTAGTTTTCAAAATAAAAGTCCCAGTTTCTGTTTGTCTACACCAATACAAAAATCCCAGTTTTCAAAATAAGATCTCAGTTTCAGTTTATCCACAATAAAATACAAAATAAAGTTAATCAAAACTTGAAAACGTTGGTGTTGTGTAGATGGTTGGTGTAACCATAGCAACAGTAATGCATTTTCAAATATGGATGTAGTCAAATCAAATCAATCTTTATTTGTATGGCGCTTTTCAAACATAAAGTAATGCAAAGTGCCTCACAGAGATTAAAAACAACAACAGAGATTAAAACAGCAAAGAAAATCAAGAAAAGCAAAACAAAAGATCCCAACCCTCCCACCGCCACAGATACGCACAGAGACATACACAAATGCATACACACTCATATACATACTCACATACACACGCAGACACACACACAGACACAGACCCACCCACACAAATGTCACTAAAGGGCACATGGCCGGGCACCGAGACAGAAGACGGAAGAAGCTACCTTTGGGGGGCCAGCCACACTGAGAGAGATCACGGTCAAAGGCTGCAGGGAGTACCGCCACAGAGACCACCCGGGCTGAAACCATCCATGGGTCAGCACCCCCAGAGGCAGACCAGAGACAACTCTCAGTCTGGCAGGCCCCCATGGGGAATCACTGGAGATAGAAAACTGACAGACTAAAACAGTAAAATAAAGCGAAAAGCATAGAGACTAAAAACATGAGGGATTAAAACATTAAAGCATGGAGACTAAAAACATGAGGGATTAAAACATAAAAGCATAGAGACTAAAAACATGAGGGACTAAAACATAAAAGCATAGAGACTAAAAACATGAGGGATTAAAACATAAAAGCATAGAGACTAAAAACATGAGGGACTAAAACATAAAAGCATAGAGACTAAAAACATGAAGGACTAAAACAGTAAAAAAATGATAAAGGATACAAATGCTCAGACTAGCACAGCATGAAAGGAATTAAAATGAATTTAAAAATCATTAAAAGCCTGGTTGAAAAGATGGGTCTTGAGCCTCTTTTTAAAAACACCAACAGTCTGTGCAACCCTGAGACCCTCCGTCAGGTTGTTTCACAGTCGGGGGCCATAATAACTGAAAGCCACCTCCCGTGCTGTTTTGAACTAACCTGTAGTCACAGAGTAAACATTAAATTTAGCTCATGATGGTTTAAGGCTTAGTGAACAGCTGAATAAACATGTGGTGTTAATCAAACTCTAATCAAAGGATCAATACGTATTCATGATCATCAGAGTCCTGTTGCCTTTTCAGTTCTGTTCTCTGCAGCATCATCACATTACATGTTAACCTGCTGCTCAAACCATATTTGCCAACACTTTGTTCATAATCACGTAAATAAAATGACGACGTTTCTTGCTTTTAAATATTTAATCTCACAAATCCATAGTTAGAACATCAAACTTCAGCATTATTTTCAAATTCATTGTGTTACATTTTACGATCTGAATGTTTAACACACATGTAAATGTTAAAGAAGCAGAAACTGCATTTAAATAAATTAAAGTCTGAAGTTACATTTGTCTCTTTGTCTGTCCATCTCTCTGTCTGTCTGCCTGTCTCTTTGTTCGTCTGTCTGAGTCGCCTCATTTGACATGTGTTGAATACAACGTAAATAATCTGTTAAATTTAAAATGTCAGAAAACGTCCTTTTAAAATTGCGTCTTTTGTTATTAATCTCATAATGAACACACACAGATACGTTAGATGAGCACACACAAACACATAACACAAAGATGGACACAGACTCACAAGGTGAACATAAATAGATTTTCAACATGAGCAAACGATGCACAATATGAACACACACACACATTTGTGCTTCTACCAAAGTGAGGACCCTCATAGACATAATACATTGCCAGGTCCTAACCTTAACCATCACAACTAGATGCCTAACCCTAACCCTAACCGTAACCTAAACCCAATTCTAACCCTAAAACCAGGTCTTAACCCTGAAAAAAGCCCTTTTAAGGGGTGACAAAATGTGAGGACCAGCCAAAATGTCCTCACTTTGTCAAAATGTCCACACTCTGTAGGGTTTATATGATTTTTGGTCCTCACTCTGCAACAAATACAAGAACACACACATACACACATGTTTGTACTTCTATAAAAGTTAGGACCCTCATAGACACAATACATTCCCTAGCCCCTTACCCTAACCTTAACCATCACAACTAGATATATAGATAGATAGATGCTTAACCCTAACCCTAAAACCAGGTCTTAACCCTTAAAAAGCCATTTTAAGGAGTGAAAAAAGGTGATGACCAGTCAAAATGTCCTCACTCTGTCAAAACGTCCTCACTCTGCAACAAGTACATGAACACAGATACACCACATGCACACACACACATACAGACACACATCGTGAACACACACTCAGATACAAAACAAATGCACATATCAACACACACAGATGCACAACATGAACACAGAGACACGCAAAAAACACATGTCAGCACACGCAGACACACAGTATAAACACACATCAAGAACATACACACATAAACACACATATTGCGGGGATCAGGCACCAGCGTCCCCCGTGACCCTCATGTGGAGGATAAAGCGATAGAAGATGAGTGAGGGAATGAGTGAGTGAGTGAACACACACATGTGACAAACATGTGGAGCTGTTAACGACTGACAGGCTGTTGGTATGTTGATGCCTCCAGATGCCGTGGCTCTGTGGGGACCCCACCATGATCGAGATGATCGAGAAGAAACGATTTCTGTGTCGAGAGATCAAAGCTCGTCAGCGGCCTGAAAAGAATCTGTGTAAACAGGACAGTATGCCCATCCTGCCCAGCTGGAAGAAGAAACATCCGCCGCCATATTCGGCCCCAGCCACCGCTGGAGCCACAGGACACACCACCACGGTCTTCTGGGACACTGCAATCTGAAACAGAGCTACACACACAAACATGTAGCATAGACCACCACCTGAAAAATGCAGAAAACAGCTGCTGCTGACAATGATGATGATGACGCCACCATCAGGCCACAACCACCACACCGACAGGTTCATTGTCATTGAAAGAATCATTGTCTCTGGCTGATTTTATGTAATTGTTTGACTGACAGTTTCAACTGTAGTTGATCAGTGTCACAAAATATCACTTAACCCTGCCTCCATCTCAAGTGAGCACTGTTTGTTTACACAGAAGCAGTTGAATTAACATGGGGATTCAGGAACCATGAGAGGTTAAAGATAGTGACAGTCGCACACTGTGTGACACTGTGTGACACTGTGTGACTGTGGAGCGAAATGATATGATGAGATTTTGAAGTAAAGACAGCACGAAAATAAAGCCAATGAACAATAAAAAGCAAATTAATAAATATACAAGCAGTGAATTATAATATCAATCAATCAATCAATCAATGAAGGCATGGATTAAAAAAAAACCACCAAAACTCATTAGTTAAACAAGTGGTAGAGTTCTTGTTCAAAATCAAAAATAAACATATCATAATAGGAATTCATCAAATGCAGATGTTAGATTGACGACATATGAAAACATTTTCACGTCTTAAAAAAGGCATGTGTACTCACAAATCCATTTGTGTTTTTGAAAGTAAAACATTTTCAAACGTGTTATTGCAATAAGTAATTATCATTGTTGTTGTTTGTCGTTTAAAAAAAAAAATCAAACACACAATAACATTTTCTGTTTATAAATGTCACATTGACAGAAGATGTGACATCATGTAATGGGAAAGCTGCGACTCTGTCACATCGACAATGTGAGAAAATCAGCTGAGAGGACTCACCGACATGCACGCACACACAACCACAGGACACACACAGAGACACACACAGGTGTAGCACGCGTCGTCTTTTTACTGTTATTTTTGTATGCGACTGCTGTAAAAGACACAGATGTTTTTTAAAGGTTTAACAGTTGTGAAGCACAATGCTGTAAAAACAGAAAACTTTATTAACTCTTCACTGTGTGAAAAAAAAAGAGCCGAGTCTGTCGTGAAAATGTTTTTATAATTGAGTTTAACGTGTGATGCCTTTCTGTGTGTGAGAAAAAAAAAAAAAGTTGAACTATTTTATATTCAAAAAACTATTTGTTTCAAAGACAAAGGGAATATTTTAAAAAAGAAAATATTTATGTGAGCTGTTGTTGGTTTGTTTTTATCCACTGTCCCTGAAATCAACTCCAGATTAACACAGTTGATAAAGAGTGTCAGTTTATTTGGTTCATTATTATCATTCAGTGTCAAATCATATATTTCCTGTATTTGGGACAGTGGATAACTGTTGGATGTCTGCGAAAAGAAATGCTTTGATGAAACCTTGTGCATTGCATTGATTGATGTGAAAGAGGTGATTGATTAGTGATGTCATGAAGAAGAAGTTGACACATATAAAGAGAGTGATATGACATATGATGATGAAACACACACACACAAGTTTGCGCTTCATTCATACTGTAGTGAGCATCCTTATATGCATTCTCTAGCCCCTTACCCTAACCTTAACCATCACAACTAAATGCCTAACTCTCACCCTTAAACGAGGTCTTAACTATGATAAAGCCCTTTAAAGATGTGAGGACCAGCCAAAATGTCCCTACTCCATATGGTTCATACATATGGATTTGTGGTCCTCATAAAGGCACAAATACAAGACACACACTCACTAGTTTCCATGACTTCAGAGGACATTACATTGACTTACATTCATTTCATGAAGACTTACTCCAACCTTAACCATGTTTACTAGTGCCCTAATCCCAATCCTTACCCTGAATTTAACCTAACCTTAACCCAAACCTCAGCCTAACTTTAAAACATGTCTTCACCTTAAAATGTAGTAATTTGCGTTATTGGGACTTGATTGTTGTCCCCATAAGGAAGACAAGTGCCCATAATGTGACTGTGTACACAGATTTAGGTCCCCACAACATAAGGAATACCAGGTACACACACACAAAGATCATGTGATCAATAAGGAACTGATGCCACGGGGGTTGATACGGTTGTCTTATGTTTGTTCTGTAAACAAATGTTTTCTTGTGTTGAAAATCTCAAACTGTTGATTTGTTCAACAGAAACTTGAAAACTGTTAATTCTAATTTGATTTGACATTCATTTTTTTCTGACTGATGAATATAATAAAATATCACTGAGACATTGCGGTATGAATTAAGATTTTGTTGAGTACCACTTTTCTTACAGAGTTAGAGTCGAGTGCAGCTGGCATAAGGATAATAGTTTGCTCCACTGGTCAGGATCATCATGTCATTTTGTAACATACATACATGTTTTTACTCTGGATCTGTGCTTCCAAGTCTTTCTGGTAAATACTGAGTAATTATTTTGTCTTAAGTTGTCTTATTGTACCCTCTCCACAGACATTGTTCTCTAAACCATACTGACCACCACAGTGCCCCTATCAGCTGATCTGGTCTTTTTATGATTTTTATTTCTGCCAGAGCTCCTACCTTTACCAAAAACTGTCCAAAGGATAGCAGTAAAAGTCAAAGAGAAGATCTAAAAGATGGTAGTGAGACCAGCTGTGATGTAGAGACAGTGGCACTTGGCCCGAGGTGTCCGAGCCGATTTTCATTGGGAGTGATCAGTATGGGCAGGATTAGAAATGGGCATTTTCCCGGGTCAGCTCACATTGAACGGTTTGGAAATAAATTAAGAGAAGCAAGGTTGACACGGTTCGGTCACGTGCAGTGGAGACAAAGTGATTATATTGGACAGATGAGGAAGACATGAGGACAGTTGGCGTAACAGAAGGGGACACAAGGGAAAGGACAAGATGGAGGCAGATGATCCGCTGTGGCGACCCCTACAGGGAGAGGCCGAAAGAAGAAGAATGTGTTAATGTTCTTTTTCTTTGTAAATGACAAAAAATGGAAAAAACAATATGCTGATACTGTTTAAATCGAGGTATAATTAGTTCTAACTTGCAAATTTACAATAATAAATACATTCGTTAAAAAGTACAACAAACTGTGAGGAAGACAATTGTTTTTTAATAAAAAAATAAGTCATATTCTTGTTCCATTCCAACTTAATCAGGCAGAAGCAGAGTTAAATAAAATAGTGCAGCTGAGCAGTTGCTGAAGTGCGCCATCGCGTGTTTTGTGGCGCTGTTGCAGTTATTTTTTATTTATTTATTTACTTGCTAAATATAATCTGGAGGTGTGTCTGCCCATGTGTTTGTAATAAGGTTATGCTGGCTGATTCTTCTGGCTCCTCTCATATATCCACTCAATATCCTCTTTGTTTATTTCTTATGGCTTTTGCAGATGTTTCGGAAAGGAATTGGGAAAAGGCAGATGCTGATGGATTTATAGCTTCTTCTTCTTTTTTTTTTTTTTTTAATTCCAGCTGCACTAAAACGTGTTGTGCAACTGTAGTGGATTCCCTCAACGCTTAGAAACATGAGGACTGCGAAAATAATCCGTATGTGAGACAAAGCAAACTTGATGATAATGTGATGATCCCTCACTCAGTTATTGCTGCAACACAGTGCCTTCACTTGAATTAAAGAGCAACATTCAGGAGGGTTTAAAACTCAAAGAACTGGATTTGACATATGTGTTACAGACTGCATGTACTTCACCCACTGACCGCTGAGAGGCGCTATTGTCGTGTTTACTCACCGCTTCAATGTTTTGCTCACATGAAACCAGAGAGGAGACTTCATGAAGTTTAACACAAACAGTATTAAAGTATTATTTATTCACCGGCAATGTTACTGTTTTATGACTGACCAAGGGAAATCTGCTACTGTCACCATGGAGCAATGGTCAGTGAATCAGCAATAAATAAATAAACAAATAAATACATAAATGAATGAAAAAAAAAGTAAAACTCACAGTATGTCTGTCCAATCTGAAGAGTTAAGAGAGTTCTTAAAATGTAAATTGTAGTTTAAGGATCTCAAATGAAAATGGAAACATGTAATTCTAATCTTCTGCACTTAATATCCTTTTAATAATTTTAGAGTCAATTGCTGCACTTATATTTCACGCTCCATTTTAGTCTTACTTTTGTTTTAATTGGGTTTTGTTCCTGATATAAATCTTAATGTTTCCAAAATTATAAATGTTATTTGGTTTTTATGTGAAGTTGCCTTGCCTAACACAGATTCAAATGTTTTAAGGTAAAAACCATCAAATTTCCACTCAACTTCATCAGGGCACGTGTGAAAAATACATAGATGGCATCTGCCCAAACAGACTAAACGACCACAACAACCCCCCCCCCCACAACCTCCCCCCCCCCCCCCCCACAATGACAAAAACAAAAACAACAATGACAAACAAAAATGGTAATTAACGAAAACAAATAGAAAAATAAAAAGTAATAGATAACAAAATAACATTATAAAGAAAACCATAACAATAAAACACAACAATAATGATGATATAGTGATGAATAAAGGACAATCATTATAATAAAAGTACAGGGAAGAATAACCTATGACATCAGAAAAATATTAATAGAAAACAAATGAGCAGCATGATGAATAGTCTTAATTAAAAAAACTGCAAGGTGAATCATCATACAGTTAAACTCAGTATAGTGAAGCCATCATAACTTTGGCATATCAATATATGCCAAGAGAGACCAGCATCAACAAACTGAAAATGACAGCTAGAGAAATGGTTAAGTCTATTTTCTCACTCAGGCCTGCGAAAACTATTGGCCTTGGGTGTGAAAATCCTTTCGTTGAAGGAGCAGAAAGACTTTTAAACTGCCTGTGTCAGTGTGGCTGCAGCCTTATAATGCAGTGCCATGGGGTGGTTGGCACTGTTTTGATGGTGTGTTTGAGTCCGGCCAGTCTCTTCCTTGGCCTCAGTTCTGTAGAGTGACTACAGAAACAACCACTCTCAAATTCAAGTCTGTGGGTCATATGTGGGGCTGCAACTAGGAAAAACGTTGCTTAAATTTTTGAAGTAATTATTTAGGCAAACATCTAGCATTGGATGGAAAGACGGAAAGCTATGATATAATAAAAGACATAATAGCAAAGAACAAATTGGATGCATTTATGCACTTCACAGTCTATTTTGTAGTCAGTGGAAATATTATTCTGCTAATATTTCTGAACTGGGAACTGGTATGTAGGAAATTTGCGTCATCCTGGTTCATTCTGGGAACTTTCCATAAAGTATGTCCTGACTACCACTGCATTCTCAAGTGAAATAAAATAAAACCTTTAACGTCAGTGTATGCATTTACTGCTACAGATCTATAGAGGAAGAACAACATCCTGTCCGGTTGTATTGTTCAGAGAGGCTATTTGTTTCATGTTTCCTTCACAAATAATATGCTTCCTCTGTCACCAGACATGACACTTCAACTTTGAAGTCCCAAATCCAAGCCCCTGCATTTGAGGTGATGGATGTCCAGACATTTCTGTCATAAACCCTGACACTGTGTGGACACATTAGTGGACACAAACTGCTTCAAAAAACAAAAACAAAAAAACAAAAAACAAAAACATATAATGTGATAACGTGAGAGAAAGAGGAACAATTTGATTAATGGGGGAATTTCTGAAGTTTGCGATTCATCAACATAAAATGTCATTATCAGAGAACCTGTTGTAGAGATACGGGGGGGGGGGGGGGCGGGAATAAAACAAATATGAACACTATTTTTCTTACTGCAAAAAAATGGTTTATGAACTGTAAACTCTCTTACAAAAAAGTACAATGATTATAATTCTATACAAATGATGTAAAAGATAAAAATTAAAAATTACCACCAAGTATCTAGAGGTTCTTTAAAATGAGGGACAATTAGTGCAATCTGAGAGGAACATTTATATTTTAAAAAACTAAAGATATAAAAAAATCACTGTCAGTCAGTCAGGGAGGTCAAATTCTTGTAAAAAAAAAAAAAAAATTACCGTACGCCCTTTTTATTTACTATTAAGAATTCATTAGTTGTTTCAGTAGTTGTATTTTGTTTTATCTAAGAAAAATAATATAAACATCTTTATCAAGAATTTGATCTGTCTTCTTGAAAACAGTTCAGTAAATAAAGTGACGTTGCTTGCAGTGTACGGTTACATCAAATACTTCCATGTGCCCATGTAATTGCATTTTCTTCACACACAGTGGTGGAATAGATTTTGAGTTTAAGCAAACATTTGCTCGCAAAACAAAATCAGATAAACTCTGGTGATAAGGGCAGATGAACTGATATAACCGGCAAGACATACAGTTTGTTTCTAGAGAAAAAGGCAGGAAAGTGCTGCCAAGTCATATATTCATCAAAATGTTTCATCAAATCAGACTGAACATCAGTTGAATCTCTAAGAACAGACCTTTGATGAAAATGCAGCCCAGTCTTCACTGCAGGTTAGCTTTTCCCCAACAACACGGCTCCACGGATAACAGCCACTAACTTCATCAAACAAACTTCCCTGATCTAGATCCTCGCTGAAAGACAAAAATAAACAACTACAAAGATATAATAAAACTATATACTCTCACACACAGTGGTTTAGTAAGGCTTACAGCTTAAATGTATGGCTTTTAACCTAAACATAGTGGGCAGTATTGAAAAAAACCCCAAAACAACAACTTATGCCAAATGCCAAGGATTACTTTCTCAGTTTCCATTATTTTGTAGTTAAGCTACTTCACCTGCAGGGTTTAAACTAAAGTGTTCACTGCTGTTTAGTGCATTTGCATTAAACTGCGTGAGACACTGCTTGAAAGACATCTCCGCTGCAGTTTGCTGCAAACATAAAAATTAAATCTTACTTTAGATGTGCCAGTGGGTAAAGCGGTTTCTTTTTTTTTTCCCTTGTAAACAAGCTGCATTATTAAACTTGCAGGAATGTAGGTGAATTTATGTATGCCTCTGTAATGTTTCACATTTAAAAAATTTTTTCTTGGACCGCTGCTGGCATGAGAATGTCAGTTATTCTTTTATGATTCCTTTGCCTCTGCCTCAAGCAGGGCAAACAGAACATCTATAATGTTAACTGCAGTGAAAAAAAACATCTCCTGGCAACACAACTGTGCAGGGTCAATGCACAGAATGCTCTCTCATCAAATTTATAGAATTTATTGACTTAATGTATAGAACTGAAATAATAGTTAGTGTAATCAGAGGACATTGTTTCTAAAAGGACAGGTAGCTGTGCAGACAGACTTACAGGTCCAGTGTATAATATTTAGGAGCATTAAGTGGCAGAAAAGGAATATACTGCTCATAAGTGTATTTGTATGAGCATATATTAACTTTAAAATAAAAATAGAAAATTTTGTAGCCTTAGAACTTTACATGAACTTTTTATGGAGACAGCTGTCTTTTGCTGCCATGTTTTTTCATAAGCCCAAATGGACGTGTGTTTTGTATTTTGAAGCAAAAAGAAAAAATAAAATAAAATACTGGTTTAGTCTTGAAAATTAAGTTTCATTTTAAGTGAGTTGAGTATACTGCCCTTACCCCCCCGTCTGTCATTGCGTCATGTCACCTCCTCACATCTTGGAGATAACGTGAGCGCACCACTCCTGAGTTTCCTATGTCTTCTGGCATTTAAAAAATGTGCCTTCACACATTGACCTTTCTCAGCATCACTCTGTTGCTGCTCTCTCCTCCGTTTCTTTTGACTCACAGCCCATTGTACTTCTCCTACTCAGCAGTGCTGTTTGCTCACTGTCCTCGTCTCCTCTCCCCTCACCTCTCACTGCCACCCACACTTGTCCTCTCTGAGAACAATACAGAGAGGGGCCGATGACTGCAATTACCATAGATCTAAGTTACAACCACTGAAAAAAGTGCATTAAAAACAGGAGTGACAGAGCTGGAGGAAAAACAATACCAAATACATGTATCAATCGCATTAAGTATTAATGAGCCGCAGGGACAACCGTTCATTACAGCCACTAAGCTGGTAACAGCCTGTGGCCCTTTGCACACTTAAACCAACCCACAGTGTCAAGGTGATGCAGCAGGAGAGTCTACATACATGTTTATGAAACCAACAGAAGTGGCATCTGCTGCACATACTGTGACAGACAAATGTGTTAAAAAAAGAAAAAACATATTCTCAGTGGCAGAGGAAATAGAACTGACTGACTTTACACTTAATGTTGTAACTGATACATAAAATACATAGGACCTTATTCAACCCAATATACACTGTTATGATTTCTGTTTGAGTTTCTATATCACTGTCCCTGTTGTCATCCATCGTTTCCCAGCTTCTCTGTTAGAGATTCTTCACTCTGCTCTCTTGGTATCACATGACCCCATCACTCTGCCACTCCTCCTTATTTCTACTGCACTCCAATCCAGTCCTCTACTAATCATGACCCCCTTTCAATGATCCAATCACGCCAACTAATTACTGTCCCCATAGCTGCTTAATGAACCCTTAAATTAAATAAAATGGAAATCTCTCTTCTCATGGAGCAGGGACCCATACCTTCTCCAGACCTACAGTGAGAGAGAGCCATACTGCCTGAGGTCAGTTCATATCACAATCATAAGCATTTATTAGGGAGAATTATCAGAGTGTGTGTGTGTGCATGAGAAATGCAGTATGTAGTCGTTTCCTCTTTCACACTTCCTCCGACAATGGTTTTCTGTGCTTCTTTTTTGCTGGTTCTGCCATGATGAACTTCAAAAAAATGCTATCGCTGCCTAGATTTCGTAGCCGATATCTGGCTAGGGTCTGTGTGTGGCACCGTAAAACAATTTGTATTTCTTGTGAGACCTCCTGACCCCCATGTCAGCGGCCCTGACCTTGCAAGGCTGGTTTTCTGCCTACAGACAGTAGGAGGAGTGGAGCCAGCTCCCAATCTCCCTGCAACGAGCCATTTAACCGTCACAATGACTCCAAAGCTGTGAAGTTAGGGTAAAAATCTTGCATCACTTTGCTCTAAGTCCCGCACTTTTTTCAAAGTGACAAACTCTGACCTGGCCCGTTTACCTCACACTAAGATTTTTGTCTCACCTGCAACATCTTGGCAACAGCTACAGAAGCACCACATCATTGTCTGGCATGGAAGATACTCACTCTGTGATTGTGAAGCACTGCACGGACCTCAACATCAACATTTATCACCAACACTGTCTGTGGAAGTCACACGAAACCATCGAGAAGTGTAACCACCCAGGCTTGTTTATCAAGCTAACAACAGCCTTGTAGATGGTACCATGGCTTCTCATCCATGACAAAGGTAGAATAGCTTTTCCCTGTCTTCCATCAGCGTGCTGAATAACCACATCTAACACTTCAGGTTCAGTGCTTGTGGAAGAACCTTATTTCACCCACTGCTGCTAAAAGCTAACAGGGATTAGGGCAATGTACTTTCTACTGTCTCTTTAGGTTATATTCATTGTTGGAGAATGCAACTCTTAAAACTAACTTAAATTTTATATGTATGTATGTATATATATAAGTTTTTAATATAATTGTCTGAGAAAAGTAACCTGTTAGAGTTAAAAAAAACCATCTGCTTGTCTCACTGTGAGCACTGTCGATCTCTCACCTGCATGCAACAGCAGTTTTAATGCTCTGCAAAGTAGAAGGATGGATTCGGTTTGCTGTAAATCATCACCATAAAACTGTCCGTTGGTAGAAACATATTCCTAAATATTTTTACTTATTATTATATTATTATTTTACTATATTATTATTATTATCTACATATTTGAGAACTTTTTTCTGTCAGGTACTGTTCCTTCTTTATGACATGCATCAACTCATTCATTGTCAACTGCGTTATCCGCCACTTGATGGTTACTGGGTGGGTGAAAGGTGAGTTCCAGCCTGGACAGGTCGCCAGTCCATCTCAAGGCCTCTTTGATACACATCAAAGGAATTTTATTATTATAATCTTACAGAAAGCAGGAAAGTCCACAGTTACTGTAAATGGTGGCAGCTCCTCCACATGTAGCCTGCTACAAACTGATTAATCTCCCTCAGAGTGACAGTTTTAGCCTGGTTAAAAGTTAGTTGTTGTCTCAGGGCTGGAGGATGCTGCTGTCAGCATCCTCCTCCTCCTCTGTGGGCCTCCCTGATGCTTGAGCTTGCAGGTGCCTGAGTACAATTATTTTTACTTTTACCTTTACTGTAATATTCTACAAATACTTCTATGGAGCTAATGCTGTCTGTTCTGTCATCTGCAAACTTTGCAAACTTAACTCATTGGGTTACTCAGTACAAGAAAACAGTAATTTGAGTTTTTTTATGAAGCCTAACTCCCAACACTGATTTTATAGCTTATATCAGTGGTTACAAATCCCTTGGTCAGGGACTTGGCCACAAAAACTTATAGAAAGCATTTGACTTGTTAATTTATTTCCCGTACAATTGTCAGCATTTTACCATTTATGACAAAGGAGTTAATAGTAAGTTAATAGTACCAAACCAAGGCTCTTCAGCAACACGCTTCATCTGTCTTGCATTCATGGTAAGTTAAGTACAGATTTTCACATTTCACATTGATACTTTTACTATACTATATCTTGACTTGATATCAGTAGTAGATTACTATCAGGCGTGTAACATCCCCTAACAGTCACATTTCTGACTGAACAGTACAACAGTCACATTTCCTGACTGTGTAAACAGACACACACACACGCGCACACACACACACACACACACACACACACACACACACACACACACACTGGTTTCCATATTTATAAGTGCCCTAACTCTAACCCTGACCCTAACCTTAACCTAACCCTAACCTCAGCCTAACTTTAAAACAAAACACCTGAAAATTTAATAATTTATGTTATGGCGACTTGATTTTTGTCCCCATAAGGAAGACAAGACCCCGTAATGTGACTGTGTAAACAGATTGAGGTCCCCACAGCATAAGGAATACCAGGTATACACACACACACACACACACACACACACACACACCTACCCACACACACACAAATGTCTGTCTGCAGTTGACGTCTTAGTCATTCTGCACTAAATTCTATTTTAGCCCTCATTCTTCCTCTGTGCATTTATTTCCCCTATTGGTGATGTATGCTACTATTATCCAATCCAAACTGTTGAATAGACTGTAAATGTGTGTGACTATTTTTGAGTGATGGGCTAAAGTCTAAGTGACAGGCAATCTCTGACTGACAAGAAAAGACAATATGCCCAACGTTGATGTCTTTATAAATCACTCTAAGTGACTATACATCCTGTTTACAGACCTCAGTGCTCTGTCACTCAGTCATCACACAGAAAGGCCCTGTGAATAGATTCCTCATCTTCTGTCAGTTTTCCCATTCACACCTCCTAACTTGAAGTAGATCCCGAGCAGCATAAACACTGCTGAATGACAGTTCGGCCCAACGTGCCACGCCTGCCACTGACAATAACTGTAATATTTCTTTGTCTTTCATCTACTCACATCCACCTCATTTTCATTCCCTGGTTGTAAGATTTTACTCTCCGTCCCTTCAGTGATGTTTTATTACCTTCTTTTTATTCTGAGGGTCTGTTTCCCCCTGGCAAATGTCACAAATGTTGTGACAAAGGAAATGGGTACAAACAAGTGCTGAGAGGTGGCAATAACCCACATGTCAGTGCTTCCCAGGCAACACAGAACAAATTTTCCCAGTCCACTGTTGACTGTGATTTCCTGGAAATACCCCGTGGTAAGTTCTGACATGATGTGCTCTTTGAGACGGACACAGTGATGAAGTCACTGTCACATAATCAGAGTCTGCACGGTGCAGCTACAGACCTGTACAATAAATTATTTGAGATGACTTGCCTCCACAACAACAATGATATCATCAGGGCCCTAACACTGCAGTGTGACTAAAACCAGAGGGATGTGTGTGTGTGTGTGTGTGTGTGAGTGTGTGTTGGTATAAATGGACAGACAGACAGACAGACAGACAGACAGACAGACAGACAGTTGAACAGATGGACAGTGAAATGGATAGACAAGCAGTCAGACAGACAGGTAGATTGAGAGAATGATCTTTCACATGTTTACTTTTGAGTCTATCTTCACTAGATGTAGAATAAAATGCAGTAGAGAATGCAGAATGCTCTAATTTAGTTTCCCTGCTCCTACACACTGTGACTCATGCATCCACATTCAGCTAACCCCTTCATCTCCCACACTCTGAGGATGGCACACTGGATAATGGCCTGCGCTACTGGATGACCCGTTTGACTGTATCTCTCATGGACTAACAGAACATTTCACCGTGACCACTTTTCACATCCTAAACTGAATTGAAAGCATTGCTTAGTGTTATATATATATATATATGTTTTTTTAGGTCGGTGTTCTGTTAAGGAGAAAACACATAGCTTTGTTTCTAGATGCAAACACCAAAACTCTAAAACTGTAACAATAAACTTTTAGGTTTTTAAGAATTGCTATTATTCTTTGGGAAAGTAGTAGTTTACTTCTTTCTAGATTGTTATTTAACAAATATGTTACCTGATATGCAGTAGTGGACTCTCAAAACCCTCGCAATATAATGTGGTACAATTTAACAACACATCCACAGCTTAAACATGATAACAATTCTTAGTCTACAAGTCAACAGTAAAACCCTCATGAAGATAAGATTTAATACAGAAGTGTTCTATTGGATTTGATTAATTATGTCTGTTACTGGGGCAGCAGCAATCTCCTCAAAGCCATCCGGAAATCATTCTCCCTGGCCACACCAAACATCTCACACATCCAAGTTTTTGCCTCATTGACCGCCAAAGCCACATTCCAGTGCAGCTATATCTAATCAGAACCTCTCGTCCTCATGTATCAGTTCGGGCTCCTTCCCCACCAGAGAGGTGACGTTCCACATCCCCAGAGCCAACTTCTGCAGCCGAGGGTCGGACTGTCAAGGTCCCCGCCTTTGGCCACCAACCAACCCACACTGCACCCGACCTTGGCCCCTCCCACAGGTGCTAAGCTCATGGGAAGGGGGGGCCCAGGTTGCCTCTTTGGGTTGTGCCCAGTCAAGTCTCATGGGTGCAGGCCTGGCCACCAGGCACTCGCTACCATGTCCCACCCCCAGACCTGGCTCCAGAGGGGGGCCCTGGTGACCTGTGTCAGGTCGAGGGGGAGTGTGGTCCAGTTTTATTTTTCATTATAGAAGGTCATTGTCAACCGCTCTCTATAAAGCTCCCAACAACTGAGTTCCTAGGATCAATGGGACACTTAAACCCTTCCACGATGGCAGCTCCAGGAGGGGGTTGTGTAAAATACATTGTTTTTAATTATTTGGGGAAATAAGTGACTCTTTCCCAAACAAATAAACATGAGTTCAAATCCCGACGGATAACTCAACTTTTCCATCATGAATACAAGACTTGCTGCTTTTATTAGCTCATCTCACTCTCTCGAGACTCTCTGGTAAGAAGCCAACACTGAGATTAAATAATAGAAGTCATCTGGAAGAAAAACAAACATGTTTTAAGTCCTCTATCTAAAATGGTATGGCATTAACTTCAGCCTCTTGTGGCCAAAATAAGTACTACAAAAACAAATACAAATTAAAGCTGTATTGTGTAACTTTAGAATGAAATAAAAATGTTTGTTACACTGAAACCATTGTCAAATGAGTTCACACAATAATGGTAAAGTCTTTCAGCTCCAAACAACTGTCTGCGTGACTGTGTCTCTCGGAGTATAAGTGTTTTGTTCTTGTTTTCTGTGGTGACGTTCCTGTACTGCACAAAAAAGTGAAAGAGCTTCAGCTTCATACAGCATCACGTTGACTCAAAACAACAAGAAACACCCACATAAGTTTCAGAAGTGGATTCTTCTGGTCGTGTTCATTGGGAGCTCACAATCATACTTTTAACATGATAGCAATTTCAGTGTCACACAAAAATGATTGTCCGTTATTGAAAATACACGCTTTGCCAACAACACTTCCCTCAACAACCCTTTGTGTCTGCCTGGGCCAATCTGTCTGTGTCTGCAACACCCAGCTCCAACTTCCATCGATTCAGTCTGAACAAGTAACACTACAGTAAAATACAGATAAACAATGTTTGATTTTCCAAAGCACTGTCGAAAAGTTTGTCTTGCCAAGAAAACTGCACCACTTCTCTCTCCCTCTCTCTTCTCTTTGTCTGTGTCTCACTTTACACCTGGTATTTAAATGTGTTTTCTGTGATCGGATAGCACTTTACCACATGTTAAAACACCTGGTATCAATATGTGTCTTGGATGTCCACATCAAGATCATCTGATCACGGTCACCCCCCATTATGTAGATTTCCAGCAGCAGACTTCAGCAACACATCCTGTGTGCTGCCATATCATCATCATCATCAACAACAACAACAACAACAATTTTAGCCGCAGACTCCCCTTATCTTTTTGAAGCAGGGGAAGAAATCATTTTTGACAAGTGGGAAACTGACAAAAGCAGAGGAGGCTACACAATTGTGTTGCCACTTTCCCATTAGCTCGGATATTTCCCATTTCCACTCATGTATTAGTTGTGGGTGGAGGAGAGAGACATTGGAGACTCATTGCATTTACACTCTTCGATGTGATCACAATGCGTCTCTGACCACCTCCAGAAGTGGTTTGGCAGATCGGATAACAATCTGTCCTCAATGCTTCTCAGGTGCATTTACACCTGTACTTACAAGTGGTCAGTGAAAACACATTTCAGTTCTGGGTATAAAGGGGGCCTGTTGGTGTGTGTGTATGTTTTTGGGAAGGTCATAGAAACTGCAGTGTTTTGGTAATAACTCAAAAGTCCACAGGGGGCGATAGCGCTTCAGCACTGGAGCGTTCAATTAAAAAAAATAAAAAGAGCCTGACAGACAAAGTTATATTCACATGTACAGTAATTTCTTAAAATATGTGAAAACTGCATGTGTCTGTAAAATTAATACACACTACTTGAACTCAATGATGAACTCAATGTGTGGAGGCCAGAGCTAGGTCAGTGTGTTTGTGGGTCTATGACAGGCCCTTCATTCAGCAAAATACAATAGTGCCAGTTAGTACAGTAGCACCACTGTCATGTCTAGAGGCCACATGGCAGAGTGCAGACTGACCCACAGTGTGACTCCTCTCTTTTTACTCTTTTCTTTTGTGCTCACTACAACACAGAGCACAAAAGTGTGCTCAGTTCACAAGTGCTAAATCAAAGAGTATTCATTGAGGGGAAAAACTTTGAATTTAGAAAAACCACTTGGTCTCATACACATGTGCATGCACACGCACGCACACACGCACACACATACACACACAAACACACACACACACGGCACCATCTCACCCTATTTCAGTTTCCTGTCAACAGCTACAATTGTACCTGCCTGCAAGCCATGCAACCCAACCCTATCTCATGATGTGCAGGCTCAGACACGGCTACAAAACTCTGCAGTGTGTGTGTGTGTCCCAAGAGGCCTAGGAAATGAATTCACTTCATAGGAATGTACAGCTGAGTCTGAGTGTTTTTACATCAAGACAGCAACTGTATATGATTTTTGAAATATGGCTATAATTATTATTATACAATTTTACCGGGTTTACCGCATCCTCAAATTCAGCTTGCTGCCTATCTTTATTTTATTCAAGAATAAATAAATAAATAAATAAATAAATAAATAATACACAGAGGGGACATAATATACAAGTGACAATGGAGAGTAGCTGACCACTGTTGGAAGAGAAAGATGTAGAGCTGCATTCTGGACTGAACAGCAAGTCAGTTCAGAGCCCCACTCCTTGTGTAATGAACATAACACAATATGAGGTTTGAGGAGGTGTCATATTAATAAAAATAATTTCAGAGATTTCAATTAATAATATAAGTAAACAATGTATAATTATATAATTTAATTAATATAAGTAGTGCAGGTCCTTGAAGCACATTAATTTGCCAGTTGAGGTGACAATGTCTCTGTTGTTGATCAAAGCTTGACCACAGAGCATTTAACCCAATGGAATACACGTGGGTGTTTGACTTGCATTAAAGCATTTGGGATTGTGAAGAAAGTCAGTGTTAAATGTCATCATGACACCAGGTCTGGTTGAAACAGAAGCCACAGAACACAGAAGCAAGGAAATGAATTTTAAGGTCTAAAGCTGGAGTGTGTTACTTTTCAATATAAACAAATGTCAGTTACATTTACACTCATGTCAAATGAGTTGAAACAATGCTGTGCCACATGATTATCTGTGTTTCTATATACTGTGCTATAATAGTGTGCTGCGCACAGGAAGTGATTTTATGTCAAGACAGACATGAGCAACAGCAACATTGCATTAGTAAAGTGAGATGCTACAAACAGGTCAGAGTATGACTGAAAAGTGGCCATGAAAAATTTCAGAAGTGAATTCTGTTGCTCACAAACCCTTCCCTGCACTGCTGCTGTACAAACACAAAGGCTCCCTCAGTCAGGACGGATGCCATTGCTTGAAATAGCTTGTTTTCAGATGAAAGAGGACACAAATAAGGAATGCTACATCCTTTCAGTTCACAAAGAGGCAGATCATAACATGATCAACAAGGAAAGTCACCATCTGTAACTCACTGCAGCTTTTAGATTGAAATCATCGTCAAAATCAACAAACTCCTTTAAAACACGAACATCTATGTCTTTGCAGCTGTTACATTTCTAAGAGAACATCTTCATCTTGTTCTGGCTTGAACAATTGCTCTGTGCTGCCTACATTTCTCTGAAAATAGACAAATAACTTGTGGGGGAGTTTGACACATTTTGAGCTGTTTACCTTAAAAACCCAGGAGAATTCCTGTTATTGCTTGGAATACTGACAATGAAATCTGAAGAAAAGATGATTGGATGGCGGCTGAAACCTGGCATTCACTGTAAATGGAAACAGTTCTCTTGTGAGTTGCTCTAGTCAGACTTGATTTTCTTGAGTTAGCCTTGAGAGAGTTCTGACTGAATTAAGAATAAATATCTCTGATCAACTGCCTGTTGCACTTGTGTAAGCAAATTTTATGTGAATGACAAAGATTTCTATTGTCTTGCTCATACAAGTAAAAGCCTGTGAAAACCCTGCCTTTTCTTACACAGCATTTCTTGTTAACAATCTGCTTTGTATGACTTTTCAATCCGTTAATACCAAAATTGTCTCTGGTAAAATAAAAAAAAAATCCACATAGTAATTGAGGCACTGTGTTCCTGACCTTGGCACTTCATGGTTAGTTGTTATTTAAGCCAAATGTGATGTGGCAATAATAGAAAGCTGATCCATATTCTAGTATCACATTACAAATCAAATACAGTAATGTATAACATGACATGGGCAGGTTGGAGCTGGTATACAATACCCACAAATCACACTGTAATTATATGGTGTACACAGAGGGAGAGATTCAACAGACAAGTGCAGACAGCACCATTTAAATGCTGGTTTAAGTGTGTTGTCATGGTGACTAAGCTAGTCAGTAACCTCTTAAATTCTGTTTCATATTAAATGCCGTTGCTTTTGTACCTGTGCTGGTCTCGTTACCCATAACCTCCCTCCTCAGCATGTGTGTCTCTCACTTTGTTCCCACCTGTATTTGTTTAACTGGCTGGAAATCAGTCATCAATAAATATTCAAAACCAGTCTCAGTTAACGCTCTTTCCCTCCCTCTCTCTCTCTCTCTCTCTCTCTCTCTCTGTCTCTTTCCAATTCTCTCCCAGCTGTGCTCTCATCCATGTTGCCATACTAGACAGTTCACAGACAAGATGTAGTGGGGGGTGGACGACTTAGTGCCACAGAGCTTTACAATCTGTCTTTCTTCATATTTCTAAACAAAATATTTCACTCTTTAAGCTGGTGTTATGCTGTGATAAATGGTTTTATGTGATCTGACTAATCTCAGTCAGAGAGAGAGAGAGAGAGAGAGAGAGAGAGAGAGAGAGAGAGACTATAGAGGAGAAGCGGGGGAGCTTTAGAGTACTTTGATTTCTGTGACCTTCCCTTAATGCAGCCTGGCTCTGCTGCAAGTCTGCGCAGGAAAAAAAGAAAAGAAAAAAAAAACACAGACAGGCAACAACACAGACAGGAAGACACACACATTAAAACAGGTGAGGAGATCATGCCAGTGTTTTTGCAACAATATGCTTTTGATCTATCCTGTACTTGTTTTTTTGTTTGTTTTTGAATGCATGTTGTATTTTAGTGATTGGCAGCTGCTGGTTTTCATTCCTGGCAAAATAAAAAGACTAAAAACTTGATTCAAATGTGTAATCTATCTATTTATCTTTTTTTTGATGTGGTGGTTATGATTACAATTACAATTATTTTCAGTTTTGGTCATAATTCACTTGTAATATACAAGGTACTTTGACTAACACAGAAACAACTAGTCTAAAAGGGCAAGAAACATGAGGGGTTAGATAATCTAACAAAAAGCACCACCATAGTTTCAAACAAGTTGCTTTGCCATCATTTTCTATAACTTTCTATTTTCTTTACCAAAGACTCAAAGTAAACCTAACAGGAGCTCATTGCATCCGTATTTGCTGAGGTTCTGGACAGCAGTGTCACCTCTAATACAAAAGGGACCCAAATGTCTGTCTGTGTTCATTGACCCATTTCATGACTTATAGAAATCATATCAGACAAAAAAGATGTCCACAACTTTGAGACAAAGACCCATCTTAAAAATGTATATAAGAAATATATAGTAAGTAGTTTATTATCCCAAAAAAATTGTTGTGGCTAAAATATGAAGAAGTAGCTTTGATGTTTGCTGTAATGCATTATACAACTCAAACAAATCTAAACCATACAGAATTGAAGACAACCACTTATTGAGACAGTATATGTAGACAGAAATACAGAGCATCTTTGTAGAGGCTAAGGCACTGCTATAAGCCACTGAGGCGCTTATTTTTCCGGTTATTTTATTTTTACCCGGTGCCAGATAATTGAAAGTCCCCTTCCTTTCTCTTTGCGATCCATTTATTTTACACTCAAACTTTAAAATTCACACATTTTCGCCGACACACATCAGCATGGTGTAACAGGGCATATAGTAGTGTGTAGTGGCCTGATGTGGCGATCAAAAAGTCCTAACACTTGTTGAACCAACAAAGGTTGCTAGACTAAATAGGAAACCAATAAACAGCAATTAACTCATATCGGCCTTATAATCCTAATGCAAGCATGACTTTCAGAATGAAATGTTTAGTTGTCAATGGTCTAAAACACGCACACCATGGTATGGCCCTATAAACTGTTTTCTACAAAAGCTGAAATTCAATGGACACTTTCAACAAAGAGAAAGAATGCAAAGCTCTCTGGTCTGACAAACGTGTAAGAAACATTGACCTTTTCTAAGGGCAGCTGCATGTGTGGGAAGAAGGTATGAGTTATCTTCGCTGTTATGGCTTCACGAAAGGATGACTCAGGTAAACTGGGGGGCAAGACGCTTCAGAGACACATGGAAAACATGAGATGTACAGAAGTATAGGAAGATAGAAAGCAATTTAACTGGAGAGCAGGAGGAGTAGGAGGAGGATGAGAGTGAAGGGAGCAGAGAGACTGACAGATGAACACAACACAAGCCTGTTGGGTACTGCTGTTATACAACAGGAGGCGAGAAAGAGCAGACTAATTACAATGCACAATACAAACACATGATACCGAGGCTGCACTAATTGTGTGTGATTGTGTGTTTGTGCTGGTGTCTACAGCTTTTGCATGTGGGATTTATCTTTGCCCAGCAGGCAGTATGGTACCATATGGTCCACAGCGTAGATATTCCTCAAACAACACAGACACACAGACAGAGCGACACGTAGGCTCACACATTAAGACAGACAACGTGACGGAAGGGAAGATGACAGAGGCTGACACTGGTGAGAAAGATAGAGCCCAACCTAAGGAGCCAAGATCCACAGATCACAAACCACAAAAAATAATTATGCAACAAGCCAAGACGGTGCTGAGACACACAAACACAATGTCAGGACTTACATAAAGTCTAATGGAAAATGAAGGGACATAATAAAGACAACTTTTTCTTTTGTTCTTGACACTGGACATTTGAAGCAGCTGAAAAGATGATTAGACGTCCCTGAACGCCCCTCAAACAGCAGGCCCTCAGAGACAGAGCTGGCTGAAGGTCCACTAAGCCCCTCAGCCCCATATGGTGTGAAGGGAAGCCCAGAGGCTGGATTCATGGAGAGGAAGAAGAAACAGGGACAAGGAGGATGGTGAGATGACTGGAGACATGTCATGAGCATTCAGAGATGTGCAGTCATGTGTGACAAGTTCAAAAAAAGAAAAAGGCATAATTTCCATGAGTTTGGAAAACCATTTGTCAAGGTCACAGGGGATTTAGTGAGGAAACTAATTTTACAGGATATGTGCCATGTAGGAATCTGTGTGTGTGTCAGGGTAAATAAATTAAGAGCAGTAATGACTGCGTGTCATATGATCCGCCTGTGCGGTGACACTAATGGCATTAGCCTGAACGAGGGACCTGCGGCGCGGCCTCCTCCCTCATGACCCTGCGTTTTCTTCCCTCCCACACTCTTCTTTTTTCCTCTCATCTGTCCACTCCCCAAACATGGCCACATTCATTCCTGCTGATTTATTGATTTGTTTAAGAGTCTTTGGACAGCGCAGGCTGCTACAGTTTTTACGCCTCTCCCACCTTCATGAATGGAAGACATTTCATTACAGCTGTCACATCAACAGTTTCATGAGCGGAGTAAACGCACAGCTCCAGAAAGAATGGGGATCAAAGGAAGTGATTAAGACAGTAAAGTCAGGTGAGCCAGCGAGAAAAACCAACAACAAATATTCTTTAGCTTTATTGTTATTGACATGGACGCTTCTCATTACCCGAGGGCGTTGAAAGCATTATGTTTATTTGTTTGGCCTAATAAACAAGCCCATGTCACAAACTGGGAAATGCTGCGAGACTACATACCACATACATACCACAGCTATGACTTAAGGACAACCCCGTTTTGCTTAACACAGCAACTGTACAGTAACTGAATAAAGATCAGTCTCTGCTTGGTGGACGTCTCACTCACACTCACTGCTACATACATCACCATATCCTCCATGTAAATCTGAGAATGTTGCCTAACTTCGAGGTACATCACTTTAAAGCCGTTGATATGACACATATGAAACAAAATGTATAATTGAGAGATTGTTTTTCTGTAGAAAGGTAACATAATGTTTTCCTGGGCGACAGGACTACATTTAAGATTTGCTTGTGTGATCTATGCAGAAAATGACTAAAACTACTTATTTCTGGCTGTACGTTGTATATGGTCTGTAAACAGTGCCTTCCTAGATTCTTGTCAACATGTGCCCAGCCAAGAAAGTGTGGTGGACGGATTTGCACAGGCCGGTTTATGTTTCCAGTCTTTCTGCAAAACTAAGCGAATTGGCTGCGGCTTCGCCGCGAGTCAACAACTGGCTGTCAGTTTCCCAAAATGATGAACTACTCCTTATACTCAAAAACCTGTTAAGGACATGTTGAATTGCCTCAACTTGGACAGGTGGTCCAACAAAAACAATCGGCCTATAACGTCAAGGATGAAAAGTGTGAGTGAGGGAAGTAAGTGAGGACATGCGCCCAAGGAGAGCAGAAGAGAAGAGTGAAGGAAAAATGAAAAGAGCAGCACATGGACCAACACTAGGTCACAGAGCAGGACAGGAAGTCTTAGATGGAGACACCCTTCCTTCCTGTCAGCACACTGATCGCCAACACTAGACACCATTCAGTCTCGCATCACATGACACATGTGACAAGAATTACAGCTGACAGTGCCGTGCGTTGTACTTCTTGTAGCTTATATTAACGGTACTCAAGTTTAAGTGTTGCCCATGGTAACTTATTTTAGTTAAAGTGTCAAAGACTCCAGGCCAAGTCTGCAAAACTCCCAGGAAACTGGATTTTTACAACCTTCTGTTTTTCGGGTAATAAAAAAAAGATAAACATATTCATCAAAAAAGATGAATGACTTTCTTTATCTATCCAAGTGGCATTTTCTTTTAGTAAAAGCGCATGGGCAGCCGAGTTAGGACATACTGAAAAATCAGCAGGAGTGAATTTGAGCACACCCATTTACCTATAAATTACTTTGTAATCAAGCATAAAGGTTGCCAAAGGCAAAAGGAGCAGTGAGCTTCAGAGTTATATGCAGGTCCCACCTGTTACAATGCTTTTTAATTTTCTCATTGTGCCTGTAGCCCAACAAGCCATATTTGCACAAACTGCAGATTTAATTTTAACACATTTCAGATAAGTGAGCAGGACTGGAAGCAATTTTCACAGGCAGATACTGGCAGGGTTAGACCACACCATTAAGCATGTGATGTGTTGTAATGGAGGACAATGGACACCCCCACACTCACCAACCATCACTCCACTGCTAATGTAGCTTGAGATGACGCATTGAAGGACTTGAATTGACCTTGCGACGTATGCCTCATTCACATCACAGCTCTCATTTCATGCCAATTTTAGAGAAAATCAACCGGGGCAAAACCCAGACTTGTAATTCAGAGTTTGGGATGTTTTACACTAAACAAAGCAGCTGTGTCTATCACCCATTATCATACAATTCCAGTAATCAGAAAAAAACTATTGCAACAGCAGGAGAGAAAAATGACAGTGTGCTAGGTAATTTGATGACAAACACTACATTTTCTTGGCACCCACATGGCAATGCAACATAATTCTTTATTTCTAAAATATAAATTGTTATGACCAACAAGTCAAAAGTGACTCCTCACCACTGCATGGGTAACAGTGCTGCTGAGCATTGTGCAGCAGGGTCTTGAGTGCAGTAATGTGGGTCAGTAGACTGGAGATTCCCAGTGTCACAGGAGACTTCCTCTTCCAAAGCTCTGCACAGGATATTAGCTATTTCCTCAGAGCTTAGTCTCTCTAAAATTCACAAAAATCAATTCAGCGTGGCGGGTCATAGCTAGGGCATATTTTACATATTTCAGATAAGAATGACACTTTCATCTAGGGCCACTGTGGTCTTGCATGTAGGAACAAACAGCAAGTGTAGATACTGCTGTGATTGCACACACATTACTAATGGTTTCAGCGAAAATGAAAGAGACCCGTGTGTGACTCATGTGGTGATAACGTGCGGTTAGGTGTTAACAGTGATTTGCCTGTAAAGGTATGCAATGTTTTGTTCCGACTATACTGTCACACTCACTTCCTGCTGCAGTGTCTTAGTGTTTGAGACTCACACTCAGGCATTCTGAGACGAGCTGCTGCAGAAGTTCACAGTGTGGACTTAATATGAATAGTCAGCTGTGTCAAAGACATTTCCCTGAACCTGCTTCCTAGGTAAAATAAGTGGCAAAAAAATAAATAAACAAAACAAACCTGTTAAAATACCAACCTGTGAAGCTTATGAAAAAATTATAAACATGTTTGAGTGAAAATGTGGGGGGAACTACACTGTCATAAGGATAGTGTAGATTAGGACAAAAAAAATGATCACATTCTACACAAATAAAGCATTAAGGTCTTATACACATAAACTCATCAGCCACTTTATTAGGTACACCTGTTGAACTGCGTATTACCCCACATATCCAATCAGCCAATCGCACGGCAGCAACATGTAGACATGGTCAAGACAAGCTGCTCTTTTCAACTGATCAGATCTGACACCACAGGCTGGAATGAAAGGCAACAGTAACTCACAGGACAACATGTTAAAATCAAGGTTCTCTAAACGCACAGCGCATCTAACCTTGAAGCAGATGGGCAACAGCAGTAGATTTCCACAGGTGACAGTCCTGACACTGTCAGGTGTACGGTGAACCTAATAAAGTTGCTGGTGTGTGCATTTCTCGCTATACATAGAGGCTTATGCTCTTTTGTTGATACTGTCATAACAGGTGCTCTCTCCCATGCATTTCTTTTTCTGCCCCCTTGTTGCTCATGTTATAAAAGATGTTGTGTAAACCCGCCTCAGGGAAAAATTTTGATGATGAATCCAGACTTAAAATAAGGGTAACAAAGAGGCAGACAGAGAGATGAGGAAAGTAAAAAATAGCTAAATTAACATACTACCAATATAAAATTAATCACTTCTCTTTCCTACCGAGATAACATTGTAAAATATCAAAATCCTGGAGAGACAGAGCCAAAGAGGTTGATAGAAAGTGGTATCAGGAATACAAAACAGTGAAAGACAAAAAAAGAGAGGATAGGGGAAAGATGAGGGGCAGGGAAAAATAAATGCAACTGCAGAGGGGGGGGAGGAAAGACAGAGATGTCATGGCATGTTAGTCAGAATGCTGAAATTTCCGTGGCAACAGGAGGGCAACAACAGGGTGGTGGGAAGCAGTCACATGACGCAGCATAAAGCCCTGGAGCAGGATGCCACAAACCCACTGCCCTTAACAACAGATGCAGAAAAAAAGATGTAGTCTTACGCTCACTTCCTATTAAAACTGGTAATGATTCCTGCAGCAGCTTTTAATTTTTAGTAACCTAGTCCTGAATTTGAGTATTAAGGGCTGGTTTAAAGTATAAATTTAAAGTTGCAGTGCGCACATTTCTTTCCCGAGTATTTAGCATTGAAATCAGGTCCAGAACATTTCCTACTAAAGATGCAGTCAACGGCTTCTATGACCCAGACTCAGTGAACATTCTGGCAGGAAAAATACTTCCTTCATTGGAGAAAACATCACCCTTCTAACCCACCAGAGTGAGCCGGTATCACAGCTCACATCTGTCAATCAATATGTGAAGTGGGCCTTGTTTGTTCCTCCTCTTGAAGACTTGAAGCATGTGCAACCGGCTGGAGGATGTTGCTCAAGGCTGAATGTAGCAGGGAGAGGGAGAAGAGTGACACACACATGCACGCACATGGTCATGCAGCATTTGTTAGTAAGGACACTCATAGACATAATACATTCAAGAGCTCCTTACCCTAACCTTAACCATCACAAATAAATGCCTAACTTTAACCTAAACCCAATAATAACCTTAAGCCTAAAACCGGGTCTTAACCCTGAGAAAGCCCTCTAAATATGTGAGAACCAGCCAAAATGTCCTCACTTTGCCAAAATGTCTTCACTCTGTATGGTTTATACAATTTTTGGTCCTCACAAAGCTACAAATACAATAACATACACACAAATAATTTGCAAAAACAAAATACAATCACAATAATACTAAGAATATTTCAATAGGGTCCTACACACTCGGACCCTAATTATGGCAACTGATGTTAAATAATCTGGGATAGGATATACTTCACACTGATTCTAAAAATAGACATTTGCTTGTGAAAGGCATCTGGATGTGTGCATACATCGACTGACAAAGCAGAAAATATATATACGTAGTCATGTTACAGCTAGCAGTCTTTACGAGTTACAATATATCTCAAGTTTTTCTGGTGCAAACTAATATTGGGTAATTAAGAGGACTCACTAACGTGTTTACACTAAACCAGAGATACTATTCCGTTACACTCTGTGCACAACGCTAGTAACGGTGGTTATGGGGTGTGGGTGTTATCACCAAAAAGTCTTCCTTTTGCATTGTCACAACCAATAGTTTAAGACTTCTGTGGTTTCACCAAAACCTCCTAAAATCACCCAAATAGCATAGTCTACTCCAAAAGATGCGTGAGCTCTTCTCTATATGGGAACTAATGTGTCACTTCTAGACATTTGATGTTGGCCTGTGACCAGACAAACAGTGACATAGACAAACTACAAGGAAACTAAAAGGCAATTTTATTTCTTTTAAGTCCTCGGGCAGAGAAGCCTGTCTGCCGTCCTAGTGAAAAACCACACCCAAACCTCAGGCACTACATCTGAGACCTGCTGCAGAACAACAGCAGCAAAACATCTGACTCACTCAGGCAAAACGCAACACTGTTGCATCAGAGACATGAGTGAAGATACTCAGCCAAGAAGCTCAAGACAGTAACTATATTCACTCACTGGCCACTTAGGCATACATTTTCAACTGCCAGTTACCACAACTACCTCTCAAACAAACACATGGACGCAAGTCATTGTGTTTAGGCATAAAGTTCAAACTGAATACTTTGAAAGTTGATTGTTCGTGCCAGACGGGATGGTTTATTTCGGGTTTACTTGCGCAACCATCAGTACAGTTTACAGAGAATGGTAAAAGAATTGTCAAAAAGGGGGGAAATAAAGAGAGCAGCAGTTCTATAGGTGAAAATGCCTGGGTAATGCCAGAGGTCAGAAGAGAATGACCAGAGTGGTTCAAAGAGAGAACGCAACTCAAACAACTATTCTTTATAACCATAATATAACATGACAAAGCCAAAACATTAACTGTACTCCATATCTTATCACAAGGAATTTCAAGAATTGTTTCGAAACGTTTGCTTTAAATTTTGTAATTTGCTTAGAAGACATAGAAGATCTAATATTATTTAGAAGATCTAATATATAAAAATTAAATAGCAGCCTTTGTGATTTGCAAACTGCATTGTTTTATAATCCTGAAGCAGATGAGCTACATCAGCTGAAGAGCACACTAGGTATGAGTCCAGACACTCCCTTGTGTACCTAATAAAGTGGTAAGTATTTAATTAAACCTACAGGAAGGGGAAATTGAAAACTGTCATGGCTGCACAAACTAAATGACCAGAATATTTTCCCCATTATAATTAAAACACTAATTGTACCTAAGCTCAATTAAAATTACTACTTGTTCTCACTGACACAAGTGGGGAAAAAAGCTATTAGTCCACACATGGAACACGGTGGGTGAAACTAGTCTTGTCTGACAGGCTTCATTGGCCCAGTTTCCTTTTTAGTCCAAGATCTGGTGCGAACTAAAGCAACTGTGCTATGATTATCTAAAGATGAATATAAAGAGTTGTTACTGTGTGCCCAGTGGGATCCATCTTGTGACACAGTGTGGGGCGGTGTCTGGAGACCTGTTTAAACAAATCCTACATTCTTTTTTTTTTAAACTATTTTTCTCTACCACTTTCTCTTCTGCTATACATTTGTTCTTGTGGCTTCGCTGTGATTTCCTCTGTCAGAGCTGTTGTCAGTAAAGTCATGTCCATTTACACACAAGGGACATTTACAAAAAAGCCAAACCCATGAATTTAATCAGACCAAAGAGTTAAAATCCCACTCCTTATCCTTTCCTTGTCTCCTTTCTGTTTTCACTCAAGCTAAAGACATGTCCAGACATTACATTTGAAGGAATGACAGGAATGATGGGAATTCTGGGGCATTCCCATCCAGGCTCAGTCAGCTCCCAGTGAGAAGGCCACTCCCTGACTTGCAAGAGAGCAGACTCAAGGAGCTGATGGATGATCAGTCGCAACGCTTCTTACTCCCAACTGACCCTTGTGTTTACTCAGTCCAGTAGACAAACACTGCCACACTGAACTCCACACCGTCTGCAACAGCTATCACTACAGCAAACCACATTTCCTATTTCTGCCAGTCTTATGATGCATTCATTCATATTCAGTCACATTTCAACTAATAACAAGGCCAAATGGAAAATGGCAGGCGAGTGATGCCTCTGCTGCTCATGTCCGGACAAAATTTCTGTGTTGGAATGCTGCAGGAATCTCAACTCCAGTGCGTTTAAATATGCACAGTGCAGTTTGTGCACATTTGCGGTATGTGTGTGTCAATGTGTGAGTAAAAGTGAGAAACAACAAAACTCATTCAGGCTTTGAGGGGAAGACAAACAGGGAGTGAAAGGGTATCCCTGTGTTGTTATGGCAATGCCCAGCACAAAAGGAAATAACAGTGACACTCGCTGATTAACAATGCTGCCGTGTGCAAACTAAACAAAAGCACTGTCACATGCATTTTTAGTTGAATTAAGAGGGACATGACGTGTCCAAACAAATGTGTAGAGAGGCAAGGAAGGCTACTGGAGTCCATCTGATGTCAGATAGAGTAAATAACAAGCACATCTGCCACGAAAATTAAGGCAAAGCCACATTTTTGAACACAGCAGAGCCTCAAAAATAGCAGGATGATACTTAAAGAGAAAGAGAAGCCTGTAATTCAGAAAGCAGCCTATATAGTGATTAAGTCCAATGTAAGAAAAAGAAAAAAAATGCAAACACACACCACCCACTCTCTCTGGCTGTCGCAACACTTCCTGCCAGAACAACTAACTCTAGCAAAAAAAACCAACAGATCTTGCATCTGTGTGTTAAACCAATGTCTTCATCATTAAGAAATCAATATTAAGCTGACTGTAACCAGGACACCTTCCTTGATTACAGTCACCATTCCAGCAGTGACTGAACTTCCATAGGTCACGAGGCCACCCTGAGCAGCCATACCACATCCCAACCCCCTTTAACCATGGCAACCACATCACATGACGATCTCCCATGACCTGCAACCACAGACAAGATGGGTCATCTGTAAACCTGAACACCACTGATTTCCTCTTTGATGTAAGTGAAAAACAGATACAGAAATTTAAACGGCTTAATTCCTAGAACACAAAAGAAAAGAACTGAGAAAAGGCTGAAACCAGAAAAGACTCGCACCCACCCACAGACAAATCTCTACTACTGAGTAAAATAAGCTGCAAGAAGTGAAACATTCCCCGTGTCACTCCTTAAAAGGGGACAGATAAAAAGAAACAGGAACTTGACAGGCCCCTTTCTCTCCAAAGGGCAAATTCTTCTGCTATCAGATGTTTATACCACAGCAAGAGAGTGAAGTCACGCAGCAGTGGAAGATGGGGGGTGTACATTTACAGTATCTAGGGCATAGCTGTAATAAATTCTCCCTATCATTCACAAGCCTTAAACACCATTATAGTACAGTACAGTTCAACTTCAGCTCTGTCTAATCAAACAACCTGTGTTAAGAGGACAGCGAGTGTATGAGCCCTGGCTTCACGTAAATAGTGATGACCTCACACCTAAGAAGAAGGGGAAGGTCCACTCTATGATGATAGTAATGGCCCAGTAGTAACTAGTCACAGCCTGCGGTGGACCTAAGTAAGACAAGCTGAATATTAAGCTACAATGTTACTTTTGTAACTGTAAGAAGCTGGAAAAGTACTGTGTGCACACACGAACATAGCTGGACAATATTATGTTTTTTGGTGTTTTACTTTTGTTTGAACGGCAGTCTATGCATGATGATATACATAGAGCACAGCAGTTATCATCCACATCCCCGTGCTCTTAGACATATACAGTATTTGATGGTAGGTGAGGAATAAATTATTCATATCACAATATTGATTTTCGCACACAGCCCACCTCTGACATGCTCTCCCGTTTGATCGCACCTGTTGGATACAATATTAACACTGAACCGGCCCCCTATTTTCCCCCTCACACAACCATGTACTCTGACCTCTCCATGGCCCATGGTCACATGATGCAGGCAAAGCCAAAGAATACATATGATACCATTGCCTACACAGGCCAACAGGCACAGATACTGAGGCCCACATGGTCCAACACAGGAGAGGGAGTCTGTGCTAGACCCTGACAGACAGACACCTAATCTGAGACTCATGAGGCACACACTGTAAATTCCACAACACACCTCATATAGTACAGGCTGAGGACCAGCACAGAGCAGCATTAATAGTCCAAGACTGGACTCTCTGGGAAGCTCGTCTTGTGTTTGTTTACTCTTAAACTCCCCTGAGCCAATCTGCATCCATACAGCTAGCTGAGGTTAAATAATCCCCGTATATAAACAGAGGCACAGTAGGGTCTGTTCAGATTTACCCACCTCTTCACATCAAACCACTACACCCACTCTGATGAGGTTCTGGGTTGAAACCCTGATACACCCAGATGTAAGAGAGATATTTGTCAGGAGCACTGCAGCCTACTAATGCAAGTAAGGATGAGTAAGACATGTACGCGGAAGAGCCTTCATCTTAATGCCATATTTGGATGGGAGCACGGGTGACAGACCTCATCAAACACTGTACAAAAATCATTATATGGATTCCTGCTGTTTGGGGACATTGTATTCATTGTAAAAATATGAATTCTGAGTCATGTAAACAGACTGACAGAGGCGAGGTCATCAGGTCATATTGACACCCTGATCTGCTTTCTCTTGCTTTGTGATTTTACACCACAGTCGTGAAAGTGTAGCCCAAGAAGAAATTATGCATTTGAGGGAAAAAAAAATCGTGTCTATGCAGGCAGCATGAGAAAAATCACCAACACCTTTTGAGGAAACAGCAAATTGGCTTTCATGATACAACCAAAGCTATGTGCAATAAAATTTAAAGGTGCACAGTAAATTAATCTGCCATAAAACTTGCATTGCAGCTTGTTATTGAACTTTCATTTCCTACTGACCTTAGGGCTACTACACAGCCTCTACAAATAAATAGCTTAAGAACAATGTGAGTTTGTACTTCAGGTAAAGTCAGGTAACTCCAAATTACAACCACAAGTTACTTTTTAATGACTGCATTGCTGTGGGTATTTGAAGCAACCAAGTCACGTTTTTGTATGCAAACATACAAAGTTAGTGTTTAAGAAATGACAACTGTTCATGATAACATTGTTTAGGCTCAGCAAACTGGCAGTTAGCCATTGTAGACAATGAAACAAGATTTCAACAAAGAGAAAACACAGCTTGGTTTCTTTTTTAAAAAATGCAATTGTATTAAAAGTCTTTTTTTTAATTTTTTTTTTTAAAAAAAAAAAAAAAAAAAAAAAAAAAAAAAAAAACAAAACAAAAAAAACAAAAAAAAACAGACAGCCCACTGTTAATGGCTAGTCTGAAGATATTCTTACAATCAGGTTAGATTTGTCAATGGTACATCATCACATTTCCTGTTAAAAACAACAAAATAAACAAATTCCTTTGATTTAAGTTGTCTGGCGGGTAAGCCTTTGATGCCGTTATCACGTCAACGGGATTCCAGTACCTGTTCATGTCAAGATATGGGTTTAGCCAGACCGAGCGGACATTGCAAAATGAACACCTTAGACTTCAAAAAGGCCAACGTAAAAACATACAGATAAACGCCATTCCATTAACAAAAATACTATTGTTTTTTTTAGCCTCCACCTTTATAAGATTATCCAAAGATTAGTTAACAGGAGTGTAGATTGCCATGATGGACGGTGTGGTAGATTGGCACTAAATCTGAACAGCTGATTTGTTTTGGAAAGGCACTCGACACAAGGGCGATCGGGTCGCCGTCCCCATGTCCCTTCAGTTAAGGTCCTCTCAGACACTGAAGAGGCAATGAAGGAAAAAAAAAAAAGAATGGCACGCATCATGTGTACTCCACCAGCAGATACATTTATCAGTTTCTTTTGACTTTGGAGAAAAATAGGATTTGGAGTGTTGTGCTCCAAGATGAGTTAGGCAGAGATATCACCTGCTGTAAATCTTTACCTGCCCCAGACTGCAGTTTCTTTAATAAAATATACTCTCTCTCCCTCGCCATCTTCTTCTTATACAGAAATATCCTTTTATAAGTCAGTGTTGCTCTCCATATCTTTTCCACTGGGGTTTAGTTCCGTTCGGGAGAACAGTTGGAGCTGGCGAGGGGGTTGCCGCAGAAACTCTGGATCTGACATCAATGGTGGATACTGATCGTGCAGCAAAGATACTCCAACCCAGCAGAATTCCTGAAGAGTGGATCCCTCCCTCTGTCTCAGAGCCCCCCCCCCACCCCTCGTCCCCCTGCAGCATTCCTCCCTTCATTTTCCTCCAAGGCCAGCGTGAGACACGAAGAAGAGCTCAAAAGTACACACTTGCTGCAACACACTGCCACAAACAAGACATGAGGAAAAGTCATTAATAAATGTAAACAACTACTGATAAAAGAAAGAAGAGAAATGAGGTGGTTTGGAGGATAATTCTGGACTGGGCAAAAGCCAACTGGCTGATCCTTGAATGTGGGGCATACAAGAACACAGAAATCTCCAAATCTCCTTTTAACTCCATATTAGAGAAAAACTGCATTTGAGCTGTTGTTAAACAACTCCACAGTGTAGGTGCACAAATTCACCCATGAACTCAGTTTACCTAATTAAGTCAGTTATAGCTTGTTCCTCCAGTTCTACAAAAGAGACTGACACTTCCTGTCTGCTTAGCTTAGCAAAACAACAGCCGGCCACTGAAAACTAGGAACTGTGAGTAAAATAAAAACTACAGGCTTTTGATCAACATTAATGAAGTAGAGCATACATCCAGTTTTATAATGTTTGTTAAGGTTGCTACAAATAATTTCTAACCTAATCACCTATTTTTTGGATGATCAATTCAGTGTTTGTTTTTCTAGTTTTCATAGTTAAAACGCACTTAAGTAGCTGACTTTTCAGCTTCTTAAATGTGAATATTTTCTGTTTTCTTTACTCCATATAACAAAGAAAAAAAGAAAAATAGAAAATATTTGGCTTTAAGTTAAAGAGTGACATATAAAGATATCATAAATATCATAATTTGTATGATATTAATATCTTCATATGTCACTTTTTAACTAAGCCAAATATTTTCTATTTTTCTTTTTTATCATGTTCACCAAATTCTGACAATTTATGCACTAAACAACTGATTGATTTTTTTTTTCCAGAGAAATTCATTAAAAGATTAACCGATTATGACTAGTGTCATGCTACACCCTGACTTCCCAAAGTGTGGTTCTTGCAGGTATTACAGATGGGCATTAGACCTGGTCATAAAAATGTGTCCATTTTCTAAATTTATCTCAACACAGTTTCTTTATTCTGTAAAAAACAGATTTTATATATATATATATATACCTAAAATCCAGTGGCTGCTCCTCTGAAACTCTACTTTTTAGTTATGGCCAAAACTGTAGCCATAAATGTTTTCAATCTATAGTGTGAACATTATTATTCATGGTTAATATTCACTGTAATAAGGACAAAACACTAATTGAACTGTTGTAGGAGTACTTCAGTGTTGTGCTACGTGATCTGGGCGTGGGCCTCGGACGTTGGGCTAAATATTTAAGGGCCTCAAACCTCAGAAGTTGGGAAAGGTCTGCTCTATGCTTAATGTGGACATGTGCTAAGAAAGGATCTCAATGACACGCTCATAAACAGTCACCTAAGAAAACCATCAGTGATGTCAGCATTACATTTCACAGAGTAGGGTGTCTCCACTTACCATTGCAAACTTAAAACCTAGCAAAGATTAAAACGTAATTGTTGCCAGTTTCCTTAAAGAATGACACAAGACGAACAGCACTGGTCGTCGCCATTTGGTGTGGAGGCATAGTTCATCTGTCGGACTATCTCCGCGAACAGTTCGTCCACAGAGCTTTTATTTTTGGCTGAAGTTTCCATGAACGGGCAGTTCCAGTCGTCCGCCAGAGCCTTCCCCTCACCGGACGACACCTCCCTCTCGCCCTCCAGGTCCACTTTGTTTCCCACCAGAATCATCGGCACTCTCTCGTACCTTTTCACCCTAATGATCTGATCCCTCATCGGCTTGATGTCCTGGAAGCTCTGCTGGTTCACCAGGCTGTAGACCAGGATGAAACCTTGACCGTTTTTGATGTACAAATCTCGCATGGAGGCGAACTGCTCGGTCCCCGCCGTGTCCAGGATTTCCAGGACGGACGGAGAGGAGTCCACCTCGATCTCCTTCCTGTAGAAATCCTCTATCGTGGGGTCGTACTTCTCTATGAATGATCCCGTCACGAACTGGACGGTTAGGGCAGATTTTCCAACCCCACCGGATCCTAAAACTACTACTTTGTACTCTCTCATGGTTCACTAACAGCCAACACTCCGGCTTCCTCTCCGCTTCGAGCCCGCTAGCCGCCCTGCTGGCTTTCAAACCGTAGCGCCGCCGCCGGCACTTTTGTACGGGCTCCGGTCGGGAGATACGGGGCGTGGCCGTGAACTACTGCCGCTTCGGGGGATATACGGTTGTTCAGGATCCAGACTCAGCATTTGTTATGTGACATGTTGAGCTCCCGACGTCAGCCCTGCCGGTTCTTGAGCGAGCTTCCCCCCGTTTTCGTTCAAGTCGCAACAGTGTGCCCGTTGCTCTCTTTGGCACAGTCAAGTCAACCCAAATGGAAATGCGTCATATCCTACATGAGCTGTCAAAATAAAAGCAACATAGCGAGATGTCCTGGCCAAACTCAATCCCGTTGTTGTTTCACCACTGTTTAACAAATAAATGTACATTTATTTTGGATTGAACGTGTGTTATTTGACGATGTGTTATCGGTAACGACTATTTATAAGTACTACACCTTCATTTTAAACGTTAGTATTTATATTTCCGGTGTAGTTTTTACTCACTTTTAAGCAGCTTGACATTATGATCTCTCTGCGCTTCCTGCCCACACTCAGCACGCAGCCTGCGTCCCACGTCACTAAATACTCCCGTGTTGAGTTAAAGGTGCAGTGCGGATGTTATCGCACAGTCAGCGCGACGGCTGCCCTCGCAGTACCCACGCAGACCTGCCACACCTTAGTTTCGACATCGCTGATCCTCGAGCTTACTACTGCCTGACTCACTCCTATGCAACTTTACTGGAAAGGCCTGTGTACAGCAGTTTCTCGAGTCATCCTATTGCTTCACTTCTGAATCAGTTCTAGTGCCAGGGTGAGTGTGTTTCCATAATTCGCGTTTATGAAATTATGAAAACACACTTTTTAAAGAATACGAAGAGCTAATTAACTGTTAAATTACTGATTAAAATTTAAAATAAACATTAAATGTTCGGTGTGTAATAGATTTGTTTATTGTCCAATCATTTTGTTGGTCTGTAGATGCATAAGACTTAAACAGAGTGTGCAGAAAATACATGTGAAGGGGGTTAAAGCCAATATACTTGATAACAATGCAACATCAATGTAATTCATGAAATTCTTCGTCCCAGTGCCAACTCACCTTATGAGGTACACCAAGTGACAGCACAAATGCCACCGTTATATTTCCAACATAACCAAATAGATTAAGGTTAATATTAAATATTTATGAAACTTGTGAAATACATGTAGAAATAAGTTGAAATGTGGACTCTACCCACTGTAATTCAAAAATATTAGCAAATCTAAGTGACAGAACATTGGAGAGGAAGTGACTCACATCATCGCTTTAGTGAAGCATGACCCACATGTGCCATATTTTAAGGCTTTCGTTATGCATGTCTCCTGTGTTGATTTTGTTTTCTTAATACAACCCAGTATTATTAATCTTTATTTTCTTGTTCACTGATCTGTTCCACTGAGCCACCTTTCTGCAGTAAGACAGATCAATATCTGAACTATACCAGGAAGGAAGGCTGTTTCCTTGATTGCTTCTCAGACTTACTCTGATTTGGGGGGTTATCCAACCATGACTCATGGATTGTTTAATCTTTAGTCCATGTGAAGCATGTGAAAAGCTTACAATAGAATCAGTTATTTAAGTCATTTAATTTTTTGAGTTTGGGCATACATGGGGTTGTGTATAAATCAGTTTGTCCAACTGTAATCTCTAACATAACAACTCAATTACTTACAATCACTTTTTTGATAAATTGTTATTATTAAAATTACAAAGGTATAGTATCAGAGGACTGGCCCATGACTGGCTTACAAGGTATTTGGAAGACAGGTATCAGTATGTCTATATTAACCTAACCCCAATCTCGGCCTAACATGAAAACCTGTTTTCACCTTAAAATGTTGTCATTTACTTTATGGGGACTTGATTTTTGTCCCCATAGGGAAGACAAGTCCCCATAATGTGACTGTGTAAACAGATTTAGGTCCCCATAACATAAGGAATACCAGGCACACACACATATGCGCACACACGTTTGCGCTTCTATCAGAGTGAGGACCTTCATAGACATAATGCATTCTCTAGCCCCTTACCCTAACCTTAACCATCACAACTAGATGCCTAACGCTAACCCTTACCCTAACCCTAACCTAAACCCAATTCTAACCCTAACCCTAAAACCAGGTCTTAACCCTGAAAAAGCCATTTTAAGGGGTGAAGAAAGTGAGGACCAGCCAAAATGTCCTCACTTTGTCAAAATGTCCTCACTTTGTAGGAATTATACGAATTTTGGTCCTCACTCTGCAGCAAGTACAAGAAGACACACACACACACACACACACACACACACACACACACACACACACACACACACACACACACACACGCACACACACACACACCTTGCAAATCAGAATTCCACCCCTGGGTGACATTAACTGAAATATGTGGATTGGCCTGTCATGTGGGGTTTTCCAAGTGCCGTGCAGCCCAGCTCCTAAGAAACAACAAACCAAAGCCTTTATATGAGGACAGGCAGTGCACTGCCTGCCCCACAGGGGGTGTAGGCTTACATGGTGTGTGATGTGGATTGTCACAACCTGATCACCATGGACATAAGGAGTAGGCTGTCCTGTCCTGTCAGAGCAGATTTTACACACCTTTGATAATTAGATAAAATGCTCACTTAATCAGATAATGGTATGCAACACCCCCAGGTGAAATCTACACAGCAAACTAACAAAGAACTGGATAAAGGTGACGTGTGGCTTTTCACACAGCTGCTGTGTGTTCACAGCTTCTGCCTTGACTAAAATGAGTCTATAGTACACACACTTGTGAGCAAATATACTTCCCTCTCGTATTTTTCTCTCAAGTTATATGAAATAAAAATGTACCTGACTAATATTTTTAAGGGTATGAGTTACTGTCCCTCATATTAAAAATGTAAAATAGAACAACTGAACAATAATCTCCTAGGTTTGCTTTCCTTGACTGTTCTTGATTCAAAGATCTTCTCCTTCTTATCACTCCTCATAACTTCTGCCAGGATTATTGCACTTCGCCTGATAGCACCTTCATCTAATATCATCATATGTGCAAATTGAAATAGTTTGACTGGACTTGCCCCCACAGTGTGACCCATTCAGTAAATGGTGCAGATCTCCACCCACACACAATAAGACATACAGTGACAGGTCTTTAATCCTCACTCCTGGCCTTGTGAGAGTGACAGCAGACTAATTAAAATGTCTGAGATGACCAAGCTAATTAATGACAGAGATAAGTCTTCTCCAGTGTTTTCATTCCACAAGGACACAAAGGCATTTCAAACAACAAAGTTTCAAGCTATAATTTGAAAGAGGGACATTTTTTTTAATTACTTGCTCTGGATGTGCTGTTTATTGCCTCCCAAGTTTGATTTAATTACTATGTTTTAATAAGTTTTTCTCTCCAGCTCATCCTGTGTGGCATTGTTTGTGTTTTGATTTATGACTTATTCAGATGGTGATGATGCCCATTCATCATTTCATCAGCATCAGCGTGCAGTGTGAATAAAAACTTTTCCACACCCATCTTGTGTTCATTATTCACAAATACAAAGTAACACTTGTGGCAGCCTAAACCAGTATTGTGCATTAAGGTTTCTGAGTTTTTTTTTTCATTATACACAATAACCCAAATATAGACAAGTTGCTAAATCAAGTCATTATTCCCACTTTGAACAAGACTAACAGTACGACTGTTGTGTGTAAAGTCAGTGTTTCTGGGTAATGACATAATCCAAATTTATAAAAAAGTCTCATGACATACAATTATGACGTAATTAAATGTTTCAGAGGTCCACAGCAGAAAGAGACACATCATGTGTTATGGGGCCTTAATCCATAACACATAAAACATGAAATAATAAAAATAAAGTTCACATAGTTGTATTGTATTATTGTATACTTAAAAGAGATGACATGGTGAAAGATGCTCTGAACCAACAAAGTCATGAGGATACAAAAACACAGATTGGAAGACAATTGATGACTTATAAATACAGTGCTTAACAAATTTATTAGACCACCACCAAGTTTAAGGTTTATGCCACAGCTAGGCTAAATAAACAGCATTGGTAATTAGCTGTAATTAATTAGTAATCATTTTTTATGTTTCTGTAATGGTTAATACTCCAGTATGTAGAGGCTTTTTAATCAAAATTATATTCTAAATGCTAACTTTTAAGTATTATTGCTATCCACTAATTTTCAAATTTACAGTTTTTTGCAAACAAACAAACAAACAAAATAGTAAAGCAAAATATTATTTCTTCATTAAAATATCAAATTATAGTTATTTACTTGCATTCCTGAACAAAATCAGTTTTAGCGGTTGAATGTTATGTTTGATCAATTTCGGACTTCTCAGTGAAGAACCCCAGTGAGCCGGGCTCAAATGTGGGTATAAAATGTTTGCCAAATAAATAACAATAACATTCTTAGTTTTAAACAATATTTGTGTCTTCTCATTTGAGAGGTGGTCTAAAAGGTTTGTTAAGTACTGTACACTGGAAACACAAATAATCTGCTACAATAACTAGTTGCACAACATGCAAAAACCGTCTCAGTTGTTGATGATTCATCCTCTTGAATCATCAACAACTAATTTTTGCTTTCCAAATAGTGAAAGGATTAGACACCACTTCAACAATGGGTTCTGCTTCTCCTTTATGCAATGAGACACTTGGTCCAGTAGAGGTCAGCACACTCACACTCCAACGTGAGTGCAGATATGGCCTGTATACGTTCAGATGCTTTTCTACAGCTCACTGTAGTGGAGGTGCAGTAAAATGTGCTGTTGTATGTGTCATTTGACACAGGACATAAAATTCTATGGAAGCCATATAAGAAGTAAATACTGATCAGTGATCGATTTGCAGAATTTGGATTACTCATAAATATATTTTTGGGACATTCTCTGTAAACATGTGATTAGCTGAATAGACATTTGTGCTGACAATCAGTTGAACAGATGTTCATGATAAAGTGCCAGGCGAGCGTTAATCTGTTAATCTGTATATCTAGCTTCATGATTCTGAAACAGACACACACGTTTTGCGTGAACACAGCAAAGACAGGAATGTCTGTGGATGTGGTCAAGCTCCAAAAACAAAAAAAAAAAAAAAAAAAACTGAAGCGATGAAGACAAAACACCATTATGTTCAGCAACAAAGCTTGAACAGTCTGGGGAGAAACTGATAGAGTCACTGACAGTGAGAGAAACCTTTGAACCAATGTAATTACACAATTAATTAAAAAAAGAAAGAAAGAAATTGCAAGTGAGCACGCTGTAGGAGGAAGTACGGAGCAGAAAACAGAAAGAAAGTAATGAATAGAAAGAAAGAGGGTGACAGAAAGAGAGAGAGGACACATGGACTTTCTTTCCTGCCCACAATGCCTGCCTTTCTTGCGTGGAATTTGGCTGTCATTAATAATACATACAATTCTATCTAGTTCTCCCCAGTTGGCTGCCGGGGGTTAAAGTTGACGACTGAGAATCACAGAAGCCATTATCGTCACAGAGTCTGACATTGTCACTTCCTCACTGAAGCTGATGATGATGAGGATGAGGAGGAGGAAATGGAGGGTTTTGAGAAGTGAAGAGCTGTGTGTGAGTGTGTTCTTTTCATGGTTTGCTCTGGACACTGCAGCGGTTTTTATGAAGCCTTTGGGCACACATTTGAATATTCTTGCTATCACCAGATGACAATGGAGAGCATAATGTCAAAAGGTTCGGTTTTGTGACCAGAAGTACCAAAAATTAAAAAAAGAAACAAGAAAATACCAGCAGCAACATAACTATTCATCATTTAATAAAGGGGTGCGCAAAATAAGAAATAAGTGAGAAAATTAATTTGAAGGAAAGTGAAAAAGGCTTGATGGTAAATTGTAAGACAAATGAAATGTATAATGCATAAAGGAAGATAAAAATGTATTTTGTTTGTATTTCATTTATTTTGGTTCATTCCCGATTATTATTGGAAACCATTATGTATGAAATGATATACGGGGAAATAAGCAGGTACTATGTGTGAGCCATGATGAGCCTAAATGGATTTAACTTTTACATCCCCCTATATTGTGCACGACATTGCTGGAGGAGACTTATGGAAAGAAAAACATGCAAGTTGCATTTCTACAACAAGTCCAGTCAGTGAATAGAGATGACAGGTAGGCCATGTGTTATCATACTGGAAGCTCAGTTTTACCATCTGGATAACAACATTATAACTGAATTTCCAAATGAATTACACTTTCAGAGCATTTTATGAATCAAAGAAAAGTAAAGTTTCTGGTAGTCACAAAAAGAGAGCACATATAGATGGCAGGCCAGAATCGCCTTTTTTCAAATGTTGTTTGGCCAAATCCACCCCTGCCCTCGGCTGGATCACTATTCATTGTTAAGTTCATGTGGTGTGAGACCAGCAGGCCAAAGCGACAGGTAATCAGAAGTTATTTTTCTCCGACAAAAGTGCCCATCCACAGCCACTATCTGATCTGCTCAGCTGATGACCACTCAGTCATGACCACAGTCACTTGGCTAAGTTTAGCAGGGAATCCAGGACAAGTGGATCAGCTTACACACACACACACACACACACACACACACACACACACACACACACACACACACACACACACACACACACACACACACACACACACACACACATACATACATATTGGAGCTTCTATCAAAGTGAGGACCCTCATATACATTTCCTAGCCCTTTACCCTAAACTTAACTCTGCATCACAACTAGATGCCTAACCCTAACCTAAACCCAATTCTAACCCTAACCCTAAAACCAAGTCTTAACCCTGAAAAAGCCCTTTTAAGGGGTGAAAAAAAGTGAGGACCAGCCAAAATGTCCTAACTTTGTCAAGATGTCCTCACTTTGCAGGGTTTATACAATTTTTGGTCCTCACTCTGCAGCAAGAACACACACACACACATACACACACACACACACACACACGCACACACACACACACACACACACTTTATCTACCCCTCCAGAAAAAAAATATTGGTTTGGCACCTGCACATGCACGGGTCTCTAAGAGGGTTAGTGCTAGTGTCCGTGTTTGCTGTCATTTTTTACTTCACCTAACTCAGAGCATTAATCTTCTCCAGACAGTTGGTGGCCACTACACTCTCAGACTGATACCAGTTATCGTTCACACAGACATCTACAGTGCAGCACACATCTAGACGCTGACAAACACTGAGCTGTGAGGATTAATAGGGTGAGGCAGCAAAGCACTACAGGATAATAGAATCTAAACAATGAGGCTACAGGGGGAGGGAAAAAAGAGGAAAGGAATAAGAGGAAGGGGAGGTTGTCAGGGAGGAGGTCATGGAAAGGGAGCTGAATTTATGGTCAAGAGGGAGAGGTGCAGAGGTGAAATTGGTGCCACGCAGTATGTGTTGGTTCTGAAAGATATAATTTCAATTTGGACTTTATGCTTTTGCCTTGGTCTCTGATACATCTAATTTCCGTCATTTGTATATTGGTGTTTGTGCAGAAGTTATAGAGGGCAAAACATTTGGTCAGCTATTTCCACAAGAGTGCACTCCACTCTTTGGTTAGGGATAATGGAGGAGAGTGTACATAAAGTATGTGCACACATTTGTTTGTTGGATCAATAATAATTATAACTATATCGGTCAGTAGAATCTATAGTCTGTACAGTTCAAGTAGAGTAAAGAGATGGATGAAAAGAAACCGGACTACATGGGATGTTCACCAGGTTTACATCAGAGAGAAATCAGTGAGGTATCCAGGAGAACATACCAACACTTAACCCAGAGTTATAGTCTTCAGCACCAGATTTGGTTTGTTTGTTTAATCACTTCATATGCCCGATTTCCTTTTATAATGAACTGTTATTTTATGAGAAATGTACATTTTTGTTGAAAAATGCCACTGTATTCCATATGAGACACATGGACATGTATGTTATTTAGATTTTGGTTGCATTTCACATTATTGTATTGAGACGATCACTATAAAATGAGCCAACTACAGAGGGGTCACACAGAACACAAACACAATTACACGAACACTAGAAGTACAAGTAGTAGCAGCAATAGTAATAGTAATAGTAATAGTAATAGTAATAGTAATAGTAATAGTAATAGTAATAGTAATAGTAATAGTTGTAGTAGTGCTCTTCAACTCTACTGCAACTCCTTGTATCAACACAAACCACTGTGCAAACAAGCATGATGAGATTCAGAGAAACAACACAGTCTCTAAAATAGTGGGTTAAAAAAAAGCATGTTCCTCAATCTGATCAAATGTTAATGTGTTCTACCTTGGAATATTCCCCAACATTCCAAGAAAACTTAGTCCAGTACTTTGTACCTCAGATAGAAACAAAAAAAGTGGAGATAATAAAAATATCAGTTAAAAATAACATTGTTCTATTTTAATTAATTTATTTTTATACTATATACATTTTTCTGGATTTTAATTTACTGGAGGCTGACAAGACTTACCCTTGTTGCATGTTCTGTTTTACAACCACCTACACAAAAACAAGAGCAGCTAATTCAAGTGTTTAACACTTGAGAGTCACCTGCTTAACAAGCAGGAAAACAAACCTTACTCATGAGGATGACTGTCAATAATGCAGCTTTATAGGCAGTTCATTATTAACTGAATTTACAACACACACATGCACACATGCACGTGTGCACACACACACTCCGGTGGCACACAATAGACCAAGTGGGGAAAGTGAAAAGATAATGAAGACGGAATTAAAAGGAACTTTGAAGTGTTCACTTTGACGAAGCAAATCAAAAATACAAAGGGAAAATGAAATGCCAATTAGCACCATGTCTCGTCTTTAAAAGTCAAAGATATTGATATTAATTAGATCCAAAAATAATTATTAAGCCCTCCACTAATAGTTTAAGAAATAACATAGCATTTTAGTTCTACATGATGACACTGTTTTGACTATTACAGTATTTATTTTGCAGCATCCAGGATGCTACAAAATATGTGATTAAATGTTAGACCCATGATCTGACATGAAATCGTCTGAAAGACATTTGGAAATCCGAGAAGAGCTGCATAAATGAATTATTCCTTCCCAACGTATGGTTGACAACTCATCCCGTATTTTTATACAACTGATCTGATCCTAACACAAACATCACTTTAGAGAAGGTTGTAAAACAAGGCATGTGGAGAGCTCGGAAAAACGCAACCTAAAATCCAGAGGTGAGGAGTGATCATGTAAACGGTGACTGTGCTTCTGGATATATGGCTATGTTGTTTCTTTTTGACTTACTCATTATTTATGGGATGGATTGAAATATATGCCTTATTAAAGCATTATAATTCTTTCATACAGTATTACTCACTACTGTGCAACACAACTCTGTAAATATGGAGCAGAGGATGTAATCTGCTGCTGGTACATAAATTGCAGTCCTCACCAATTTATCTTCCACCCTGCACTAGGGCAGTGGGTAGAATGACAGTTTGCTAGCTAATATACACGACATTGGACTCTCAGTGAAGTGCAACTAGCTCATCACCCTTTTACAGTATATCCACAACTTGCCGAGAAATTGGAGCCACAGTGTGGACTGCTTCTTAATTTTTCTTTGAAAATAATATTTTTGACTTTGCTCCATTGTCTTCCAGTCTGTAATAATCTGGCATAGTTTTGCGTGACCTTTGTTTTGGAATTTTTTTGAAAACAGTTATAACTTGTAAAAAAAAAAAAAAAAAAAATTGCACAAAAGAGGGAAACACAAGCATCACACAGTTTACTGTACATAAATATATACGGTATATAAACCGAAAGGGCTGACAAGATCATATCTTGTATTTGTACCACAGACATGCACATGGTAGAAATTAGGAAAATGGGGATAATGATAATTTCCTGCTTATGTTTAGGCACAAAAAGCACCAGGGAAAACAACACATTTTTTTGTGTTTTCCTCAAACTGACAGTGTCCTTATATAGCACACTGGAATAGGTAACAAATCGTTTGATGTTTGGTCCATATACATCACAACCTCCGCCTGCTCAGAATTTTCCCTTAATTTGTTGTGAATTGTCTCAGTTTAATAATGTTGACATTATTGTAGGAAACAATTGCCAAACTGTCATATTCCAGTTTTTTGGGGGTCCAGAATTTTAAAAATGTAGCAGAGTATAGCAGGTGAAGCCTGGGCAGTCATTAATGTAACTAACCTTAATCACTTAATCATTGTACACCTTCTCAGCATTTTATATATATTCCTGTATTCTCGTATGCATATGAGACTGAATACACATTACCATTGATGTAAGTCAATTGAGCCGATTTTAAGCTTTTCTTCTTTTTTTTTTTGTCTTTCCACTAAAGATTCTTTACTACAACATATTTGGCTTTGCCCTGTAGTTCTCAGATTGATGCTCTCACATCTGACCTTATCTTGGCTCCTTCGTATCCTTTATCTCTCTGAGCAATGAGCATCCTTTTATTCAACCTGAGTTAATTTCATAGTTACACTTTGTATCTCATAAGTGTTATCAGACCGGTCACCCTGTCTGACAGAGCTGTTGCCCCACATATTCAGATTCAGGAGACAGATAGGAACAATAAACAAAAGTTTGATTTAACTCTAGCCTAGCCAAACCTTACCATATTCCACTTAGGCCAAGTTAAATTGCTCGATGGGTCCTGTTGTATGAAATTGAAAGTTGTCAAGTCTGCGCTTGGCAGCAAGTCATTCGTGTTGATCGATGACAGCACCAAAAGAAGCAGCTGAAAATCAACAAGAGGCCATGTGGGAGTGGCTGCAGTGGTATTGATCATGAACTTTATGACAACTCATGCTCTGTCTCACACACCGCCTCCCACTTTGAACAAACATAATTTTTTTTTTTCTATTTTCACATGTCCATAAAATAGACCAAGGCTGATGTTTGGTTTTAACAACCAAACATGTATATCTGACAGTATGATGAACATGAAGTCATTTCAGAGTGTCAAAGTAGGCCAACACCAGAGGCGACGCTGAACATATTGCACCAAAGAACGCTCTCATTTCAAATTGCTTTTAGTGTCAAAAGCAGACTCACTCCAGGGCATTGGTACTTTTGATAGCACATCACTCATTCTGTGGAGCTATATTTTTTTTCATCACGTCCGTATTGCTGTGGACAGAACAGGTGTCAATGTAAAATTGATGGTTACAACAGATTCAAACAGAGGGTCACTATGAGGTCATCCAATTCAAATCAAATGTTAAAAGAACACTTCTGAGGATTCATCTATATTTTTTTACTTTTGCTTTTTGCTTCTCTGCGAGCAGTTGGTTGTTTTATTTTGCTCTAATATTTGGTAAAACTGAGCCTGTTTATGATTCTGTTGCTTGGTGATGTTATTGAGAAAGATTTTTCTTTTAAAAAGTGCTTTGGAAGAAGTATTTAAATTTGAATATAGCAATGCCACATCATATACTGTATAATATTAATACAGTATTTTCATAGGAAACCTTCTCTTCAAACAGCGAAATTCACACTGCGGCTGATTTGCCTTCTTGTTTATTTGCTTATTCATTAGAATTTCACCCATTTGCTGATCAGAAGCAACTCATCATGTAGATTCTACCTCAGCTTCACTTAGAATAAAGTAGAATTGTCAGCATACATGGGAATTTCTGACAACATAGTATGACAGATCATGTAAAAAAAATGAAAAATGGTGACTTTTGAAACACCACAACATATTTTTTACTGTCTGAACTTTTGCTCACTGTGTTCTGCCAGAGAGTTAACTATTCAACTAGTTCAGAGGTGCAGGTGTGAAGCCATAATATTTGAGCTTGGACAGTAGACTCCTATGATCGATGACATCAGAAGCTGTAGTTAAATCCAAGCATTTAGCAGCTGTAGAAAGACAGCGGCACAAGATTAAAATAATCTTGTAGACATCATGTGAAGGTTGAAATCCTGTATTAATTCACTTTAGAATTAGTCTCTTTCAAGACAAGACATGCAAGCACAACCAAACCTATAGACGTGCACTGAGTGTGAACACTAGGAAGACAGGTTTGTGACTGATTATGTAGTCGCAATCTTTAGAGAAATCCTGATGGTACTGTATCTGTCATCCCAATAAGACACATGGGTGATCAGGTTGAACAGTTATAATGTGAGTGTAAAACTCACATTATTACTATTATTAGTCTTCATGCTTCTGTGTGCATCTGCCTGTGCTGTTTTACCAGTTCAGTTATTGTTGGCTCTGTAGAGTCATATTTTTGAGGTTTGGCTCCACAGATTCCTACATACACTGGCAGGCTTGTTTGCATTGTGGGCATGCATCAACAGCCTGAATCTGTTCACAACTGATTTACCTGTCAGTGATGACTGAGCTGTTCTTACCTGACCAGCACAGTGTTTTGTCTGAATCCAGGTCATCTCTCTCTCTCTCTCTCTCTCACACACACATGCATGTTGTTGGTTGATGTTACTTGGAAATTTGTTGTCAACATAGTGCAGTCTGCCATTACCATATAAGTGCAATGACGCTCCATATGAGTGCTCTGATGCTCGGTTGGGTGGTTGGTTGATGTCTGATCTGAGTGAGTAAACACTTGTTATAAAGTATTAAAACATAGCACCAAGACAAGAATGTTGTAGCCAAAAACCAAATATTTTTCTAATGTGTTTACACAACCAGTGCAGTTTCTTTGGAAAGTGTTGTGCTCATTGTATGAACTGTTGGGTTTCTCTCCTCGTCTTTGTAATATTGCAAGGTTTCTGTATGTAAAATGTCTTGAAATCATGTATGTTGTGATTTGGCACTAAACAAATAAAATATGGTTTGATTTAAGACAACTAAAGGGCTGTAGTACCCCTGACAAAGGTATCCAATGCCCATTGTACGTTAGTTCGTTAATTTGACATTCTGTTGTGGTGACCCCTAAAATGAGGAAAGCCAAAAAAGAAAAGAAGGTACTGCATGCAGGAGTGCATGTTCTCCTGCAAGAACTGATCACTGCAAAAACGCATGCACACTATGATGCTGATATTATGAAACAATGTCATATGATGGAATTTACTATGGTTACAGAGGACGGGAGTTGGAGTTGAGCATGGGTTCATTTTGCTATTGCAGCACTGTCATATGGTGGATGCAGGAGGATTTGCAACCACATCATTGCTCTGGTAATGGATGTGGTTTCCCAGCCCTTTCTGTAAATCTCCAAGAACAAAGCTCAGTGTTTTATTTGCATTGTAGTAATGGCACAGACACACAAGCAAACTTTATTCTGCACAACTGACATTAGTTTTCACACTTAGCTATTCCTTCTGTTGTGCTCCAAACACTCTTCTAAATAGTATTCTCCTGACGATGAGGCAATACAGTGAAGAAAAGCTCAGAATTCAGAATAATGAGACATATTGTGAGAGTTTAGCGGTGAAAGGTGGCTGAAAGAGTGGAAGGGTGGAGATCCTGGCAAACATCCCAACTTTCTGCAAGTCAAGATTTGACACTCAAAAGCACTGACGCCAGCTTGACATTTGGCTCTGCCTGAATCCAACGTTCCCTTGAATCCCATCACATGCGTGAGGACAAAGGAAACAAATATCGCACAAACACAAAAACATATATTAATATGCCTGAGGTGCATGTGCATGCCACAGTGGCTGACAACTGAACAAGTACCAAAAAAAAAAACAGGAACCTAGTCGAATAAGATCTCCACTGCCTTCAGGCTCTCCAACACAGAGACACACTTGCCAAACTATGCTGTTTGTACGTTAAAGCCAGGAAATCAAAAGCCATTTGTAGTCACAGGCCATGTTTGGGGGAAGAGGGCGTGCCAGTTTCTTGCACCCACAACACGGTGCGGCCCTGGGTTTCTGGCAATAACCTCGTCCCCCCATCGGCATCAATAACCCCGTACCATTGTGACGGACACAAAAGCTGTCTTAGGATAAGCTAGGTGAAAAAAGGTGCCACTCTTTATTCCTCCCTCGTCCCCCTCACTTCCTCCTGGCACTGCTGAAAAAGAAAGTTAACAGTAGTATGAAGAGAAAGAGAGAGACAGACAGAAAGACGAGGAGCAGAGAGAGGACAAAACTCTGCACAGATGTCTCTGCCAATGTTTGCTCACTCAAAGCAGTGCATGTATTTGATTAAGAACAACGCAGTGACATAAATTTAGTAAAGTGCCCACCATGTTCAAAGAATTATGTCCCGTCACATCTTTCAGGTTAGTTTTAAATATAAAAATTTATTGATAAAGATACTGTACATGTGGCCCCATGAATTTCTACACAGCTGATTCACTTACTTTCTTGATGATCATTGACCATGTTGCACTCTTACAAATGTATTAGTAGAGACATCAAACATGTAGTATTCCTGGATAGGATATATTAAGCTCCACAATCATTTCTGCAGAATAATTACAACAGATACAAAACAATACTAAACAAAGATTATCTATGAAAGCACAACCACAGGGCAGTATTTACTTTGAGGTATCCCATGTGAAAATATCTTCATATAACATCGATAAAGTCATAAATCAGGTAAGTGAAGGTGTGTGGGTAATTGTCTTTCTTTAGTTGGGAGGACAGATTTCTCTTAAAACCATAATTGTGAGGAGATTTTACAACTTCAACTGGTCATTTTAGGGTCAGGGCTAAAATGTAGGTTGAAGGTAAATAATTAGGCTGAGCATTTAGTTGTCACAGGGTGGGGATGAGTGTACTTACAACTGAAGAAAGACAAGATTGTGTGGGTGTTCTGCTCAATTATAAGCTATTTCCTGTGGTGTGATTAACAGATGAGTAATTCTGCTGTGGTTAGTCAGTGTTTCACTGATGGGATTTTAAAGTGGACTCATGCAATAAAGGTTTGGTTTTAATGATACCGACGAACAAAACTGTTAACAACACAAACTCACTGGAACATGACATCCTGTACAGTACACCTCCAAAACATTCAGTTTAGTATCATATACATAACATTACATATTACTGTTTTTTTTTCAGAAGGAAACATGTTACCAAGGACAGAACAACTGTGGTGCCAGAGCCACTGCAGACTTTAACAGATGTCAAAATTAACCAATAGTGGACTAGGCCTCACACAGTCACTAATACAGAAACAAAGAAATGAGGAGTGATAGGTGGCCCCTCTGAAAAGAGAGTCCCCGGTCATAGTGCATTACTTTGGCCTTGTTCAGACTGCAGGAATAATTTGATTTCTTGCATATTCCCATTTAATCAAGATTGTTTTTCAGAATCAGAATCAGAAGCACACAAAACCAGATTCAAACCACATTTGGACATGATGTGTAATAGGTTATAAATCATAAAAAAACATATCTCTAAAGATGTGTGTCAGTCTGACCTCTTTAGCTGCTCAAATCGGGTTGTTTAAATTGTCTTTCACATCACTGTTAAAATGACAAACAATGATGACATCAAAATCAGGGCTGCAGAATAGCTGCTCAGCTGTAATGACAGCACAGAATTCGGCGATATTCCTGCATCCCTTTTAAGAAGCCATAATTGTGCAAAAGTGACAAAAATTTGTGTTATCACTTCAGTCACCCATTCGGAGAGGTTGACTGGATGCACAAATATGAAGCAACTGGCAACTAACAGCGCAGACAGTCTGCCTGGTAAACTCTGATTAGAGAAGAAATCATATTTTCCTGCAGTCTGAGCATAGCCATGTCTGCATGGCACATCCATGCAGCAATTTCAGGTTCAGTGCTTTAACTTTCTTCCAGGTGCTCTTCCTTTACCACAAATTCTCACCTGCTAAATAACTATTGATTAAGCATCAGCTCAGTTATTAGAGAAGGTGCTCTCCATTCTGTCTATTTTTGAACAGAAGGATGAACAGGCCATTGATCCCTGCAGGGAAACCTCTTATTCCCCAGCTTGCCGATTGTAATGTTTATTTTGTTAAGTGTAAGCAACAATAACTATTCACTCAGAATGAAGAGTAATGGTTGTAACATTTAGTACAACACATGTACAGAACAATACAGTACTATAGGTTATAAACATCAACAGGCTGCAAGCAAGCGGTGGTTATCACAGGGGTGAGAATTTATCCTACGAGTTTTATAAACCATCATCCAATAAATTCTCCATACAGCCATATGTGTCAGACAGTGCAGTGGTTTGTACAAGATCAAGTCCATTGTGGTTTCTAAAGCTAATACAGATCCACACCCATTGCTAGACAATTGAGGTGCTCGGTCACAGCCTCCGGTCTCCATTCTCCACGTACTCAGCCAGGCTGTTGAGCGCTGTCTCCTCACTCTTAGACTGAAGGACAGTGTCTCCCTTTCTAGAGGGCTTTTTAGTAGCCCGTGACAGCTTCCTCCTGAACGTGTCTCCAGCCAGGAAGTAAAGAATAGGATCCACACAGCTATTAAGGCTGGCCAGTCCCCGTGTCACCTGGTAGGTGGCGTAGACGTGGTTATTAAACTCGCACATGTCAGGGCTCTGGAAGTACAGCCTGGCCCTCATGTTGAGGTTCTTCATGACATGAAAAGGCATGTAGGAGACTGCAAAGACAGCAAGCACGATGATAACCAAATGGATTGATTTCTGTCGCAGGGGTGCATTGTTTACGTCATTGCAAATTAGGGCTTTGACAATCATGCCATAGCAACAAAAAATGATAATAAAGGGGATGCAGAACCCAAATACAGTCAAAGTCATGCTGTAAATGAAATAACCTGGTAATTCATCCTCAGTGGTGGTGTCATAACAAATGGTTGCATTACGCTTCAAGCCGGTCCTAGAATAATAAAGGATGGGAGAGATACCTATAACAACCACCACCCATACCAGTGTGCTGGTAATGACCGCATTTTTCTTCTTGAGTCGACCCAGAGACTTGAGTGGGTGCACCACCCCGGTGTACCTGTGAACACTGATGCAGGTCAGAAACAGAATACTCCCATAAAGATTCACGTGGAATATAAAACGCTGCAGACGGCACAGAACATCCCCGAATATCCAGTCAGTTTTGTTGAAGTAGTAGAAGATGAGGAAGGGCAGAGAGAGGACATAGCAGAAGTCAGCTAGAGCCAAGTTGAACATGTAGACAGAGATGCTGCTCCAGGGTCTCATGTGGCACACAAACATCCAAATGGCCAGGCTGTTGCCCACTAGCCCTGTGATGAAGACCATGATGTAAACAGTGGGCAGATAGTAGAACTGGAAGCCAGTCTTGGTGAGGGAACATCCTTTAGTGTGATTGTGGAAATCTGTGAGATTCAGCAGGGAGGTTAAGTTTAAGTCTGTGGTCATGGTGTCAGGGGCAGAGGCAGGTCGATTCACTGCAGGGGATGAACAGATGAGACCACAGACATGTTTGATATCCCACTTGAAACGCAAACAAAAACAAATATCAACATAGAACAACGACTTCACTTTAAAATGGCGTTTGCATTCACAAGTAGCCCACAAGCAGACGCGACCTTCAAGCAACAGGCTTAATTTTGCGGAACGCACAATCAAACGAATAGAGCGCACGCGCGCACACACACACGCAGAGGTGTGACAAACGCGTTACAATACTCACCGTGGAGACAGATTGTTACTCCACATTCCTGTAGCCTGTCTTCACAGTTGAAAAATGATTTCAGTCAACACTCGGAACGGGTGACCTGCCTGTAAGGTGTCCTCATTCAGTCTCCTCTCTGTGCTGCGGAATTCTTTATAAGTTGCGATATTACTCTGGCTTTGCGCTCTGGAGTCGTAACGTGTAAAAGTCTGGTGACGAGGGGCGACGGTTTCCCACACAGCCGCAGAGACAGCTGCAGGCTCTGGCATGAAAAGCAGGAATTGCAGGAAGGCTCCGTAAAGCGAGAGAGTTGTGTTATGGAGAGGGGAGGTGCGCAGCGCGCCACACCACACAAACCACTGAAGCTTCCCGTCTCCAAAACGCGCTCTTTCTGTTCCTCCCTCCTCCTGTCACACGCTCGTCGTCTGTAACCTGAACAAAAATATTAACGCGCACTTTTCTATGCACAGGCCGAGTTTATCAAGAGTAAATATGAAAGTAAATAGCGAGTAAACAGCGCAGTATTCCTGGCTAACAACAAAAACAGTTTAAATTGTGAAGCAAAGCTGCACAGATGTGTCCATGCCAAGATGCATAATGACGCCACACAGCTGATCAGATTTGAACTAATAAGTGGACATTATCAAAACACAATTGTTTATTTTCTTTTTATAATAATGACTATAAAGGTCCAGTGTGTGGCACTGGGTTTTTGCAGAAATGTAATGTACTACGTTTAAGTATTTTTGTTCAAGTGTGCACTCAGTTGTAATAATTCAATGCAATGAGGCTGCCATCTTGTGCCGCCATGTTTCTACAGCAGCCAGAACCAACATGTGTTTCGGGTTTTGGAGCAGTAGCTCACTTTGTAAACGAATAAGAATGGCTCAGCCCACACAAACCCAATGCATAAACCAAAGAAGAATAAAGGGCAAATAGCAGAGATAGTGGGAGAGTGGAAAAGTGGAGGGAGTTGTAAAAGCATGTTTACATCCTCTCTGTGATGCAAAGGCCACAGTTGTTGCTGAATTCTTGAGGTGTCTGTGCATGAAGACAGAATACATAAAAAAAAAACATAAATCAATTTAAACAAAGTAAAACAGTAAAATAGTGAGATAACAAAATCCAGTTAAAAATGTCCGGGTTGGCTACTCTTGTCGTGGAGTAAAGGCCAAAGACAAGACGTGGGTCTTTAAAAATGATTTAAAGTGCTAGATAGTGGGAGCAGATTGAATTTCCACTGGTAAATTGTCCCAGAGTTTGGGGGCAGCTACAGAAAAGGCTCGATCACTCCGAGGTTTTAGTCGGGTTCTAGGTACTGCTAAGAGTAGCCACCCGGTAAGTGGGCAAGGCTATTGTTTTGTCATTACACCTAATTTTGCATTATTCATCCTTCCACAGCCGCTTCTCAATACAAAACAACAATAGGATCATTTTGAGTTTCTTAAAGGATTTTGAGATAGCATGATTGAGCATGTGCAACAGCTGCCAAGGACAGAGCAGACACAGGAAGAGAAGGCAGAGGGAGGATGGTGGAGAATGGCAAAGTGATTGGGCCGTGCAATGAGAAAGCCAAAGGTTAAGTTAATTATGCTGTGATGCCAAACATCTTAAAAATGGCAGAAGTGGAGCTCGCCAAAGCTGTAGCAATAATGTAATGGAAGAAAAAAATGAGAAAGAAGACGTGTGATGGCTTTTTGTGTAATAACCTCACATGTGACAGTGAGGAAAAAAGTATTTAGACATTATTATGTCTTTCACACCAATTGTACGGAACTCATGGAGTGTTAAGTTGATGTGATGTTAAATTTCATGTGGCAGCTCACTCAGTTCAAAATATCTCATCGTTTTCAAGATATCTTTTCATGATCACCAGAACACAAATTGATGAAATGTGCCCCTTGTGGATTTTCTCTCTGTTCAGTGCAAACACAGCAGATGTGCAGCTGTTGGCAATGAGGTATTCTTAAGTCAGAACAGATTTGTGCAAGAATTTGAATGAGCAAACACATTCCTAAACATACCTGACATGCAAGTATGACTTGCGACACTTGAATCTTGTTCATTCTCTCCTGTCTTTGCTGCCTTATAAGACAGAAGTGAAATGGAAAGGCAAAATGCAGCAATCAAAATCGGAGTGAAGCAGGGTAAACAGAGTAAAGAAGCACTCTCTGCACCTGCCATTACATTTCCTGCCAAGGACCCACTTGGCTCTAACCTCCGTTTTTGCCCTCAGAGTCTGACAGGAATTAGGACATATTGGACACAGATGGATGTGCACTGTGAGGTTAATTTAAATGTATTCAGCAACAACATTTTTGAGGCCAGTGCACCCCAACCTGTTCAGACAGCTGAGGTGGGGCGTTAAAATTTCCTTCATATTTCTTGAAGACACTTTGACTGAAGCTGCCAAAGTGAGAAAGAATAGCATTTTAGGCTCTCTGCATGACACAGGGATGAATACATACAAATATTTCATATTAAATAAAGTTCAAATGGATCCTGAGGATATTCTTTTATCAATTTAAAACCAAAGATTGCATTTTTTTCAGTTGATTCTGTTACCTTTTTGTCCTTATTTCTTACTCATCATGTTATCTAATTTGAAAAATTTGACCTGCACACCTCATTCAGCTTCTACACCATCAGCAGCTTTTCGGGAAGGCAGAGCTTAATGGAAGGTCACAAGTAAAACATCTTCACCCTAAACTATCAGAGAAATATTTTAGTTAAAATATGTGTATACTGGTGTGATGTTGAAACAATTCAAGTACAACAATTACAACAATTTATCCAAAACTTTAGCCAAAACTCCACAAAGAGGCAGTCCTCTCTGCTTCATACGTTAGACTGTTTGTCATTTCTCAGACCATCACAGACTTTGGTGACTGGAGGTGTTTCCAGTCTGAACAACCCATGTCTGTGGGAGCAGCGTTCCCCAGCTCATGCACCCAGGTGTGAAGTTAGATAAGGATAAAGTTAAAATTACTGTCTGCAGCTACTATCCCCCGTGTATGGTTCGCCACCTTTTAGTGCAGATGGTTCAAACTACTGCTTCATTCCCTCTCAAGTGTGTTAAAAGCAAAAAAGAATGTGCCAAGAAGTGTGACATTATTGCAGAGGCTTTAAAACAGATCATTACTCGAGAGATACAGTTAAACTAGAGCAGAACACAGTTGCAACAAGCCCAGTGGGTCCTGTTGTTTCTCAGCTGCACCACTGAGTTTAATGCTGCTACCAAAAGTCTCTAAACTGATTTGACATAGTAACACCCGTGCTCATGTCCCGGGTGTAATCAAAATGACATGAAAAGTACAGATGGAAAATACTATTTGTTTCAGGCCTTGACCTGTTTTTCTTTTCACCCTGCTTTGCTGGCTCCTCTGACATCACAGCCATCTGAGGTGGAGTTGAACACTATTAACTATATGCTGTGTCATCATTAATAACTGTTAACGATTGAAATCATAAGCTGCATTAGCAAATTCAGACCAGCATGTATTGCTCACATTAGGAAAAAATATTAAACTTGGATTTGTGAGGAACATGTTTCCTCTTTGCTTCCACAAATCCTACATTCAGTGTCTCTTGAGCTCCAGTGCAGGAGCACATTTAATCATCTTTGCTCTCTTTGTGTGCTCCTGTCCTTTCATTCACCTCCTTGTTATCTTTGTCTGCCTTTTTTGTGCCCAGTAACTCTGTTCTATGCTGTGCAGTATATACACTACAGTTAATATATATTTCCTTTTTAATGAATTCACTGGCTCCATCCTTTTCCATGTTCATTATGTGTCCATAGGAAGACCACACACACACACACAGTCTGACGAGCATCCCCTCTGGTACTGATCTCTCTTATCAGTGGTCCAACAGACCAGGCTGAAAAATAATTCATTCTTCATTCATCTCTCTCTTTTTCTCTACATCACTCAGTTCTGCCTCATTTGCATTCATTTCTCTTACTCTTCTTTCGCTCACTCTTCACTCATGCTTCTATGTTTTCAATAAACATCCACTCTCTCCCCCTTACCCTCTTCTGTAAATGAATGCCCTTAAAGAGGTGAAGATACTTGAATTTACCTACAATTCTTAACCTGTATTTTCCTCATGCTTGTTCTGTTTTCAGCCTAAATACTCATCACCTGGGACGGGGAAAGCAAAGCATTTGGCAACAGTTCGGGTAATGGAGTGTCTGATAGCCTGGCCGAATATATCCCTGTGGAACTCGTGCTGTAATGACAGTGCAAGGCTCAATTGGTAACGAACACCACATGATCACATGTGTCAGCTGTCAGAAATTCAGTTTTACACCAAATTTTGACATACATTATCAAGACACATCATAGGTTAGAGCCCTTACTGCTCTGTGTTACAGAGAGAAACCCCAAACTATGTATGCCAAATGGTGTATAAAAATTAAGACTCACATGCGGGATATCAAAATAACAACAATAAATCTTTAACAAAACAAAAAGGCAAAAACTAATGCAGGAGGGAGTGACAATGAAAGAAATACATACAGAAAAAAACACAGAGAACACAAACAGGAACCAGGAAGACGAGGAAACTGACTGGAATAAACTAAAACGAAATGAAGCGACATATACACTGGAGAGCATAGAGATTAAATACACTAGGGAGGCAGAGACAATCAGACACGAATGAGACCAATAAGACATTAGAGACATTAATGAAACACTTTAGGGCGGAGCAGAAACTCAAGAGAGGAGACAGGAATTGAAAGTTAAAATTGCATGTACACCAGGAAAAGGGAACACGAAATGAAACAGGAAACGTGTCATAGATGTGGCACCTGGTGTGGTCTTCTGTTTCTGTTGCACATCTGTATCAGAGTTTGATAAGTCATTTGAGTTACTTTTGCAAGAACTGTTGCCCTCCACAGTCGGGTCCTTCTCCTCTCACCTCTGGCATCAACAAGGCAAGGAAAATGCAGATTACTGGATATTTGATCTCTTTTAGACCATTCTCTGGAAATAATAAAACCCCTGCATATCATCACCTGCTGTCACTAACAACTATGCCACATTCAGAGTCACTTTTCTTTCTTCCTCATTCAGATTGCCCTAAAGTAACGATGTCTACATGCCTAAATGCACTGAGTTTCTGCATGTGATTGGCTGATTAGATATATTAGTGTTAACAGGCTGTTGAACTGGTGTACCTAATAATTTGGCTGTGAGTGTATTTGGAATCAAAGCATAATATCATAAATATATGATATTACCATTTATCATAAATATATCCATATACCCGCATCTGATTATGAACCTAGTCCAGCTCCAGTGTGTTTATGAGATCTGATGTCTGTCTCAGCATTTGTTTTCCCATGACTTCCTTGTAATCATGGAGAGAAACTGTTTACATGAAGCTGCAGTACTTAACATTCTTCATATTAGCAAAGCTCGCAGCACCTCTATATGAAAAGCATCATTTAAACTGATAAAAACCCATGGAGAATAATTACCCGACTCATCATATCAGCTTAACTCAAGTATTTCAGCGTCTTTCAGCTGTTTTCTTGGTTTTATGGACCACAATTCTATCACCACTCTCATTAGCATTGGTGCCAGCTGCAGAGGGCTGCAGTTTTCAGCAAGAACAATCCCTGTAATCCCTGTTTGCTCCCTGTCGTCAAAAGTCATCAAAAATGAATTAATCTGGACAGGTTTCGGGATAAACTGTAACGTTACTGGTAAGCACATAATCACAGTCAGTTTGAAAAGTTTCTTTCTGACCGTAATAGCTCATCTAAAGTACTGTGGTCTCCTGCTCTCCAGATGTGATTGTCTGAGAACCATTGTTCACGCTGGATGGACTTTAAAAGAAAGGTCAGTGAAAAGTCAGGTGCACTCTTTAGTTTTCAGTAAACAGTGAATGTGTGTGTGTGTGTGTGTCCCACACACAAAGGTCAGCTGCTCCCTAAGGCTTCCTAACTCCAACTGTGATCAAACTGGCTAAACCTTATGACCTTCTACATACAGTATTTGGCCTTCTCTTCGCTTATTCTCCTCATCTCTCTTCTCATTTTCCCTTCACTCTATCTGCATCTCGAATATCTGATATCAGTGTGTTTTACAATTACTGAACGGCAAGCTATCATTTACTGGACCACTGATTTTCCTATGATCCGATCAATGCGGCTGAATGCCACAGAGGCTTCCAATCAAGTAGAGAGAAGGTCAGTATGTCTTTTCAGTGTAAATACCACACTAATGTAATTTCCAGACAGATGTGAGGCAGAGTGTTAGTTGACATGTGCCTGATGTATGTGCGTGTATGTGCATGTTCTACAGGCAGGAAATTTTTAATAATGAGGGGCACCTTTTGACTAAAGATGGTTGTGAAAATAAAGTAGTGGTTCTAACTGACCTCTAAAAACTTTTTTTCCACTTAATCCAGGGATATACATTACTACACAGTTGGGTGATTTGCCATCACATTTCCCACTTTCACTGAAGTTTCTTCACAATCTCCTCCGAGGTAAGAGACATCTCGTTCATCGAGAGGGAATTTTCTTTCAATTTTTTTTTTTTTTCATTCTTCCTTCATGAAATGAGACACTCATGGAGCCCAAACCACCCAAACATAAAGTTTATGTTTACGTCACCGAGTCAGCACTCATTACATTCATTACAGTAGCTTCAATTACAGGGTGAAGACAAATGGCCAATTACAAACACATGTGCACACAATATTCTGTCATAATTATACATGGGAAACTATACGTGGAGTAAAATATGCTCTATGTAAATACTTGCACATCCACTGCCTTATACCAAATCCCACTAAGACAAGGTGTAGAAAAGTGATGAGGTTGTTCAATCTGTGATGAACAACATATAAAATATTTTCTCATTAAGACTAACCCGAAAGAGCTACAGTAAATGCTGGAAGGGAACATACTACTGCCACCAGGAAAAATTTTGCTTAGAGTCATCTTTTTTCATTACATTACATTATATTAAAAAGACCACAGTAGTTACACAAGGTTGTCTAATGACACAGGTTATATAAAAATTTACATTATGATGTGTTTTGATAAATCTCATGTTGGATAAATCAATGCTGAAAACTATTTGAAGCCATAAATTCACCTTCTCTGGCAAGACGAGAATAAGTGTTCCTACTACTGCTTCCAATAAATGTAAACACAGTACAGTCCTACCAGTGCAACATCTGCTTACATTAAAATTTCAGTATAAAATACAGTATTTTATGAAAACTCTCAAAACCATTTAGTGTTTTATGGCTCTTGGATAAAAACTATTCTCCAATGCATATTGCAAAAACATCTTATTCTGCTCTAAGGTGTCATTTTCTGAAATAAATCAGCAATCAACAAACAAAATTCATTTGTCTTGAAATTAAACAATTAGACAATTTAGACTGATATTATTTTCTATTACAAAATGTGTTAACTCTACCAGAGGGTTCCCAACTGCCTGGATAAAACATCATTATCATTATCATCATTAATCATTGTTTATTCTGAAGAATAACTCATACCCTTATACAGTAGACACTTACTGACTTATGGGTCAGGCCCTGTGATATATGTGTGAGCTTTTAGTGTTAAATGCGAGGACTGTGTGTGTGAGTGCATGGGAATGGAGGGCAGAGAAACAAATGTGGATTAGTGTGGTTCTCCATCATCATGTGGTTCTCCATCATTTGCTGCCCCTACAGCTGAAAACACAGATGCTGATGCTGAAAACACAGATGCTAATGGTGCACATTAGTGTAAAGCTCTTTGTTTGGCAATATAGTGGGGCTAATGCTGACTTGCTCATTGAGATCTACAGGATGTACATTACCATGTTCCCACATTGATATACGGCCTGCCTGAATCCCTACAGAATTAATAAGACTTTAATCGACTTCCTGGAGGAATTCCATTTTGTTTTTAACCAACATAAATGGAGCACGGGCCTGTGGAAGTGCTCAGTGGAGGGTCGATAATTGTATTTGCATTTCTCTGTGCATGCTTATTTGAGGTTTTGAGTGCTTGATGAAATTTTGACATCTGAACATCGAAAGCCTTAAAGAATTAAAAAAAACAAAATCCATGAAGAAAAATCGGGGTGATTTGCTGGCTACTCAGAGGAATAAAAGCTGATGATGAGAGACAGTGCTGACAAACTTTTCCTGTTTTGCAAATCACTCAGAGTGCAAGGAGAACAAGGTTGTGCATTTTAAAGAGTAATCTGACAAGGTGAATGTATGATGTATAACTCACACATACACGCCAGAGGAGTTGCTTTGAACAGGGGATGTCCGATGTTGCCAGACTACATTGCAGAAGTTGAGGAATGTTCAGTTTTTCAAGGGACACTACAAAAGCCCAAAATAAAATAGATAAAAAAATAAATCTAATTTATGAATTGGACACAATTTGAGCTTAAGCACTACGCCATCCAAAGCAGTTTTACAGGTTGCCTGTATTTTCTGGCAGAGTGCACCCAACAACCGTCCATGATAAAGTTGGCCATGGTAAACTAAACTGTTAGAGTCTTGTACCTGTGGGACAAGGACAGCCTAAGAGATAAAGAACAAAACCTGAGCAACAAATAATTATTTTTTTTTCCAAAAGGCTATTCTTTGTTTAGAAGGAGCAGTAAATGATTAAGAGAACTTCACCTAGTACAGGAAAGCAATGTGTCTGAACATGCTAAGTACTGTGCACTTGTTGAAATCATGTTGGAAAGAAAGAAAGAAAGAAAGAAACTTGCACACATACACCACATTCCAAACTTGTGACTCACTCACATAATTATTTATCTACTCAGATTGTTAATGAACTAGTATTGCACAGTTAGTGCCTGTGGTCACACGCACAAAAACCAGTGACATTTGAATTATAAAGTCATTTGCTGCACATAAAACCACAAAACAGCTTGTCTTTCAGAAATAAAAGGAACACTTTTCTGTATATGGAGGTGCTTTTATATATATATATATATATTTACAGATCTCTCCTCATTATACTCCTGCTTATCAATATTCTGCACCAGGAGCAGGAGGGAGATGGATGAAACACAGGAGGGTGGAAGACTTGAAAGGCACATTAAGGGGCAGTACATGTGAGTAGAGAGATGTGACAACAGGAAGCTTTAGTGACAGAGAGAGGGATGAACGGGTGAATGGATAAAAGAGAGACAGAGGGGGGTGAGGAATAAATAGCAGAAAACAGAGGGGAAAGTGACAGATATGAAAAGAAAATGGAGGCAGCAGTGTATTACATCTGGCAGAGAAGGGAGCGCCAAGAATGAAACAATTCACCCTTTCTTGTGTTTGGAGGCGAAGGACAGGAAGGCAGCAGTGCACCATGGGAGTTCTGAGGCATTTAACTGGGGATGAAAAGAAGCAGCTTAATAACCAGGTTCAAGCTGAGAAGAACTAGAGAAAATAATTTGATGATGAGCATGAACTTTCATCCATATCCATTAATATTCCGCTCCAGCCACATTTAACAACACGAATGAGTAAATGTCCGACCTTGAAATACGGCCTTACTCAGCTGCATGATGTACACGGCAGTGTGGCTTACTCCTACATTTTAGAACTTTTGAACTTTTACTTCATTTAGTATAACACGTGTCACACTAAGTCACAAAGTAATTCACAAAAAAGGTTCAGAATGACACAAAAAAAGCAAATTAAACAGAGGAAGGAAAAGATAAGAACACTTAAAAAAAAAAATATATAAGAAGAATAAGCAAATGCCAGTTTGAGTGTTCAGTAGATTTTAAAGGCTGCAGCAGAGACAGCTGATCTCATGTCCTTCTGTTAGACATGGACCCGTTACTTGAAGTGCAGGGTCTCTTTTTTTTTTTGAATAGTATTTTGTCCATTATTGTGGCCTTAATAGTTAATAGTTTACCACACTAAACTATTAACTGTTCTACACCAAAATTAGTGACTATATGTGATTATTTAAACGTAGGTTAAATGTCACAAAACAACAAAAACAGTGTGCAACATGCAGCAGAAGGAAGCACCATTAGGACTGAGTCACAGTGGTTACACTGTTCTTTTCTTTTCTCTTTGGTCCCTTTTTTTTCAAACTCAGCAGCAACTGTTTTAGATCACTGCTTGAATGGGACACGCCATCATGTCTTGAAAAGTTCAGATTTCATGACAAGCCTGCCAGATGGAAGTAGTAGTTAACATGTTGACCGACAGACTGTCAAACCCAACTGTCTTTTATGGTCACCTGACCTAAGGGTGGATGTTGGTGGGTTTTTTGACTCTCTCTTATCGTGTCATGAGTAGAAACACTGTCGCGGTTCACTCTTACAAACAGCTCTATAATTTGTACAGTATTAGCCCCCGTTTTTCTACCAAGCAGTACAGTTTGATATAAAATAACTAATTTGTACCATCTCAGTTTTTGGCACACTTTTGTTGGGGTGTGGAGCTTAACACACTTCAGTCCATTGATTTGTTAACAGAAAATTGTCACTTAGAACAGCGGTGTGGAATAATTTCTGAGGATTTTTATTTTGAAAGATGAACCAGAAGATGGATGTGCTACTTTTCAAACTTCAAATCCGAGGTACAAGTGGATGGTCTGATAAGCACCATCTTTCCCAGCCTGATAAGGTTTTAAGGGGATGTCACTACTGTCTAAACCACTTTGCTTCTCCACTTCATTAATGATGAATTAGTGTTGTATTTATAAAATACAAAGATTAAAATAAATATGATCGATTTTGAAGCAAGAATTGGAGCTGTCACTATCCAGAAAGTGTCCTGAATAAAAATAGAACCTCTTGTGATATAGTGTTTGTCTGAGTCACGGGGCCATCAAGAATAATTCACACATGGGTTCCTGAGAAACTGCCTGCCTCAGGTTTGGCTGCCTGCATGAATACACTTAAGCTGAAGGTCACATTGGGGAACATGGCAGAGTTATGGCAGATGGAACAGCTATTCAATGTTTCCCTCTACCTCACTGTGCATAATGAAAGCTTCAAACTGATAAGGACTCATTTTGGGGGGAAGTTTCTGTACTGTATAAAATCATAGAAAGAAGTAAAGCACGACAAGGGAAAAGAGCCTGTTGCCTTAAAACATCTTCTACTCTGTGATTGATATCTTGTGTAAATAGTGGACAACTATTTCCTGTTTCCAGCAGTGCAGCGAGTGTAGAGTAACAAGTTTCTCATTGCAATCATATTTATAAACATAAAACTTAATAATGTAATCCACTTGATTACAAAAAATATAGAAAAAATAGAAAAAACTTAATAATGTAATCCACTTGATTACAAAAAATATAGAAAAAATAGAAAAACCCTAATAATGTAATCCACTTGATTACAGAAAATATGTTATCCATTCTTAATGCATGCATGTGACCCATTGACAAAACAATGCCAAATTATATTATAATTATGCCTAGTATTTGCTCATTGTGTGAACTGTTGGGTTTATTTTCTCTCTGTAATATTGTGAAGGTTTTGGCCTTACTATATACAGTGCCTTGAGATAATGTATGTTGTGATTTGGCACTATATAATTAAAATTGAATTAAATAACTACACTAGCTTGACATATTTGTATCGAATTAAGTGGTTCTTTTTAATTCATATTTTATATGAATATTTTTGATTTTCCCATGTGAATACTAATATAAAGAAATTAGTTTTCAGTAAGTTTCATGTCATATGACAAACCAATCCATATTGTATGTCCATTCAGATATCAAGACATATTTGAAAACATCACATTGTAAAGAATAGTTATGCTTTGTATACCTATAGTTTTTCATGCGACGTGTGAATGTGCTTCCAAAATAAACACTCATTTTCCTGCTTACATTGTCATTCACATGTGCAAAAGCATGAGGGAACTAACTGCGCATTAGAAAATGTTTTCAACTGTGTAAACGAGCTAATTACAATGTGATTGATGTGTCACTGTGTAATGTGCTTGTTCTCAATGCACTTTGCCCCATAAACATAGTTTTCTTCTTTACAGGGAATGCAGTTGTCTAAGATCTGCTTGAAATCCAACTAGGCATTTGCACAGCAGCAGTATTAAACAGGTCAAAATAAGAAAATCACAGATGGATCACACATTAAATTAATGCCAATAAACCCTAAATGGTATACACTTGGCCACATTTTAATTTAAACTACATTTTCCCTGTTATATTAAAACTAGTGCTGTCAATCAGTTCAAATATTTAAATGCTTATTTTTCCATATAGTTAACTTATGATTAACATGGCAGTGGGCAAATATGCTTGGTTCATGCATATACTGTATGTTTGCTAATACTGTCCAGAATAATCTCCAGAATAACCTCAAAGGTACCGAATGGTCAAAAAATATGCTGAAAGCATGAGATGGTGAACTCAAGCACTGCTGCGCGGCCTCCAGTAAGTGACAGGGCTGAGGCAGCAGCTCCATCACAGTCGCCCTCTGATAAAGTAATGTCTGATGAAGAACATTGATTTTAATTCATTCACAAAGCTTTAGCCGCAGCACTAACACTTTTTTTCTTCCTCATTGAGACTGCGGTGAAGCTCGCTTGAAGAAAACGCATGCTGTTGGATCTCAGTGTGTGAAATATTCAACTTAAAACTAACTTCACACATGCACCTCTTGAGTTCAAGTGCCATTTTTTTTTTTCTAAAAAATCATAATGACAGAATATTGTGTTAATCCTGTGTCAAAAAGTAATTTGCTCAATTGTGACAGGCCTAATTAATACAAAATGTATTATTAATACTAAATTTACTTTGACCAGCTTGCTTCCATTATTGAGGAAGTGGGATTTATTACCTATATTGCAGGAGCCGTTAGAGGGCAATCAAGATCTTTTGGCTTCACTTCTGTGTAGCTCTCATGTGTACAGTGTCCATTTTCAGCATGTTTTATATTATTTGTTAAATCCATACTTTTTTTTTTTTTTAATTTTGCGATTTCTTTGTCAGGAAAGTGGAATGCCTGCAATAATTAATGTGAAACTAATTTAACGAGGTAGCCATAATAGATAAGATCAAATTTGCTGAGATAAAAATATCTGGGATGAGCTAGTCAGTGGAGGAGAGAACTGTGGGCCCCATTCACCAAACTGCCTGTCTCAGCCTTTCTCAATCTAAATCACTGTGAATTAATCGCGTCACTGCTGTTTTAGGTGCCAACTGCCAATTTGTCAATAGCTTAGTGATGGCTTCAGTGAACGGGCTGCTTGGCTGTGCTTGACAACGGAGGTACAGATGGAGGAGAGAAAGAAAAGTCAAGGAGAAAGAGACAGGGAAGGAAAAAACTTGAAACTGATCATTTCTTCTGTCATTGGACTGGGTGGGAGATCCCCACCTCTCCAGGCTGGAGAACGACCCCGTGACCCACTTGAACTGAACCCGTTCTCAGTCATGTGACTCTTCATCCTCCTAGCTGTCCGCAGGGTTCTGTCACAAAGATGAAGTGCAGCCTACACCACAGCTGTTGCAACAGACCCTTTTTGCTCTCGTTTTCTTCCTGTGGACTCTCATATCACAGTGGGATATTTTCAGGCTTTGCCTCTCATTTTCTCTCAAGTCCCCCCCCCCCCCAAGTGCTGCATCATTTGTCCGCATATAGCACCACAGACCTATGTAGACAAATAACAGGCTAATGAACTCCAAATAAAAACTATTCCTCAGCATGTTATGCTGAAACTTACGGTACATCTAACCTTCCCTGACCTCCTGTCTCTTCCCTTTACCCTTGTCCTTGTGTCCTCTATACATTCCACCAGGGGAAATCCTGTCACCAAGTGAATAGTGGCTGTTCATCTCTGGGCACAGCTGTGCCCTCAGTACTCTCTTTGTGTGAACAATATTTTCTAAGCAAAATGCCATGCCACTTGTTATGTACCCCTTGACATGTTCTTCTTCCACTAGCTAAGAGCTAAAGTATTCAGAAATGTCCAGCTAACTCCACCAGTGAAGGTCGTCCAAGCCTTAAAGCTGTTCTCTTGAACTTTCAGTGATGAGTCATATTGAAGATGTGGTGTGAAGGATTAAATATTTGCTGCATCAAGCTCCTTTTCAAATAGGACAGACAAGTCAAGCCTTGTGCAAATATACTGAGACTTTGACAAATATGTGCTGCCTCCAATATAGGACAAAATTCAAAGATGATTTTATACCAGTTCTGTGATCATGGCTGATTATTCACAACCTTATACCACCAGCGTGTGAATTCTTTTGCTTCTTTCTAAAAGAACAACTCTAGAACCAACCTTTCACTTTCGTCATTTGTTTCTAAATCTCATTTCCTCACTCATGTTTCAGATAACCAGAGAAACCACTTTACTAGTGCAGCTGTGGTACTTCCACCTTCCCCCCCGTCAGTCATGATGTGAAATGCATGACTCTGTGTCACCAAAGACATGAAAACCAAACACAGCTACACTGAGAGACACAGAGAGAATCGGGTGGAGCTAATAGTCTTAATCAGCACCGAGTGAATCCATTTGACAATGTAATTAATGTTATGGACATTCATTTATACGTAAAAATTAAAAGCTTTAAAATTGATGCACACTGAACAAAGGGCTCATGCACAGACTTTGCAGGACAGATGAAGACTTGGAGTCATGGAGAGTAACAGACTGTGCTGTTTTGGCCATCCAGTTTTTGAAAAACAGTGAATGCGTTGGATTATTTTCACAGGACCGAATTGTGACAATTTCAGGAGAGGATAGATTAGAAGTAAATAAAAAAAAAATCAAAATGATCAAACTAAATAAAGCTACTTGAAATGATTTGGAGATTTTATCACCACACATCCAGGCAAGTGAGCTCCCAACTGCAGATCTCAATACAAAAGTTAATCTTTATTGTAAAACAACAAGAACACTGAGAAAATAGATAAGCCACGCAGGAAACCAAACAAAGCATAGAATCCAACCAAGGAGGGATGAATGAAACACAGGTGAAACACATTAGGGTGGGGCAGATAATCTCAGTGGAGGGAAAAGAGGTCAAACACAGGAAGTAAAACACAGATAAAAGAAATTACAAAATAAAACAGATGCAAGGAAATATGATACGTGAACAAAATATGCAGGGCAACTGAATATCTCAAGACCAAGGAAAAATAGAAATCTTAATAATATTCAGAAAACCCAATTCCCAAAAGATCTGCCTGAATATTTCAGGAAGTCTTAAAGTGGTTGTTTGTGATTATTTTTGGTTGATAATTCCCTTGCATTTAAAACTAAGGACAAGTCAATGCTGCTGCTTGAATGTGTATTTAAGCACTGATTTCAACATGATACAGCCAATTTAAAATGATAGAAAATTAATCAGTCACATGAGACATGCCAAAAATGCCAACACACATAAGTGGGGACCAAAAGCGGATGAATGCTCGTCAGGGTTTGTACAGAATATAAAAGCAAACCCTCTGCTATCAAACCACGTCTTCAATGAGAGAGAAGAGAGACATTTTCATCCTTTTGATCACACTTTTACACAAACACGTTTCTCCTCTGGAGTCAAGAGCCTGTTCTTTCTGTTCTTTTTTCTGTACTTCAGAAGTACCATACTCATCTTTAGGAGTTTTTGCATCCAGGTGAAATGCATTTATAAGAGAAATTGCACCAAGTGTAGGAGTTAATCATGTGTGAATGGTAAACTGTTGATAAAGTTTGGTGCATCAGCAAGCCATATATATAGACACACCTAAAAAAAAGAAGATAGAAACCATTTCACTCTTTCTCCATAATTCCTTATATTCTACCTGCAATTTATTTGACATGTTATCAGCCACTCTTTTCTAACATATACATTATAATGTGCAATGAGCAGAACCACTCCATTCCAATCAACAGTTTTCAACTAATGCTGCATCTCTAAACCCCAGGCTGATGGAGACTGGGAGAAATAAATTAAAGCTCAAGATATCTATTCAAGAGGAATTGATACTTTTTTAAATGGGAGACTGCAAACATTTTAAATTACAATTACCCTTCGCACCCCAAGGTGGAAATGCTTGCCAGATAGGGATATTCCTTTCTAATTGTGTTGCGATGAGCTAAACTGCACCAGTATCAGTCGGTGCTCATGGTCATCATGACCTCTCAAGTACAGGAACCTGATGACCGCACTGCATTTAACTGGCTGCAATATCACACCTTACTCCACCTTAGCAGTTGTAAAAGAGAAACTGTTATGAACTGTTGTGAGGTCCAAACAACCACCTGACCTATAGAGATGTATATTATTATACATGGACAATAACTAGAAGTGGGTCCGGGATCTTTAATGAGCAGCCTTCATGTGCCCTCTTCTGAAATGTTCCCCTGCCTTTAAAAGTGTTACCTTTATAGGATTGCTCCTTGACCTGCCTGAATCAAGTGAAAGCCTTCATGAATGTTTAATGTCAGGATGCTGCTCTGATTTTGGCAACAAAGTGGTAAACATCACATCGTAATAACTAGCAAGTGTTGCTGCCCCACAGTATATGGTGCAGGGTAGGTAGACATAAAAATGAAGTGTCTGAAAACACACACACGATACCACCAAAACACGACGAAATTACAGAAAAATAAAACAAAAGAAAACAAAAACCTAAACATAACATACAATTGCCGCTGTCAGACGGTTGGTTTTATATTCTGTGATGGGCTCAAACATGTTAGATCGATACAGCTCCTCTTCCAAGAGAAGATGTGATTAGTCTGACCTGCTGCTGCTGCTGCTGCAGCTCTGCCACTCTGTTTTTCCATCAGCACAGGAAAAACAGACATTTACTGTAAACAGATACCATACACACTTCCACTGTAGTAACATACATACTTACTCTAACCTTAAACATAATTACTAGTGCCCTAACCCTAACCCTAACTTTAAAACGTATTCACCTTAGAATTTAGTAATTTACATTATGGGGACTTACATAACCAGGACTATCAGGAACAGACAAACATACACACACACACACGGGTAATGCATAATGCATAATGCATAATGCATAATGCATTTCCTAGCCCCTTACCCTAACCTTAACCATTACAACTAAATGCCTAATCCTAAACCAAACCTAATTCTAACCCTTACATAAAAACCAGGTCTTAATCCTGAAAAAGCCATTTTAAGGGGTAAGGGGTCTCTTTTGGTCCTCACAAAGATACCCATACAAGAACACGCACACACATACACACACTTTTGGAGGTCCTGACAAATGTACAAATGAAATGTATCACACAATAAAGTATATAAAAATAAAGTGTGTTAGAGTGTGAAGGTAATGAAGGTGAAGATTATGCGCACAGCTTAACTTTGTCATCATGATGCATCAACCTGGGAATTAACTGACTATTCTTTGTCTGTGAACCTAAAGTCAACACATCGTAACTGTTTGTACCCTGACAATTAACACTTCAGGCATACAGTAATTTAAAGACTCACTCCTGCCACTGCCACTACTTTCTCTTCAGCCTCCAGTGTTGTTGTTTTTCTCTCCTTCGTTCTCTCCCTCTCTCATTTTCTCATTATTGCATCCATAATGAGGTCAGACCATTAGACCATCCTGGGGTCATGGTGAATAAAGCAGTAAATGCAACCGCCTATCTAAAACAGTAATTGAAAACACACCCCATATCCCTGTTTTGTCTGGATCTATACGACACAAACCGAGGCGTTTAACTACCTATTGTATTTCGCTGTTTTTTCCTTGGCTCTGAGGAAATTCATTAAATGACATTTATTGTGCACTCATGGACTCTCACACCTGAGTGCTCATAATAACTTCATTCTGTCCTCTTTTTTTCCACCACAAGACAATTTAACTGGGGTGCCGATATTTTTATGCTCAACCCGAGTCACCCACACACTCGCACATCAGTCACTCTCCTTTGTTTTTGTGACAGAGGCTGCCATTATTGGATCACCACTGCTTCATTAACTCGCCACATGACACAGTTTGCTCTCAAAAAACCCGTGAAAGATGGAGGCAGGATAATGCAGGAAAAAGAGATCTTGAGAAATAAAGGGAAAAGGCAGGGAGGGAAAGGGATGTAGAGGAAAAGAAACGGAAGGAAAGAGACAAGGCAAAGGAACCTGATGACTGAGTGAAGGAGGGGAACGGACTAAAATAGAGTAAATAGAAAGGAAAGATGGACTGGACAAAACCACTGTCTCTCTAAATGTTCTGCAATGAAGCAAAATGAATGACAGGGCTCGATTCAGACAAGTAATCTGATGTACGGAGACAATGCATTAGGGAAAATGGTTTGTAGCTTCCTGCACGGGCAACATTTCATGCAGCAGCCTCTAAATTCCAGCTGACACAGCTGTACTGTATGTGGCATGTGTGCATGTATGTACATATATAGAATAGTTAATGTATGTGTATGAAGTACACACACTTGAACAAGCCTCAGTTGACACACAGATGGCGATGGTGCTCTCTGGTGGACATACTGTGCATCACATCTTTGTGTTTCCCTTACCTGTGACTGGACATCAAAGTTTAAAGCCACTTCTTTTTAAAGTTAACAGCACTTTAACCTTTAGTCAGTCGCATCAACACAAAACACCTGTGTCAGTGAACCAGGTGTGGACAAAGTGCTGACATGGGACTTGTCTTCTTCTCAGTATGCTGTATCTAATGTATCTAGATATGCAATAGGAATGTCTGTCTTTTAATCGCATGACTGTCCAACATTTGCTTGAAAGGCCTCAAACTTGGCAGGTGACTTTACTAAGGAGACCAGTGTGTACAGTACCGTTGTTTGGATAAGAAATGTACGATATGGCAATTGTAAAACCACCATACAAAAACAAAACATAACAGCAACACCCTGGGTGAATTAAGTAATCGTTCTTAACATTGTAATTTCTTTTTTGAAAAACTGCATTCAGATTTATCAGTGTGTTGTGTTTCTGAAAATCACAACACGTACACCTACTATCTCAATTAAAATCTTCCTGTCTAATTAGAGGCTTCGGTGAATAGGACAAGTTGAAGTTTCTAAAATTACATTTTAATGAATAACATCACTGAGTGCAGTGGAATCATTAAAAGTATATTCTGTCTGCAGCATCTTAATCTAGTCTGACTGACCACAACTGCCCTGTTTGCTCAAATGTGAAGTGTATTGGAGGGAATACTTATCATCTTCAGTGTAGCAGCTAAATGCATATGAACGAATGATAGTGTGTCATCTATCACAGTAGTCATTTGCTTAGTAATTTCCCCGGGTGTGCGGTCGGTAAAATCAAATCCAATTTTAATCCGAAGGCTCACTTAAGCCAGAATACTGTCACCAGATAACGATAACATTCCACGTATATTTTTTTTTTACTATGATTGCTGTTTTATAATTGTGTTTATGATGGTCAGATGAGAAGATCTGCATTATGTACTCTTATATGATTTCAAATGCAGGTCTTGTCATCTGACCATCACAGTAGAGATAACGTGGAACAACTTCTGTATACAGTGTATATAAGAGCTATTAAAACCTGTGAGAGAAATAACTTGTCTTATGGAGACTCTTTTTGGGTTCAGTTGATTTGTAAATTTTTATTACTTTTTTTTAATTCATAACAGCAAGAATCAATATAGCAATACAGGCCACGTGAAAAAATGTGCCAAGAACCTACTTATTACTTCTTATCCATCAAAGTTGGCAAACGACAGGTTTTATTACAAACAGCTGTAGTTAATAAGACCTCAGCAAACTCATTTATAACACTTTCCACCTCTGTCTCATTTCTGGTTTCTTCACATTTCATTCTGATGAGATTATATTTTATGGCTTTAGACTATGGCAATCAGTGGTTTTCTCCGAGGAGGTGACCAGCATGCAAACATGGCACATTCTTTCAGGGGACCTGGACGGTAAAACAAGCAGAAACAAACTGCAGCAGAAGACAGAATACATCATATTAGCACTACAAGCAGAAAAAAACAAACAACAAAAAAAAAAATCTGTTTACATTTTATCATAAACGTAAGCATGCGTGCTTGTAGGAGATGAGGGATGACAAAGATGACCAGGACAAAACTTCAAACTAACAAGATGATGACCAAACAACATAAAGTATTTCAATCTGACCTGACTCTTTAGCAAACTCTGCCTGATGTTGAACGACATTCCTGTTTGGTCAGTTTCATCTACTAGAAGCACAGCTTACATTAACATAAAGAACGTATTTTGAACTATGGTGTTTGTGTTGCATGTGTATTAACTCTCCAAATGGTGAAAGTTTAGTGAGTATATTCTCAGGAATCTTTTTTTTCTAAATAATCCACTATTCTATTTTTTGTATTTTTATATATATATATTTTATTCCATTACATTGATAGAATATTGTATACTGTAAATACATCTTTGTGTAACATGTTTTCTTAGTCAATATTACTGTGTCATGATTTTTTTTTATTTGTTTTTTTTTTAAACAGTACATGTATTTCCTTGAACATGCATTTCTCTCTGAGTAAAGTAAAGAGACAGGACATGATGTGATTGGTTGGACCTGGGAGGGCACAAACACACACTCACACACACACACAAACTGGTTTCCATAACTTCAGAGGACATTGAATTGACTTACATCCATTTCCTGGAGACTAACTCTGAGCTAAACCATAATTACTAGTGCCCTAACCCTGACCTTGACCTAAACCTAACCCTAACCTCAGCCTAACTTTATAACATGCCTTCACCTTAAAATGTAGGAGCTAATTTACATTATGGCAAATTGATTTTTGTCCCTATAACAAAGACAAGTCCCCAAAATGTGACTGTGTAAACAAATTTAGGTCCCCACAACATAAGGAATACCAGGCACACACACACACAGACACACACCTGTCAGTAAAGGCAGGTGTTGGGGGGACCAGACAAACCCAGTCAGGCCCTTTACACTGGAGGTTAGTGGACGCCTCCTCCGGTTTGGTTACCTGGCAAACTACAAGCTGCTGACAAAAAAGAAGAGCAACACTTGGCCTTTTCTGAAATGGGTAGGAGAGTGAGAACTCAGTGCCCTTTTGATGCAAGCAATTTTGTTCAGCCTTTCATAAGATTTTTCTTGTTATCCTAGTAAAATTCCTTGTCATTATAGACGCAATTTTTTTTTTTTTATTCAAAATAAGATCTCAATATACACGATTCTCTCTTTTTTGACTATGTACAGAAGTGCAAAAAAGTCAACCTTTATCACCTTTATCGCCTCAAGATTCCCCACCCCACCCTTGTTGTTTGCAGTTGGCTGAGGAAGAGATGAATGTGCAGACTCAGTTCCCTGTTCGCCACATTCACCAAACCCTGCCACCAACGCCCCTGAAAAAAGTGATCAAATATGCAGCTTGTTTTTCCAACATGGCCCAATTTCCAGGGAGAGTACAAATATTAAAACAATAGTTACTATTTGAAATGGATACAGTAGAAAATAACATCTTTACTCTAAACATCTAAGAAGTAGATTTTTATAATAGTCTTTTTTTTCCTTATTTGACTAGTTACAAACCTTACAATCGTTAAAATATTACTCGATTATTGGCGGTGGTTGCCACAGTGACAACTTAGCCTCTCTGTTCTATGATTTCATCACTTTTAGATACTCGTATAAAACATCTTTGTTCAAAGAACACAAACAGACTAGAGAAATGAAAAATGCATACACTTCAACAATATGCATAACATAGAAAATACTGACTTTTCAATCATAATCATACTAAAATTAACCTTACATGGAATTTTCAGGAAACTGTGCACGGGGAAACACACAAACACACACATTTAAACCTTATATTATTATTATACGAAAGATAAATATAATCAGCAAAACTAAAAATCTGACCTAAAAAACTAAATGTCATCCAAAGAAAATAAAGTATAACACACCTTGTCTGATAAAGTTAAGAAAACACTGACAAAAAAGTGACAATTACATAGTGCTCTGTGTGTGTATTATGACGTGGATTAGGCAACTGGATGATTTAAAATGTTATGTTGCATTGTGCTGACCCGATGGTACATTCTAAGGCTTTGGATGAGTAATACAATCGTTGATGTATCTTGCCACTTTCCCTGCTGTACCCACCAATTAAATATGCCTGAAGAACACTCGGAACACAAACACACACAAAAAACAAAGAAATGTCTTGAGATCTACTCTATACACTCAGTCCTTATTTCCTTGGGCTCACTTGTGAGGCCCACGCATTTTAAAAGTGATACCCACAAAATCTAGTAACGGAGACACACACAAAAAAGACTTTGGCTGACTAACAGTTCTCAGGTAGATGTATTTAACACATATTCTTAAATATGCCAGACTCTACTCTATATACACTACACTAAATCTACCTTTACAACCTGCCCCAAAATATGCATAACCATACAAATGAACACAAATCACACAACCATCACCTGTTACACTGTAGACTCTGACTTCTCTCAGCATGTTTGGATACAAATGGATCACTGTGTTGTTTCAAAGCTATTCGTCGTAACGTTATCATCATAATCCTAAGTTATCACCAAGATGATCAACAGGAGAGTCTTTGGTCTCTCATACAGGCCAAGACCTCATCTGACTTTGGGAGTCAATAGACTACACTAAACAGACACAAAGAGCTCTTTGTCTGCACATATCTGCTCCTTTTTGTGTGCGTCCATAGAACTGACATCAACATTAAACCTCGACGAATAAAAGTAAAAAGCTTTTCATTCAGTAGAAGATTTGAGTAAAGCATTCAGTCTGGGGAAGATAAACTGATCAGCATTTTTTGGAATCACAGGTAATGACTGGTCATGACGCTAGACGTGACATGACATGAGAGGAAACAGAGACACGTTAAAGGGACTTGATGAGTTTGTAACACTGCTCGAATACATTTCATGTACTTTGAGATGTATGGCACTTTACAGGGATGCTATTGAATTTAAAGACATGTGCTTGAAAGACAGAAAGGTAGGCTACAAAGGTTTGAAAGACACCTCACACACATTCAGTCACTATTTTGCCTCTGAGTGCACTCATGTAATTTCCCTTATCATTGGTTTAACAAAGAAAATCATTAAGAAAAATCATGTGGACATGCATATGTGATTCAGTCGCATTATTTGTTTCTTTTACTGAATTACAAGGTGCACCTTTGTGTAAACAAATGAACACATGTAGGTCAAGGACCAACAATCATTGAACAAACAAACACCACAAGTCATGATTCTTGGTCAATGGACGTACCAATCTAGCAGTCGATTATTTTTTGATGACTGCTCCACACGTTTATCTAATTTTCACATTCAAAGTGTGTCCGGTGGATAAAGGTAAGTAGCCTCTACTGAGTGAAAGGCAGTCTGTAATGCAAATGATGTTCTCCCCCTTTGTTTTGTAATAGTGTGCATGAAATACACAAGAAATAACCCCCGCCAAACTCTGCCACCTACAGTATGTTAACATGCAGATTTAGATGTTACAGGCATGAAGGGTAACTGCTAATCTTGGACTTGACTTTAGCGCACTCCACTTCCACCTGAAAAGAAGTTCACAAGACACACAGCAAATTAAAAGTGAATCTTGACAGTGGTTTTAAGCAAATATTTTGAAATTTTAATAGCCTTGAAAAGTGACTCAAAGTCTATAGTTCAACCCCATTGCAAGACAAAATCATCAAAACCGGACAATTTTGCAAAAATGCTTTTAATGCCTATTAACAGCTTATTTATATTTGAACCAAAAGAAGAAGGAAATGGAAAATCAGGGTGTGATTTTTTTTAAATCGGAGATGATGAACTTTAAAGAATTAACTTTAAAGATTTTTTTGTTTAAAAATAAACCTCTGGTCAGAGCTGAGTCAACAAACAGCTTCATATTTACTGTATCCTGTACATCAATGTCAATCTCCTCTTTTTATCATTAAAAAAAAAATTTCAAACTATTCGTTTGAGTCCCTGTTTAGTGAAACAATGATAATGTATTTTACAAAAGCTTATGAATGTCTACAGTGTCACTCTTGAAAAATGGTGCAACTCTGTCACATAACAGCCAGAAAAGAAAATATTGGTACAAATGTGTGTGAGATGTTGGAAAGCTGTGCAGTACATACTGTTCAGACTGAGACTCCTACATCTGGGTCACATACTTGTGACTAGTCAGATGGTCTGCAGATATTATTGGAATCTGATTGAGAGGGAGGAAGGAGAGAGCCAGAGAGTAAGACATTGGTTGAAATGAGGACAAACACTAATTTCAACCTAATTTGATAATTAAAATAAGCATAATAATTATCTAAAAAAAAAAAAAAAAAAAAAACAGTACTGCTGAATGGTCTGAATATGATGTCAGAGAGAGATGTCATGCAAGATACAAAATACAAAAAACTAAACTAAACAGAGTGAAAAGAGGTTGAGAGCAAACCTGATTGGCTGTTGCATTTGCAAAGGGAACACTTGTGGCAGATGTGGTGGCTGCAGACACAGTGGCTGGAGTAGCACCGTGCATCATGGGTACTTAGAGGGAAAGATGACACAGGCAGTTGAACCAGAGGAGACTGAAAGCAGTTTATGTGTAAACAATTCATCTTAATGTCTGTCTATAGAATTCTAATAAACATGAGATATAAAAAAAAAATGCTGTCTTGAAACCAAACCCTTTCTTTTTGTGATATATTTAATGACAAATAACTTGAGAGAAAGGCATGAAGAGGAAATAACATCAGTGAAATTCTTCAGAGCAGAAGGAAACTTATTGGACGTAAAAATATATATTTAAATGGCAGAACTTTTTCATGGCAGAATATTTTTCATGAGGACTAGTTACCTTTGGGTTACTTTTGTGTTTTATCTCTATCAACACCACCAAATAATAACTCCTCATGTTTATATGGCATGTATAACCGGGCTGTACAATCAGGTGTTCTGGAGATTAGGAAGGTCAGGGTGGAAGTATCATGAGGCAGTAATCGGGAAAATTTGATTTGCAACATGCACTAGGTGACGGATGAACCTGTGGCAGAGCAAAATGTGTTGTGCAGAAAAGAATAAAACATAATAAACTGACTCACGTTAGCAGCCATGTAAAGTGCACTGACTGAGCAACTGTATATGGTGTTTTGGGTTAATGTCAAAGTCCACAATAACAACATGGTGAATGTGCTCACAAGATGAGTTGAATGAAATGTGAGTGATTTAAAAAATGGCCCCAAAGAATAATCAGTAAGGAAAGCTGGCACCTACCAACACTTGTTGCAGGTGTCATGCACAATATCGAGCCTGTCCATCATGCATTGCAACAGGGAGTGGAGGGAATAGGGAGGAGAAGAAATCAAGAAAACCCATTACAATTAGTGTTATAAAGTCAGACATTAAAACTGTGCTCTGCATACGTTAATCCTTTTACTTGAATACAACAGCTCAAAATTAATATATTGATTACTGACAATTAAAAATGTAATCATTGCTTTATAAACATCACAGTCGCTGCAACCACACATATTGCACACCAAAGGAAAGACATGCATGAAAACTGTGAGTGAGGAGGTATGTGCTTGTCTGCCTGTCCAGCTCATAGACTGTGTACAAGAAATGGATGAAAACTTCCAGTTTGAAAAGTGATGTAGCAGTTAGCCACCAGGGGGCGATTCCACTGAATAGAAGCCTAGTTTAATTCATTCAACTTGTCACTTGATTTAAAATATAAGTAAACATTTTCCAGAGGAAATCTCTTCAAATCGCAAATAGCTTTATTTTTGCAAGTTGAGGACGGAATCCATTTGTAATGCATGATCTATGTCCCAGTAACAGTGAACTGTGTAACTACTGCATTAAATGAAGGCCACCATCAGCGGTGCCATTTTCCTGTTATCAGTACAGCAGCTGTTTGCACATTGGTAGTTTTCAAAGACCTGTTTTGAGAATCCTTGGAGTGTGTTATAGTGACCTGTCAGTGACACAGCGTGCAACATACAAGGATCTGTGCATGTCAGTGGCATCAGTGACAGACTGTTCTTGAGCACGTCAGATGACAATTTGAGACACTGTGTAAAATGAATGTGCAGTGGTCAGAGAAGAGAGGGTTAAAAAGGTTAAAACCCATTTTTCTAAACTGTATTATCTGATAAACTTCACGGCAGGAGGATTTATTCTTCCTCTTTCTCTCTCTCTCTCTCTCTCTCTCTCTCTCTCTCTCTCTCTCTATATATATATATATATATATATATAACCCTAACCCTGTCTTAATGGCTCAAACTTAAATACCATTTTGCTTAACATGACCACTTAAGAGATTCAAACTCAAACAGTTCCTTCACATGCTAATTTGCATTAATAAAACAATAACTCTGTTAGGCTTTTTGGAACCGTTCAGCACATTCCCATTATTTCAGGATTATCAGAAAACACATACACTCAACACACACATACATTGAACCCACTTTTGTTCTTCTGTACTTTAGTACATCCTTTTAACAACACTCAAACATTTCAATTTGTTATAAAGAACAGCTCCTCACACTGACTTCGACTACCCTTAACAACAAAATTAAAACTACATCTCTTCATTTAATAACCCTATTTTCTACTCTGTTTTAAACATATTGTTTTTATTCTTACTGCTTACCCACTTTAACAAGAAATACTTCCTATCCTGAGAAATGCATACACATACTGAATTAATAGCAGTGAATGAATTCACAGTGCTTTTGGGTTAGCTTTTCCCGCACATTAGCCCATATACTCCACAAGTCCGCTAGTAATGGCAAGTTAGCATCCCGCCCTCTATCTCTATTTACAGGCGATTTTCTAACAAAACGTTTCTCTGACCAACATGTGCAAACAACCGTTGAAGGTGCAGGTTACACACTTAAAATCTAGTGTATACACTACATTTAAGACATATTTACTAACCTGTGACACAGAATAGAAGAGACACACACGTTCACCAGGTGTTTACTTTACGGTAAGAGCATTTATTCTTCCTCCGCGTGTGTAATGGTACTATTCTATACCCCTCAAGCACAGCGCACCCCCTAGCGACTTGTTTGAGTATTGCAGCTGCCGTACACTATAATAATGCAATGATATTTGTCTTTAGGCGCTGCTTATGACACAGTAAAAATAAATTAAATAAAAAAATAAAATATATAGGTGTCTGTTTCCCGCAATTTAACCCTTTACAACTGCTAGGTCTTGACAACAAACTCCTCAGCCACTAAATAAATAAATCACTTCTGCAAGGTTTTTTGAAAAGTGTTTTACATTACAGCTGATTATGTGAAAGTGGAGTGTTTATTTAAGGATTATAACAAGACAAGTATTATTAAACCTCCAGTGTGTAGCTTCTGTCACCACCCTGAGGAATTCTGTGTAATTACCCAAAAATACATCAGTGCCTCTGCATGACATATGCCTAGGTGATGTCACATCAGCCCCACGCCTTCACAACCCATTGCTAGAAACTGATGAATGTCCAGGGTATTTTTTTAGCACAAGAATCTGCTTCGTCATTCTCCGATTAAAAACTCCTCTATACTGAGAAAAATTGACTCATAGGGAGTTGATAGTTCATGTTCATTAATATATTAGATATATTAATGAACATTGTGTAAACCTATTTGGCAATGGTCAGAATGTAACAGACATAAAAACGTACACAGTGCAGCTTTTCGGATGCAAATATGTTAAATTAAGCCAGTGTAATACTGATATTTACAGTATACTGACTTCTGTCACTGTGACATGTATACAGTGGATGCTACAGAATCTACTGAATGTGTAATGTTTTCTGAAGAAAAGTTGCTGAAAAAGTTGTTTTGAACCAAAACAACATAAACTCCCATGCTGTGAAGAATTGTATAATTATGTCCATGCATTTTTTTCACCAACAGTGAAAACACACTATCACTCACAGCTGATGCCAGAACATAATCATAGAAACTGCATGTTGTTTGACAGTAGCTAGTGATGGAGTCAGTCCCACAAACACAGTTAATGAAAGTTCAGGTCCTACCTGATGGTATGAAGGCAGTTTGCTGCTGAAACTGCATGTTGGCCATGGCCTGTTGGTACTGGAATACGCCAGCATTGAACATAGTGGTGGCACCATTGGCTTTTTCAAGTGCAGGTCTCTTTGGTAAAGGAGGCAAGACGGGAGGGAGCCCCTGATGAGGGGATGACAGCAAAATAAAGTGATGGGAAGTGAGAGAAATCAAAGGACGGCAGCAGTGACATTCAGGACAGAGAGTATAGTAGAAGATTGTTTTCCTTCCAGACCGTTTTTACTAACACTGGCAAACAAGCAGTGGACTACACTTTCTCTGTCAGAGCCAGATGGGACAATGTTACTACCTGACAAACTGTGATTTCACTAAGGACAACAAAAAACAATTCTCAGCTCAATATCATCAACCATAACAGATAATTTTAAACAGTACAGTAAAATAAATGATTACTTTGAAGGCTGATAAATAAACAGATCTTCCTGGAAGGACACTATAGGCACTATAATATAATTTAATACACTAATTGCTGGACCACCAACAGAAATGATGTAGTTAGAAAAAGCTGCACTGCCACTCCATGACAATAATACACTACTATAAGCCATGTTAAGACTGACGTGACACCTCTTTACCAAGTACACATGCATTGTGAGAAGTGACTAAATCATGCAAACATTACTGTACCTCATTATTTTATTATACTTAATTGCCACATGCCACCTTTAAATTACTTTTGTTCTACACTTAAGGTGATGAAATGACAGTTGACAGGGAAACATGTTTCCTGCGCAATCCTTTCATCACCCAGCAGTGTTTCCACAGTTCAGAAAATTAAATAGCTAATAAATTAGGTATAAAAAAACCATTATCTATTTAGCTACATGCCAAGCTAAAAGGTGAATAGTAATAGTCATAGTACCAGGTCAATAGTTGCGTCGAGGGGTCGCTTCAGTGATTTGACAGCCGACTGAGTCTTAATTAGCAGGCAGTGAGCACATGATGACAATGGGCCAATGGGGTTCAAGCACAATAACATAAACCAGCAAGCAGAGGTGCATCATGGAGGCAGCAGTGCAGTGTGGGTTGGTGAAAAGAAAGAAAGAAAGAAAGAAACAAACAAAAAACAAACAAACAAACAAATAAAAAAACAAATCATTGGAATGCAATAAACAACAATAACAAGACTAGGGCATGCACATTAATGGCTGTAGGGTTACTGAAGAGAATTATGGCCCTTCACAACATTTATTGTTAGAAAAAAGGCTGCAACAATTTTACTGAGTACAATACTGGCCCACAAAGGAGAATAAAGAAGATTTATTTAATTTTGATTTACTGATTAATGATCAGAAGGAGGCTAAAAACTGTCTCCAAACAATGGTCATATTGCATCGATTATAAGTTCTCCTACAGCACGCCTTTACAACAGGACGTAAGGGCCAAACTATACTAAGTAATTTATCGACACATTTTGCTCTATATACGACTGTTGCTGTCTTTCACATCCTTTGTTTTAGCGAGCTATAGCTACAGAATCAGTAAGGTATTTTAGATTAATCATCCTAACATTGCTTTAAGTCAAATCTAGCAATGTGTAATTAATAAGTAAACATAAATACCCCAGAAATTATAAATTAAATGTTAGATTTTAAAATGCATTGAAGGTAAATACATTTCAAAACAAGGTAAATATAGCTTTTCACTCTTGTTGATTAAAAAAAGCATTCAAGATAATTAAAACTAATTTGTAGATAATCTCTAGATAATGCTGTTGGCAAATAGAGTAATTTGACTTCATGGAATGATTTAAATGTGAAAAGACAAGTGAAATGAAGCATACTGTCCTCTCTAGATTACCTGCTATTCTTTCACCTAGATTCTTTGGCTGAAGAAAGCCTAATTTTGTCATCTTTTGCACAGAATGCAGAAGCCAAAAGAATTAACTGTAATTTAAAATGTTTTACATTACTGACTGTGAACAACAGCAGAATGTACATCTAAAAAAGCAGCAAAATAAGAAGGAGCAGGAGAGGGTGAGCTCAGTTACACTGCAGTAGGATGATCACTAAAGCCTGCTGCTCATAAAGCACACATCGATTCTCTATCTACTTAGTGCGTACTGAGTCAGAGCTGAAGAGAGTGGGAGCAGTTGAGACTGAAGTATGAGCGAGGAGCTTGAGTAGAAGCACATGGTAGTGGATGTTGACTGAGACAGTGTTGGTAGTAGTTGTTTAAGTTCAGAACTTAAAAGCAGGACTGCTTCTCAGTTTTTGGAATATATAATAAATAACTTAACTTAATACTCTTCTTGTTGGTGGTTTAATCTGTGGATGATGTACCTACCATAGCTGCAGCAGCTGCAGCCTGGTTGACTTGGTGTTGGGCTGCTTTGATCTTGGCCTGCAGGTGAACTGGAGGGTGAAAGTACTTGCACTTTTCCCTCGAGCAGCGGCCTTTAATGTAGTCCATACACACGGTGACTGTGTTGTCGTTGGTGTCAATCATAGTGCTGTCTGATGGGTGGGCAAAGCGACAGTCATTCTCCCCACGTGTGCAGTTACCCCGCTGGTATTCTCGACATACCTGGGACACAAATGCGCACACTGCCTCTGTTATTTTGTTTCAAATTCACAGATTAATATACAGAAAAACACCTCACAGAAAATAAAGTTAATGTTTGCTTTACTTCACATGTAATGAAGCAATAAATCTGTGGAGCAATTTCTTGATTATTTTACCAGACAGAACTAACTAATCTTGATGACAAGGTTTGGCCATTTTCTGGTGATTGATTAGCAGAACAGATTGTATACCAGTGTTTACAGACACATCAGTCACTCTAACCTTGCCCATTATTCAAATGAGCTGTGTTCATTCTGCTATGAGACAGAAGGGGGCAGCACCTGCATGGACAGTCAGGATGATTGCCTCGGCCTGATGCACAGCTCAGTGAGGCTCATGGGAAATAAGTGTCTCGTCACTCTCAAGGGATGTAGCTGACGTTATCGTCAACAGTCCACACACGCATACACTCACACACACACGCACTGGTTTCCATGACTTCAGAGGACATTGCATTGACTTACATTCATTTCCTGAAGACTTTAACCTTAACCATAATTAATAGTGCCCTAAGCCTGACCTTAACCATAACCTAACCCTAACCTCAGCCTAACTTTAAAACATGTCTTTACCTTAAATGTAGTAATTTGCATTATGGGCATTTGCATTACTTGATTTGTCCCCATAATGTAAACACATTTAGGTCCCCCACAACATAATGAATACCACACATATACATTTTATCCAGAATTAATTGTGCACACCTAAAAAAAGCAGCACAAAAATCATAACAGCTCCATTTAAGTAGCAGTCAGCGACCACTGACTCTGTCCAATCCTGCACAAATGATCACTCTATCATGTATGGATCTATCAGTTATCAATTGTTGTGATAGAACAAGCCATTTACCAAATGTCTGTTTACCGGTCTCACTGTCTGTATGCATAAAGGATTTGATTTGTGGAGGACCGATTCCCAGACAAAAGGCCACCAGAGCAGTTATCTACAAACCACTGCTGCTCTGTCTCCTGTCATGACAGCTCATCATCCACAATCACTGTTCTGTGAGCGATGGAGCAGGATTCTCCTTATGCTGGTCTCTTCTTTCCCTTATGTAGTGCTGTCATGCACTCACACACACACACACACACACACACACTCATTTGTTTCGATGACTTAAACAATAAACATCAGTCTAATTTAAAATATGTCTTCACTGTAAAATGTAGCAATTTAAATTATGGGGACTTGAATTTTGTCCCCATAAGAAAGACAAGTACCACGGAATGTGACTGTGTTAACAGATTTAGGTCCCCACAGCATAAGGAATACCAGTTATATAAGTACACACACACACACACGCACACACACACACACACACTCTCTCTCTCTCTCTCTCACACACACATTACTTACCCACCACTCCTACCACTGCTGCTACTGGTCTTATTAAAAGAAAAAAAATCAAGCTGCCTTGTTGTCAGGCAGATGTTGGAGAAGCAGGTAAGGGAGGGAGGGAGGGAGGAAGGAAACAAGGGAGAGAGTGGTTGATGAATAAAGGACATAGAGATGGGGATCAAGTGAGGGTGTCTGGCACACACAAAAAAAAAAAAAAACAAAGAAAGGGAAAACTAAATGGTTCTGTGAACCAGGTGTGTCTCTCTGAGCAGCATCTAATCATGCATTAGAGAGAGCGCTAACCCCCATCAAAGTGCTTAGTTGGACAAACACATAAAAGGCCTGCTAATCATATTTCTGTCCCCATGGTAACCATCCCTCTAGGCCATTTAAATCGCCATTGTTGCAGGTAAGCATCATATGATTTTATGTATGCTGAAATGCTGCAGTGCTGCCTTATACAACACGGAGACGGACAAGAAAACATTTCTCAGGAAAACATTCAGGAGATTTGTCTTCTAAAATAGGAATTTCTCTCGGCCTCAAGGAAACAGACTGCAACATATCTACTGACTGGTATGTGTGTCGGCCCACAGAATCTCAGCTATGTTTATTTTGAATGACACACTAGAAACTAAAATACGGCTGGCCTGTTTCTCAAATATATTTTTAGCAAACCTACTTCCTCAGAAATTAGGCTAGGATACGGCTTCTTCCAATCAAAAAGCTGCCCAATGCACACAGGCAGTGTTGACCACTGAAAAGGGTATGTAGAGGCAAGACAGTGTGAAATGAGCAGCTTTTGACTCCACTGAGAATTATTGCATTTGGTTAAAAATTATTTCACATCATTTTGTGTGTTTAATGGACAACTAAGAGGCTAAAACTTTCAATCCTGGGTCTGCAAATCATTTCAGTCCACAAATTAGAGCAAGACCCACATGCTCTTCTATTAATAACAACTTCTTGCCTCCAATGTCTCACATCTTCTATTACCTTTTCACACCAGTCACAGCTCTTCTATGAAATTCAATCACCACTCTGTCCTTTGTCAGCCTTTGTCTCTGGTTGTCCCAACCTCTCCATTGATGACCATAACAGGTCGACAAATTGATTTCCTATCTCCTCCTCCATCTCCCATGTCACTATCCCTTTACTTCGCCCTGCATGTTGTCCACTTGTCAATCGGACAAAGAGACTTACTTGGCCTTGCCTCTATTCATTACTGAGCAACCCAATGCTACATTTTAAATGTAACCTTCCTAATGCTCTTGCACGCCTCCTGTCTGTTTCCAACGATTTCCCCATTATTCCGCTGCCAGTGTTTCCCGGGTGGGGCAACATAATGGATGAGATTGACTTACTGTCCAATTAAAGATTATCTGAACACAGCCCGAGCAGCGGCACTCATCAGGTTTCATGACTGATTGTTTTCATAAGACAATTAAAGATTTTTCTGGAAATTACACACTGGTTCCTTGTAACTAGAGGTTTTGCCAAACAATGTCTCCTCTTGCTGCCTGTTGATTGACTGCAATATCGACCATGGAAATGTTTGTGGAGATACTTTCATTAATGTCTCTTTCTCTCACTAAGTTTGGGTAATGACTGTATTATGGTAATGTTATGTAGTTACTGTAACAGGAATTATTTACCAGATACATAATTAAAGTCTGCAAACAGAGACTGTTGAAGAAACTAGTGCCTTTAATATTCAAACTGGCACAGCCTTCATTTCAAAGCCCCACCTGTTTTTATAGATGGTAAATAGATCCTTACTGGCTGCAGTGTTTACGAGAGTTTTGTTAATCTATCTTTAAATTTGTAACTGATATGAAAGAGACAAAATAATTATGCAAATCCTATCATTTATCTCTCTCTCTCTCTCTCTCTCTCTCTCTGTGTATTTATGTGCTCATATTTTTCCCATTTCAGACTGTGTGAAAGTGTGTGTGTGTCTCTCACCTCCAGTCTGTCTGTTCTCATGAGTTTCTGTGCAGCAGCAGCAGCAACGGGGACACTGGGGTTGCTGGTGACCAGTACAGGGGCACTGGGCAAGATGTCAGCGGGCATCAGGCCGGGCGACACAGGGCCAAGGTAGGGGTTAAACGCAGCGGCTGCTGCAACAGCAGCATTGGCGTTGGTTGCAAGGCTGGGTGTGACTGAAAACATCGGCTGTGGGCACATGGAAAATGATAGTTGATAAAAAATGGGCATAAATGTGTAAAAAAAAAATCATCCTACTAAGATTTCTTGCAGAGTCTATATATAAAGATGTTGAATATTTGATTACATCTACCAGTTAGTATAATGTATTCTTTTTTACTTCTGCTCGAATAACGACTCTGAGTTATATAACTGTAGACAGTGAAATAAGAGATGCACGCATTTATCAAAAGCCAAGCAAAGGGTGGGTAGATGTTGGTGGATGTGGACTGACAGAAAAAAAAACACACAAAAAGAGACTATTATTGTATTTAAATCTGACAGAAAACAATGTGTCTTGTTTGAGAGCTGCTTGTCACAAAAAATAGTAATAGGCCTAGACTCTGTATGTGGTGTTGCCTAATTCACACATTTCATACACCAGAGATCATTAAGGCAAGAGTAATAAGAATGAGGTATGTCATGCTGTGTGTGAGAGAGAGGGGAGATGCTGCACAGCATAGGATTTGAAAGAGAAAAAAAATCCCAGTCTCGTACTGACTAAAAATGATGTTAGCTGACATAGCACCCTCCAGGTTTTCCCCTGCACGTTCCTGACCTTAGTCCCAGTCAGAGAATTGTTTCTTGAGCCTGGACACAACACAGTGAGTAATAGAACAACAGCATCAGCTAGGGCTGAACATTCCTCCAAATACCTCATGGCTGGTCTGGGATGACTCATAACAGAAGAAAAAGCAATGTGAACTTTGTAATTCTGCTCATGCTTCCTTTTGTAATGTCTGAGGAATCATGTTCCATCACAAGATTCCCTGCAGATGTGTCTCGCTAGTGGAGCTCGGATAACGTGAAATTCAGAGCTCAAGGTTGGGATGGTATGATGTCACTGAGAAGACTCAAAGTGCTAAGGTTTTACCAATGCACTGATGTCATCCTGCAAAACTGTGTGTGCCCTTGTTTAGGTCTTTTTTTTCACATCACTTCACTGTGTGCATAATTGTTCCCAAAGATAATATCACAAAGCAGACTCTTGCTATAAATCACAATCACACCACAATTATCTTAAATTGAGCATATTTACTCAGTAGGAACAGAAAAGTCTCACTGCATGCCTTCTGTCAGTAATTTGTATCACAGCAGTGATTGTGTTTGTGTAGCTCACATTCTCACAAAAACTTCCTTTTACTTTCGCTTACTTTCTCTGAATCCAAAACAGAGAAGTAAATTGAACCATTAAATAAATAAATAACTTATAAATGAATTAAAATGATCTAAATCTATATCTGTAAAGTTCTATTAATATCTTTCCCACATGCTTTTGTTATGCAGCAATTAAATTCAGGAAGAATTACTTTTATTTTTAAAGATCAAAATCAATGGGATGACCTGGTACTGTGCTCCACAGTAATGCTACATCATGGAGCTGCAAAACTCATCACATAATAATGTAAATCGCCAACCACAATATCCAAGTCCGAGTCAGAATAAAAAAATATATATAAAAAATTAAAACTATTACTTCTTTGCAAACAGACTTGTAAAATATCACATCATCATGATTTGTATATATATATATATATATATATATGTATTTTTTTTATGAAAATGACCATTCATGTCATGCTATTTTTCTTGATCTAATGTCAAATGGCATCAATAATCAAAATGTCAAATAGGACCACAGGATTTCCTGTATTCACTTGTTGAATGTAACTACATTGCTACATTAGTGACATCTATAAAACTTTGGACCTTTTGAGCTTTAAAATAATTTAATTGGATCACTGGCTTGTGTAATTTGGAGAATTGAGCCTTTTTCATTCCTATTCTGTTCCCTGATTCTCTGACCTTGCATTAGGTGAGGTTGGTGAGCAGGGAAGAATGTGAGAATTGCATGTTTTGGGGGGAAATGTTAGAATAAAGCAGCAGGAGAAAAAAAAAGTCAGGCGCCTGTAAACTCAGTGTGCATTTTTCAACAAAAATCTTATCCCTGTAGCCAAGAGAATAACTTATGTAATAAAACATAAGCAAGCGTGGATGGTGTCACTTGTCTATCGCATTTATAGCTGGCAATCATTTTAGACATCATAATGACAAGTTTAAGACAAAAATCTGTCTTTTCAACTTTGACTTTAGCAGATTTTAACAAAACAAGAATACTATTCCCTTGAGTGAGGATACAGTACTATAGATAGACATAATTGTAACGTGGGCCGGCCGCTGACGTTGACTCTGTAATAAAAAGCATCATGAGCACCATCACTCACAGCCAACTGTAATGGACCCTAATTACTTCACCCGCTGCACATTTCCAATGCGTCAAATGAAATCACTTTCCTACGCATTTGGAGGATGGGGGAAGGTGGAAGACAAAAAAAAAGTGGTAGATGAAATGTGGCAGAGATGCTGAGGATGAGGGCAGGAAACAAAGCTGAGGACACAAGGGAAGGATGGAGGAAAAGAGTTTGATTCCTGGAAAGACTCATACCCCATCTTTCTGTTTGTTCCTGTTGCACAGAACATGGCTCTCTTCGCTACACTTTTCTTTGTAGTGCAGCCCTAAAGCCATTTCTCCTCACTGCTTTTTTTACTTTACCTACCTGTCTCTACTCTGTCATTTATCTCCCCCACTTCACCTAGCCATCCTTCTCTTCTTCTGCTGTGTCCTTCTCTGTCAGCCTGTTTTCCCCCTTTTCTCTCCTTACTGTCTCTTCCCATGGCATAAAAAGAAAGGGAAGGCTTTGCAGTCCCAGGGAGATCTATTTCTTCTTTAAAAGCTTTCATGCTTTCATCCTCAGTTCCTCTCAATGGGCCGCTCTACACAGCCCCTCTTCCCTATAAGCCATTGGCTAAGTGTACACACATTGGGCATGTGTGTGTCTGTTGAAGCTCTTTTAAATACAGATTTGAGATTATTTTAGATAAACAAACTCCACTGTTCTCACAAAGGGGCAGAGGGAAAGACACAGGAATCATTTTGACGTTTACTGAGACTCATCATGCAAAGGGATTGAACAATTTATAATTGTACAATTTTATAACACGGAAACAATATTGATGGCTGCATGAAAGCAGTTTTATATAATAAAGTGTATCAACTTAACAACTTAAAAAAGTTAGGAAGTTTTTTGGTAGTTAAGGCTTAATGTCAAGAATAAACTGAATTTCATAGATCCTCTTATTTCTCACAGAGATAATCAAGAGCTTTTCAAGTAGCCAGATGACATTTATTTCATTTATTTTCTACCGCTTTAGCCTCCACATGGTCTTGGGAGAGAGTGGAACAAATCCCAGCTGACATAAGGCGAAAGGAGAGGGACACCCTGGACAGGTTGCCAGTCAATCACAGGGCCAACACACAGAGACGAACAACCACTTACTCACATTCACACCTACGGTCAATTATAGTGTCAAATTCATCTCTGTATGTTTTTGCACTGTATGACAAAACCGAAATATATGGAGAAAACCTAAGCACACATAGGGAGAACATGTAAACTCCACACAGAAAGGACTGAACAGGGATAGAACTGGCAACTGTCCTCTCGCAAGGCAACAGTGCAAGCCACGTGGCATGACTTTTTTGTTTTGGTTAATTCAATATTTACATAAAGAAATGAGTCATGGCCATGAGGAATTCTTTGACTAACTGAGTGCGACTTATGGTGACGGAACTCATGATTAGCTGAAATGAAAAATCTAGATAAACTGCTACACAAATGTCATCTATTCAAAAAACGAAACTCCTTCAAACATGATGAGTGGGATGAGTGTTATGTTTTTGTTCATGCAGTAAAAAGAAAGGGTGCAAAAAGATGGGTGCATTCATGTGTGGGTTTGAGTGCGTCCTCTCACCACTGGCTGTAGCTGTGTGCCCGGCATCATGGCATTAGCGAGCTGCATCTGCTGGGCCAGCATCGCCATGTTTTTCTGCTGGATGAGGTTGTTCCTTCCATTGATCTCCAGCTGGGTCTTTAGGTGAGGAGGAGGATGGAGGTACTTACAGTTCTCCCTGGAACATCGACCCTGTTGTGGTGACAGAAAAGAGGAGGAGAAGGAGACCAGGAGCATGAAAGAGAAAATTAAGGAGGGATAAAGCCAGATAGAGACAGAGGAGGCAAATTAGAATAATGCTTCACTTAATTATGTCCTAATATAAAGAAGCAGTGAACCTTAACTCAGGGTGCTACCCTCTCATTTAGCAGGACCTGACTTAATAACCCTGACATATGGGCCAGTAGTTTGTGGAGAGGACAGATCAGTTTGGCTTTCTTCAACTCTTTGTGATATGAGCTGCATGCTTTCTAGCTACTCCTTTTCCCCCCAAAATCCTACTGAGAAACACATTAATTTCAACAGCAACAACATAGAGGATTAGATGTTTATCTGCCTCTGCCTACAGTGAAGGAGATAGACATGGAGAATCATGCACTGTTCCAATTGATATGGATACTTCACTTACCTAAGAGTGTTTTATGGCTGGAACTAAATAGTTTAATGATTCATTTGCTTAATTAGCACGATAATGCACAGATATTAAGCTTATAACCACACGAGCTCAAAATAATGTGACATATGCTCATACTTGGGAAATTAAAAAATCTTTTTTATATTCTTGCATGAATATTTCAGTGAATCAACTAGAAAATTAATGACCAATCGGTTCAGCCATACAGTACTGTAGTGTTCAACCTCAGCAGTGAACTTTCATTGACTGATATTGAGAACACACCTCTTTGTCTAACAGGAAAGTCAAAATTAACACAGGAAATTCAAAGGTAAGAGAGAAAAACAAGACAAAGAAACGAAATTAGGAATGGCTCGATTCTACTTTTTTCTGCCTTTTTTTTCCTATACAGTCTTTTAACAAAATTACACTCGTCTGTTTTACTGTTTTTTTATTCTTTTATCTTAAAATAAGTGATCACATGTCAGCTATGTGTCACAGACATTTGCATCCCTCGCTTACATTCTGGTCACATGTTGGCACCTGTTTCTCTGTACAGGGTGTATACTTTGGATCATATTTTATTTAGTTTTTTTCATTTTCTGATATCTGATCCGATGATTTTGACCATCCGATTCTGAAGATCACATTGGCTCATCCCTGGAGGGAATTTTTCCCTTCCACCTGAAGAGCTGCTGCACTTTTGCTCCGACTTAGCTTTCAGGCTTTTCACTTAGCAGAAATCCACACTCTCCTCCACCTTTGAAAGCTGTCTCACCTGGCACCAGATGCTTTACAAGGCCTGGTGACTCACCATTGATCTCACTCAATTGAGACAAATAAGTTATTTGTCAATATTTGACTGAACATAATTTCAGAAAAGAACCATCTGGAACACACAATGGGGTCGATACACAACTGGAGACGCGTGCTAAAATAAATATCAACACATATCCTGGCTCTCCATTGAATATTCTGCTTGTATAGAAACAGTGAGGTGAGTGTCTGGGTGCCCGGCACTGTGGTTGATTATATTCATCCAGCAGCCCAAGGGGAGAAGGAGGGAATGCAATTTACACTCCCATAATGCCTGCTCCACTGAACACTCCCCTGGAAAGGTGTAATATCTTCGATATCTCCTCCTCCTTTTACTCCCCCTTTCTCATGGCTTTCTTTCAACTACATACATCTAATGCCCCCATGCTGATATTTGCTCTCCTTATCGTGATTACCGTGGTGTGCATATGCGGCAGTGCTGCTGTGATCTGTGAATGTGAATATGTTCATGTATGTGTGCAGAATGAGGAAAACAGCAGAAACACACACTCGCTCTGCCTTTGACGGCTTCATTCTTTCTTCTTCTCTCACCTCAATCTCTCCCCTTCTATATGCATCTCATGACTCCTTTATCTGAATCTGCTGCTCGGGGATGAGGAGAACCAAGCCTGTAACAGCTCACATTACCACCTCCCACGGGGAATTAAAGGTTGGCTGTCATGCAGCCCACAGTGACACCTGCTTTCACAACCCTCTGCTCTTGCCACCTTTCTCTCTCTCCTCTTCTCATCTGTCCCTCCATCCCTGCCGTCTATTTCCCCGTGCAGCCTGTTCTGCCTAGCTACTGCAGCAGAGGTACCTTGCATTGGTGAGCAGCTGAATGTCAAGGGTCCTTCCAGCATTTTCATTGGCGGAGAGCCAGTAGGAATGCTTTACCTAGTCTGGCCATTGGCCTAGAGACACACATTAACAATGTTCCATGCCAGGCTCTTTCGTGTGTGGCTGTGTGACTACTGATCAGCACTAATTGGTTAATGTCTTTTGATTTTCATAGCACAGTCTCTCTGGGTCTCCAGCATGTCAACTCCACCATGTTCGTGTGCGTGTGTGTGTGCACAGTAGTGATAGCGAATGCATGTATACGTGTGATTAACTGTGACAGAACAGGGAAGAACATCAAAAACAAAGCCAAAAAAAAAAGTCAAAACATTTTGAGAATATAAAAGAGAAAAATTTAACAGTTTAGTGTCAGTCAGATTCTCTGCCAAATGTCAACAATTTTGAAAGCACATAATCAAATTAATATTAAGTTTTACTTTCAAACGCACATCGTATCAAGCAAAAAAGAATTGCTTTGTGTTTAATGCAACTAGCTGTTCAGTCCTTTGTTCCTACAGCCACTGAAAATTATCTGTGTCACTTCTCTGTACCACACATATTGTGTTGTTTTGACTTATACCAGCAGAGAAGCACATCAAAAATCCACTAATGTAACGTAACATAGGTCAAAGTGCCAGGACGTCGAGCTCCAAACCTACAAAGAACCTTTCAAACTGCACCTTCACTGGAAAATAGAGCTGTAAGTTTGGGCAGGGAACAGTGCAGCTACAGCCACAATGTTAGTGCTTGTGGATCACTAATTTTCAAATGCATTTAACAGTGCTGAAAGAGAAATGAAAAACTTCAATCATTACAAACTATCTCCTCTGAATGTAAATCGTGGAAAGCAAACACACCACCCTTCCACAAGTTAGTCCAGTAACATCTGTGTGTCACATGGACATCAGGGTCATCAGAGAGAGAGAGAGAGAGAGAGAGAGAGAGAGAGAGAGAGAGAGAGAGAGAGAGAGAGAGAGAGAGAGAGAGAGAGAGAGAGAGAGACTGAGTTAACAACAGACCAACACAAGCAGCCTCATCGTTTCATTAGGCTCACACAACCAACGTGCCCACAAATGTACAACGCTAAAAATTCAAACCAAAAAAAGATGTGTGTTACTAATCTATTTTTAACGAATAACTGACTAATGTTTATTAACTCAATCAACTAACAGTTAAAGAACTTGCGAACTAAAGAGCGAAATTTGCAACCTAACTGTGCAGTCTGTAAGATGTTTGCTAAAAGATGCTTTAGCCTTAAACTGCAAAACAATTCTACCTACAGGTACAAATAAAGAGACTTTACTTGACTTAACTTGTAGACACGGCCCAGAGATTTTGTGTTAATATCTACTTTCAGAAAAACTGGAAGAGATTAAAAGAATATTTTAAGGACAGTTAAGACAACATAATGATGGATCAAACATTGCTTTGTTGGGGAATGTTTTTCCTGTGGCAGTTATATTCATTTAATCTCCTTAAGGGATTTAATGTGCGGCTGCTCAGTCAGTTGTAGGAAATGTTGCTTCAGAATCACTTATAATAATGTGGCACAGTCTGATCTGGATAACCTTTATATCTTAACATCTATATTATGGCTTTTGTTCTTTGGAGACAGACACAACACAACAGACAGACAGCTCTTTGGCTTCTTTGGTTGAATCTTGTGATTACTGGTTGTAAAGCGATGATGTTCTGTTTTCAGACATGAACTACAGAAAATATTTCCTTAACATATGACTAAAGCAGCAGGACATTGTCTGGACTGTAAGGAGTGGCATCTGACTGGAGCATGCAGAAGACAGGACACTCTCCAATTTGCTCGCTGTGGATTATCCACAGCTTTTGTTGCTGTGTTTTCACATGAACTGTCGGACATTATCTGGAAAATTGACAAAGGAGCTTCCAAGAGTTCAGGCAAAAATACAGAAGTTATTGCACAAGTCCTAGATTATTTTGTATCTAAAAGAAAGAAGAGAATAGCGTTCTCCAAAAATCTGTTGTGTTTTCCCACACAAATGTGCGTATTATGACACATAACATAACAGTAACATAACAGTGGCTCGGAGGACAAGTACCTTTGTCCTTACCTTGCTGCTCTGTATGACAGTGACCAAACAATAATACACATGGACTCGCTGGGAACAAGCTGTCTTCTGCATCTTTAGGGTAAAGGTGGTGTCAGAATTATTATGCTCATAGTAATGATGATTTACATCTATACATTTTATCAGCTACATTCAGAGGTTTTCACAGATAGCCTCATTGACATTTGTTGCTTTTTTGTCTGAAAAATTCAATGCTGCCTCCCTGTCGATTAATTCCTGTGATGCAAATGTCCTTTCCTGCCTCTTTTCACTGCTATTACTGTCTAAACAATGTCAGTACAGGTTAATGGTGAGCTTGTCTGAGCCAAAACAGTTTTCCCTCTGGGTGGAATGTGTGACTACCAGACTCCACTCAAGTTGACTGTGTTCCGCCTTCACCTGTCTGCTTGTCCTCCACTGAGACACTAATAGGCCAACAGACGCCTTGCATCTCATACACTTTACATTGCTTTATTTTCTTCATAGTCGCTCTGTTTCTTCACCTTTCTGTTGATTGTCTGGACTAGTATGTTCGCCCTAAGCCTTAACATTGGCTTCCTTGTTCCATTCAAAGCCACACAACATCTTTTAACATAGCGTGAGGTTTTGGCCATGTCACAGCAGAGTTTCACTTAATTGGTAAGCCTTTAAAAGAAAATGAACCGGCTGTCACAGTCAAACTCTTAAGTGTATAGATATGTGTGTATGTCAGTGCTGACAAATGAAATAGTCTGCTTCTATAAATCACTTTGGCCTCATTACACCAGATATCTTTCAGCCAAACGTCAGCTTCGGGACTCAGTCACTTACACATGAATGTATAGATGGATGCACAATCACACAGACACACACACACATGCACACATACACAAATGCAGATTTGCACAGCTATTCTTCTTAAGACACTGCAAAATGCAAGTCAATGCTAGTCAAGCAGCACTCGTAGTGAGGACACTCACTGATATAATGCATTCCCTAGCCCCTTACTCTAAACTTAACCATCACCACTAAATACCTAACTCTAACTCTTATGTAACCCTAACCTAAGCCTACCTCTAACACTAACCCTAAAACCAAACCCTCAAAACACCCTTATAAGGGGTGACAGCATGTGAGGAACTGCCAAAATGTTCTCACTTTCCAAAAAGGTTTATGGTCCTCACAGATACCCATGCACATGAACACACACACACACACACAAATGCATGCACAGGTTTGCACAGCTATTATTCTTAAGACACAGCAAAATGCAATGAACAATTAGGGGTGGCAGAAAGTAATCAATCAGTCAAGCAGGAAGAAGAAAGCAAAACCTCTATATTCTGGATAGTTGCAGGTGTACACAGATATATTACACACACACACACACGTATGTTCTAACCTTGAGTTTCTTCAATTACCACTGCGGCATTTTCACTGCATATCACACGTGTGCCTGATTCTGACCTTGACAACAACTTGGTTTTTAATCAGTATCACATTATCCTCTGTGACAAGGTTACATCAACAAGTTCTTCTACAAAAATAAGAGGACTGATGTGAGGAGAATTTTTTTTAACCCTTCTAATTATACATTCTGGACACATCACATTTGATAATGAAGGTCTAATTGAAAGGTTTACTTTTACAATTGAAGAAATAAAAATGTATGAAGTGAACAGGTCCACTCACAAGCACAGTCCCACCTACAGATCATTTCAGTGTTTGACAGTGTTTCAACCAGTTGGTGAACACAGTGAAATATTTCGCTGCGAACAGGCCTATATTTTCTCTGGAGTAACTTGGTAGATATTATAACAGAGCTAAAAGAATTAGACACGTCACATAAATAGATCTGGCTTTGTGACCCGGTTTGACCAAGGGCCTTTCTGCATGGTGTGTGCATGAGAATTTTCTGGGGTGTCCAGTTTCCTCTCACAGTCCAAAAACATGCAGTTAACTGGACAATCTAAACTGACTATAGGTGAGAGTATAGGAGAGAGGACTTGAGAGTGTGAGGGTGAATGGATGTTTATGTCTGGGTGTTGGTGAATGGGATTGCCTCCAGCGCTCCTGTGATCCTCATGTGGACGATAAAGCAGTAGATAGTGAACTAATAAATGTAACACTTGTGACCCAAACTCATTGGACAGCATTGTTTATTTATTTCTGTATTTGGTATTTTATCCACCAACAGTAACATCTTGTTGTTGCTGCTCTCTCACTAATGTTCTCCATGACCTGTTATTTTCTTTCTGCCCTACTTTTTCATCTTGTCCTGATATTTATCAAAAACTTGTTTTCATATTTGATCACAGCTTGCAATCAAAGAAGATAACAGATCAACAAGTCCAATTAATAATCATCAAATGCACGAGCCTCTTTGACCAGCTATGCTTATGACATCACTGACTTATATTATGGAAACTTCAAACTGTCAGTCTTATTTGCTGCCTTAGGTATTTTAGCACACGTGGTCTGTGCAACCACAGAGAATTAAACATGCTGCAGACCTCCTCCATTGAAGAAAAAAAAAAAAAAAGAAGTGAGGAAGTGGAAGGCAGACATTAAGAGAGAGTTATAAACACAGAGAGAGATGTGGAGAGAGCATGAGTGATTTCACCAGTGTCTTTTCTGGCAGATCTTCACATCCTCCAAAGGGTTGAATAGCACGTTGCTTTCCACCGGGCCATTCTGCACGTCCATTCCTGTAATCACCCACTGATTCTAAATGATCTTTTAATCCACCCATCCACAATGACTCATTCCAACTTAACCACACATAATCCAGGAGGCTCTGCTGTCTTCCGCATTCTCTCTTTCTCTTTCTCTCCCTCTCTTCTCACTTTGTCTGAGCTGCCCTCAGACAGTCAAGCTTCTCTTGCTGCTACTGTTGCCACTGCTGCTGCTGCTGCTGCACAGAAAACACTGTGACCAGTGTGACAACTGTAGGGCTCACGTCTGGACAGTGCTCATTCCACACCCCTGTGCATTATCAATTCCCTCCCAATGGCACATACTCTCCCTACTGCACATAAAGACAACCATCAATCAACAAAGCACTATGTGGATGAGGAACGTGATGAGAATACTTTGACACACACACACACGTAGGGGCATGTACTATATTGACCAAAGTCTGGCAAGCATACAACAGAAAAAAGATGACATCATACACAGCACAAAGAACAGTCTGTTTGAGGAGTGAAAGTGCTGCCAGACTGACCGACACACGTGCACACATGCACACATGCACACATGCACACACACCATTTCACCATGTGTGGACCACTCATTTTAGGTATATTGAAAAAAAAAAGTATATATATTTTAATTTCGAAATGTATCTCCAGATGTATAATCTATGAAATGCACGTCATCATCTATTAAGGCCTTAGGCTTATGTAGTACCTACTTTGGTACACATGTTTTCCTATATTTAAAAGAAAAATAAAACTGCCCAAGTTCCTTTACTCATCACATTATCTCTTTTCACAGTCTCATTCAGATCAAAACTGTGTCCTCAGAAATGACATGAAAGAGGTTTTCAAACACTCTAAATCTAAGATGGAACCAACGGTCTCAAAACAAAACAGCAGTTGTATAACATATTCAGCCATTTTTATCAAGCACTCCACTTTTGAGTCTTTGGAGGTTAGACTTTAAAATACAGCGAACACGAAGAAAGCTCTTATGTCCTCAAAACTTCCAAGTTCTAACATTTGGTTTGGAAAAGAGAGTTGGGGAAAAAACAGCTTTCCAGTGTTAGTCATTGAGTGTTTATTTCCTGGAAGGGTTCAAAATTCAGAGCAGCAGCTGAGCATTGAATGTTAGACATCAAAATTTCATCTAAAACTCTCAGCCTGAGTATTTGGAGCTTTAAACTATTTCCTTTTGACATTAGCCCTCAAAATGTATTGACCACCACAAGGATCAAAACTAAATTTTCAGAGGCTGCCATGAGCCATGTGGTCAGAAGTAGGTTTTTTTTTTTTTTTGTATCCATCATCTGTAAGTGAGACAATAAAAATGAAAGAGGATTGAACTCACAACCTCAGACGTTTCTTCTCCAACACCATTCTCTTATGAGCTGCATTTATCCCTGTGTTACTGTGACTTTGCAGACTCTAATAAAACATCAAATCTCATACATTTCATACTGCCCAGTAATAAGCTATGTAGATGATGATAGCTTCCATTCCAAGCTTGTGAAGATATTGGTGTTTATGAAGAGGACAACTCTGATTGGGAAAACACCTGCTGCAAAATAAAGTTAACAATATTTTAAGCAAACAGAATCTAATGAAATGCACTGTGCACTTTTTTTGCACTACCTCTGTACCAGTCTGCATTGTAGGAACTAAATCTGATAACAAACATGTGTTCTTCATCTATAACTGTCTTACCATGTGCCACGGCTAATAATAGATGTCTATAAAAGCCTAATTATCTCTCTCCAATCATTTATAAAATGTAGAACCACCCTGGCACATTAGTATAATAGCCTGGATCAGTTAATGATCTGAGAATTTCATTTAACTGGGCAGAAGGATAAGCCTTTCAGACAAAGGCAAAGATAGATATGTGGAGAGAGGGACCACATACAGATGTGACACGGCTTGGTGAGCAGAAAATGTAACAACAACAACAACAAAACAGCTGGCAGGTTCATAGAAAACCGCACGAGAAACTGAAGCCACTCTACATCACCGATGATGCTGAGGCCCTGCAAAGCTTTTAGCTATAGTGCTCAATTAGCCAAAACACCAATTACAGTCCCAAAAAGCTCTACTCAGTCTCTCTATGTATGTGTGTTAGCATGTTTTGGTGCGAGTACAAAATCGTTAGCACAGGAAGCTAATGATGGGGCAAAGTCATTAGCCATCATTGGTAATGACATCTTTCTGCCACAGTCTGGCTGAGTTGCTTCATGTTTGTTCTCTGTCTGGCTCGAGTGGTCCATGTTAAACTGACATTTAACGGTTTGATTCATGTTTACTCATGATTATCTTAATTTTTAATTTTTTTCCCCCCATGTTTACTGAAGTGGTGAGAAATGAATAGGGAGTTGTTTACCAGCTGGTTAAAGCCAATTTTAATTAAACTGCTTGAAGCTAAAAAGCTTGTTTCATTCAGCAAATGCTTTCAGCAACGATATTTAAAAGAATATGAACACTAATTGCACATAATTACTTTAATTAGAGCAGTCGTATTAACACCTCCGGCTGCAATATTTTCCTTCAGACCGTACACAGTTGTTGCAATGCTGCCCTCCACAGGTAAAAAATGTTTCTGTGCACATTTCAAAGTTTCCCTTCTTCTTTTAATCATCATAATAATCTTCCAATTCCAATACATTTTAATTTCAAAATTGAATTTAAACATCTGTTGTAAGCTTGAATGACAACTCGCTAAAAAAAAACCACACAGCTTTTGCATCACACACTTACATGTAAGCATGGTACAGCAAACCATGTTTTTACAAGAAAATATACAGTGAAAATTAAATTTCACCCCAGTTTCAATGTTAATATTTGTCATAGAGTATACGTGACACACACAACATCATATTATTTTAGTTATTTTCAAAAGTAAAAGCAACATCCCGCCTCCTGCTCTTGCTGTCTCATTACAACTGTCTAAAAACAGGAAAGCCTAGGCACAGACACATAAGTTGTCTGTTGCCATTTCAAAAATATGTGGCCTGGTCGTGACATTTCCTGCATATGTGAACATGTCAGTGTGTCGTCACATAGTAAGCATGTCATTGACTGGCCCTGGATCCAGTCTTTTTTCAAACCCTGTTTTTTTGCGCCTCAAATTTAGACACAGTTGAAAACTACCAATGAGCTAATCATGAAACAAATACAAAACCAGTTGTGTGTTTATAATCCCAGTGGAATCGTATCTGGCCAACCTCCTCTGTTGCTTTTTTTAGGAGTTTCGCTGTCATTTGAGAACAAAAGGCAGTTGGAGAGCCCAGTTGCTAATTTCACAGTGGGACATCCCTGAGCCTTTGGCGGACACTAAAATTGGGCCACATAATGTGGCCCTGTGTATCATGGGATGTTCACACCTTCTTTATGTGGGCTAAATAAGGATGAGTCACACGGAGCTGTTGCTGACTGCTTTGAGAATGAACACAGTGAAAGGATACTTGACATTTTTTGAGGTGTGGTTGTATGAGGTATTGATATATTATCAACACTGATCTTGCCCAGCATGCTGCCACACATAAAATCATCTCTCCGAAAATAGTGCAGCCAGTAGGGACAGAAGAAAAAACTTAACAAAAGGCTCATCTAATAAAATCCACGGCTGCTTAAATCTACTATATCTTAAGTGTACTTTTTTCTTGCCATTAGATCGCTTTTTCCGGCTGTAAACTGTTCACTCTCCCACACCAAAGTCAATAGAGAAAATCAATGATTTCACATCATGGCACACAAGTGTTGTTGATCCATTGGAGCATTAATTAGTGAGTTAAATCCTTTAATGGGATTCACCTAAGTGAAACAAACTTGCCAAATGAGGCAGTAGTAAACAAACAGGTCATGTGTCTTTGCAAACTAAAAATGCGGATTTTTCTCTGTGGACTTTGGTGCAAAAGAGTTAGCTGGTCCAAATTTCAGCAGATGGAAAAGGCTGTTAAACTGTGATAAACCAGCAAACATATTAAGAGAAATTATTTGAATATATATTTGAAACATAGATGAAAGAAAAAAAAGTGCATATGGTATCTCCCTCTCTGGATGATGCAGCAGAGGTGGCATGTGTTATCCTGGCTTCTGCAGGAACTCCATCGTAGAAGCGTGCAAGGCAAACTCTCTAATTAACTTTGTTCTTATTAGGTCTACAACACTGTCTCCCATTAGACAGGCAAAAACACACACGCACGCACACACACACACACACACACACAGAGCGAGCAAGAGAGAGAGAGAAAGAGAGAGAGAGAGAGAGAGAGAGAGAGAGAGAGAGAGGCCACCAACAGCCCCCGAGATCTGGCCCTGCTTTTCTTTTTTCTCTTTCAATTAACCCTCTTCTTCTATCACTTCTTCTATCATTTATCTGTTCCTCTATCATCCTGCCTCCATCTCTCCTTCAATTGTGTCTCCAAGCACAATCTCTAAAGTTTAGTTTAATTCAGTTTTATCTCCTATTCATTGTACCATGGAAACAGCCACAACAAGCACACAGCTTTTAGGTCTAATTATTTTCTTTCCGTGTCTGTAAAGCTCATTCTGCAAATGTATGGGTGCCTTTTTAAAAAATCTATACCTATCACCTTTGAAATCTCAGTATTTTCCTATCTTCACACTGTTCGTTGATTGCTTCACAGCTGTTGGTATTGTGTGTTCATCAAAAGTTTAATTTTGTTTACTTGCATCCCTCTAAAAGTGTGACCCAAAACAAAGAGAAAATACAAAGTTGTCCTTGTGACGAAACAAAAAACAAAGTTAAACAGCTGCCTGTGGTTTTGTGCTGTGATCTCTAGTAGTGACATGCAGTTGCACTAAAGTGAAAACAAAAGATGCTGTTGGCAGAGGAACAGGCTGCTGCCCTGCACTTGGTGAAGGCTGCATGAGCAGACACTGACAACGGACACAGTTGCATTAGTGACCAAAAACTGTTAATCGTCCCTTTTTGTGTTATGATCTAAGAGGGGATTTAGAATCAAATCAAATCAAAATGTTTTTCCCCCTCTGCCAAAGAAACAAATTGGTATCAGATGCAGTGGAGTCAGAGACTGGAATGTTCTATTCAGTTCTACCTCTGAAATGTCACGAGGGAACCTGGCAGATAATCATCAGACCACACCCTGAAGCTTTTTAGTAAAAAAAACAAAAAAAAAAAAGAGAAACAGAGACATCTCTTGTAACAGGGAGATGAGTTTTCAAGATTACTTTAAATGTTTAATGATTTCAATGACTTGCTTGCATGTTTTCTTTCTTTTCTAATTTATTTCTTATTCAATCTTGAGCTTTCAATGTAAAGTGATTTTGCGTGTTTTTAAAATTACTATATAAATAAAACACATTATTCTTCTTGTTATTATTATTATTACTACTACTATTGCTACTACTAATTATGTGTCTGCACACCATGTCATAAAGCCATGCATTGATTTCCATTCATTTGGACAGCCTAAACAAACCCCAATCCTAACCTTAACCTAATCACAATTTAAATCATAGCCATAAACTTAACCAGTTCCTCAGAAATTAGGTTCTGTCTCATTAAGACCAGGTTTTTGTTTTGGTCTCTGTAAGGACTACTGGTCCTGACAAGGTCGGTGTTAATGCCACAAAAGGTCCTAAAGCAATAACAAATGCAGGGATATGCACACAGATACACACGCGCACACACACAGATATATATTCTCCTCCAACAAAGGTTGTCACTGCACTGAGCTTATGTCATTGCCTTGAGGTTAAAGCAGATAAGAGAGGATTAGCATTCATTAGTCCATAAAGTGATGATACCAACTGAAAGCACTGACAAACATGTACACACAAACATGATAGACACTTTTTCTCTATAGCGACGATACTGTTTCTTTAAAGGAATGAAAGAGAAGTAACAGTAATACAAGGCAACAAACAGAATTCTTTATATCACAGAACAGAAAAACCATCAGACTGAGGCCTTCAGTGTTTATGACAAGTTCTGACAGTGTTGGGAAAAAAAAGCTCAACGATAGAAAAGAACGGGAGAAAAACAACACATCATACATTATTTAAGATTTTGATGTAATTTTCCACATATTCTGAGTGCAAAAACTATATTTAACAAAATAGACAAACTGTCAGATACTTTTTTTCTCTTAAGGATGTTGTCTTCACTCTTGCAAAGTACTGCTCAGCAGACAGTGTGCCTTATTCCCATAAAGACGAACAGAAAGAAGGAGCAGAAATTACACTGGGTCATTTAGCTTAAGGATATATTTTGTTAGTGCCATACATCACAGAGAAAAGCATGACACGATATGTCTTAACCCCCCCCCCCCAACACACACACACACAGTGCACGATCAGAGGGTCATCACCCTCTCTCTCCACGTAGTGCCTTCCAGCTACACACTCATCCACATTGATCCACATTGATCAAAGTTGGTTCGTACCACTTTTGTAAAGAGCGGGGGAAAGGGGTGATCACCTCAGCTCCTCTAAGCCCCTCTCATAATGGACTCACCCATTGTGAGAGATGGAACTGCAACATCCTGAAGTCTCTAAAGCAGCCTTGTCTTTCTAGGGAGCAAAGATGTCATTAAAAGCCATGGAAGTCAGTGAAAAAAAATAAAGACAAACAGATCCTTGAATTCTTTATGTACATCTGACTGTAACCTCCACTCTTTTATATATCACATATTTTTGACACGTAGTCAATTTCAGACTTCAAATATCAGCAGGGAAGCTGCAGTTTAAGAGAGCACGGTGACAGACAGCGTACTGCAGGCAGACTCAGCACAACACAGCTGCTCTATCTCTCGCTGATGACTGCGCCTGATACCGCTGTAATCCAGTTAAAGCTGTTTGAAGAATCTCAGTGTCCAACAGTCAGCCATGCAGCATGCGCTATAACAATACAGGGATATTACAGACATTCTTCAATCCTGCATGCACCCAACATGCGACTGACACAACTCGTTTAGTCCTGTGCTCTCCTCCACTCCTATTACTTTCTCTCTATCAGTGCACTATCAATCTGCTGTTCAGTTCTCTCCATATGTCCATCACTGTCCATGTTACACCTTTTGATGTCTGTGCACCCATCCATCACTCTTTCACTCTATTTCACTCGATATCATCGCTGCACAGCCCTTTTTCCTCCTAGGATATGATCTCTTTGTTGACAGCTCCCTACAGTCTATCTCTCTGTCAGCAAGGATCACATTTTTGCCTCATATTTAATTCCATCATGATGCAATTACAGATGCAGGCATTTCCACAACACAACTGGCTACTTGGGTCATTTCAGGGCTATTTTTGTTTTTGCTGCATACTTGCTTAAGGTCGGTTTGGGGGATTAAAAAAAAAGTGAAAACAAGTGGCTTTAACAGGTTCCTGAAATACTGTATTAACTTGAAATAGAGATGTAAACCAAAACCAAAATAGCATAATATATTTTATCCATAATGGTTATGATGAATCAATACTCCACTTAGACAAACTATTCTGATACAGAGTAGTTTCTGTTAATTTGAACTTCTATAATGATCTCTCTTTTTTTCCCCCCTCCATTCCCCTATTAGAACTCATCCTCGCACTTTATTGCTAGCTTCAATTAAAATATGTTTTTTTTGGTTTTATCACTTCCTCTAAGCCTGTTGCCACTTCTGCCCTCCGAGCCAATGTTCTCTCAGCAGAGAAAACAAAGTGAGAGGAGGTACACAAGTTCTTATCATAAGCATGATAAATACCTCACCTCCACGTTTGTGGCTGATGGCTCTGAAGGATGAGATTCAATGAACCTCTCATCCATCACTGATTATTTTTTAATTAAAGTAATGAGTGAAGCAGGCATGGGCAAACTCATGGATGCATGTTTGCAACTGCCAGGGAAAAATTAAAACAACAAATGACGCATTCAGAGACAGGAATGAGCCTTGTTTACTGAACTTCCCAAGAAATGGAGGCTGTTTGGCAGAAAAAAAGGGCCTATTCACTGGAAAATTGAATTTCTGTTGCTTTTTGTTGTATCCCCGTGTCCTTACTGGATCCATACGTCACTAAAGTGTCACAACAAACACTTCAGCCACTTCTGTGAACACAGAGTGTCACTGTTTACCTGAGCTCTGCCAAGCGGATCTGAAAAAGTCCATGTTTGTTACGTAACTAGTAAATCTGACTTGAATTGAATCCTTCCCCAGCAGCAGCTCTGCCTGCTCCGGAGCAGAGAGAGAGGCGTCACTGTCTCAATGGCTAATTATGTTGTCGGCTGTAAATGCCTACTTAGAGACGCAGCACCAAACTTAACCTGTTTCACAAAGGTAAAGGCAGTGTCAACTATCTGCGATGATTTCCTGATGAGAGAGATAAGTATTTCAAACATGAATTCATTATAAATGTATGTGCATGTTTGTTCTCCCTTGTAGCATGGGCTAACGCCAGCTAACTGCAACAAGACTAAAAGGGAAGCATGTGTGTTTGCTGTGAGTGTTTCTGCTGTTACAGGCTAACAGCTGATTGCAGCAGTGTGGGGGAAGCATGTTCGTTATTCTGGAGAGTGTAGGAACAGCTTAGTTTCTGACTTCTGAAGTAATTGTCGGTGCCCTTATTATTTCTCATGTAAAAATGTTCCATTGTCATACACGGAACCATGATGCTATTGAAGATACAGCAGAACAATTGTTTATTAATTTCAATTGATCACTTGCTTCATGTGTGTTGGTGGAATAATTTATAATAACTCTTCAAGTCTTTGAAATTACTGGTGAATTTTTAAAGTTTACATAGTCCATTATTGTTTTTAGAATATTTCTATATTTAGGATATACGAAACCAGGTTAATAACAAACAAACAGCCACTTAATTACCAGACTTGATCAGTGGAGGCCTCCACAGCTTGGTGTTGTGTTTAACTCCTCAAGTGGTTTTCTCCTACAGTGGAATGTTTGTTTATGCAGGTGAGGCACCTTATAATCAAGATTCAAGACTCACTGCCAAATGCATTGTATAAATTCGTCAGCAGTAATTAAACTGTGACCATGTCTTTTACTGTGCAAAACAATAAAACCATTAGTATAAATATAAGAGCTGAGGAAAATATGGCAAGGATAAAGTGCATGTTGAATGCACAAATACACAGTAATCACCTCTGTAACAGTATTTGACAGAGTAACTTATGTGGCATCATAAGCTTTAGAACCAAAAGAAGTACTGGCTCATTGATCTGCATCTTCACATTTACATAGGTGGTACTTTGTGACCATGCATCACAATGTAAACATAAGCTGCAAGCAGGGAGCAACAGCTGCAGGCCAAACTGTTTCCATGGTGTCATACTCATAGAAGATAGAAGCCACTGCAAAGCCAGTAAACACAGACCCCACGTACAGTACATCACAACCAAACGTTATTCCCATAACAAAAACATTTTAACTTTGTACAACTGCTGAGAAATCTATATTTACAAAGAATGTGTTTTAGAATCTTGGTAATAAATAATGAAGTGATTAAATTCATTGTTCACTGAATATTTGCTTTAAATGTATTTTTTTACAGGCTATGTGGTTGAGCTGATAAGACTGGTATTTGAGGAGGTTTCGGAGGACCCAGAATCTTTTGCTAAAGGTTGCAGGACATGGTCGCCCGCCATGTGTCCCACTTCAGTCAAGAGCTGGACAAAAGTCGACATATTGGGCAGTTAGATCAGGAAACTCAGTACCCTTCTACCAAATAGCCCCAGCGCAGCTGACAAAGCTCTGATAAGCTGAGAAGAGAATCAGACAATATTGTAGAACAGTTAAAATGCTATTGCAGTGTATATTTTTGAAAATATTTTAAAATGAAAAGATTCTGGGGAAACATTAATAAACATTAACTTTAATTCTTTGGTCCATATGATATGATTTAATAGGGCTCTAATGTTTATATTACACTAATGTATTTCATGTGATTAAAATGTACATGTGTAATGTTCTGCCCCTCAAAGGCCCATAGTCTGCATGGAAGATGTGGTAAGTGTTTTGCATCATAAATAGAATGGTTTTATATAAAGGTACTGTAACAGTCAGCAGTTGACAAAACTGTTGAGAGGACTGGCTTAATTCAAAATGATCACTTACAGACTTACCTACAATTACAGAATATACTGTCATTAACCCCTTTTCCACCAACATTACGAGGAACTTTTATTACCAAGAACTTATTTACCTGCGTATAGAAGTTCCTGGTAATCTGTGTGGTTTGTGTTTCCACCGTACTGCAGAGTTCTTGTGTATTGCTGATGACAAAACATTTACTGGAAGATCACTCAATTGTGTTTATTTCTTAAAACCTGTTTCATGTAAGTAAACATAAATAAACTATTAAACAATTACAAGATGGGTGTGATGTTGTAAAGGTGCTTCAGTGAGATGGTGGAGGTGAAAATCAAGCTTCAAAATAGTTTTTACCGACATCACCATCAGCTGCCTCAAAGAGGGACGACAACAGACGTGTGAAACCCACTCTGCTCGCAGACAGACGCGATATTTTTCTCCTCTTCCTCATAATTTATTAGTTTCTTTGCATCGTGTTTGATGTGCGTGAAAGGCTGCGTCACATCAGAATCATTCACTCGTTCATTCAGTCCAGTGTGCACAGACCTTTAGAACGATATGTGATTTCACGTCTGGTAATCTGAAAAGTTACTAGTCGCGACTAGGTTTTACATTTACCAATAACAGGTGCAGTTATAGGTGCAAGACGTCGAAAGTGAATAAGCTTACACGTGGACACGCAGTGAGGTCAGGTGGGGGACACTGCTATTAACACCATTGTGTCCTCAGAGTTCAGGATTCTAACAGCACAGAGAAAATACACATGGTAAAAAAAATAATTACCTTTGTGAAATGTCCTGCTGCAGCCTTGGTTGTGGAGGTGGTTCAGTTGTCTTTGTTTCTTGTGAAAAAATAAGGAGCTACGACAAGGGGCCTCAATGAAGATACTTCCCAAAGATGCTGCTAAGTGCTAACAGCTAGAGCTTAGCATGAAGCAGAGCACCTCACAGACTCTCACTCTGTAGAGTCTGTGAGGTTTTTGACCATAAATACAAGATAATGTTTCTCAGTAGAACTCATTAACTTACTTTCCTGAAAGAATGCAACTCTGTAATACTCCTTTCACATCAAAATTCAAAAAAATACAAATCAGCATAGTTTTTTTTAACATGTAAATTCTGCTAAAGAACAACTGACTCGCTTCCCACTGTTGATAGTAGAGTTTGCCTTTCACCAAAAGTATCATGAAAGTATCATGGGCAATGACAATATTAAGGTGGTAAAACTTGATACGTATCTATCTTTAACTTTTTACATTTTCGACATCATCTTGAAGGGTACATGTCACAAACCAACAAACCAATAAAGGTGCAGAGTCACCATGTAGACTGCCACAATGAAAGTTCAGTCTCCTGTCATAATTTAACATTAATTGCAACAACATTGAAATACAACCTGGGAGTTGATGGATCTGCTCTTTAGATGCCCCCTGGATTGGCCAAGCAGCATACTAAGCCAAACACAGACTGCAATGCAGGAAACCTCCGGAGAGGAGCATGTCTAAGCAAGACATTGAAAATCAGTGTGAGACCCTTGCTTTGCCTTTAAAGTCCTGCCTGTTTCAGCCTAATTTCAATAACCTGACACCAAAGATACTAGAGCACTATTAGCTACCTGACATGAATGCTCATGATTTCAGATAATTCTTTCTGCTTTACAGAAATCACTTTTTTTCTGTGTGTGCGGGTGACTGCAGTACACATTAGTAATGCAAGTGTAAAGCACCCAAACTCCAGAGAATAGATTAGGAGCTGAAGGGTCAGTGATATGAAGGATAAGAGACGGAGAAAAGAAAAGACAGGTATAGACAGATTTATGGTGCTGCCAAACAACAAAAGTGGGAGCACAATTTGGCAGACGACTTGCTGCCAAGTGCTGGGGTGAATTACTGTTCTGTTACTCCCACTTGCCAACTTCCCCTCACCTTACTTGTCTGCAGTCTAATTTAAATGTTTGTTTAACTGCATTACTCCCAAAGAATAACAAATAGTTTGCTTCAAAAGATGGTGAGATGGAGAAGAGGGCGGGAAGAAGAAGAGGAGGAGGAGGAGGAGAGGTACTCGTTGTACTTGGGGAAGACAGCAACTTAGTTTATTGAGGTGGGGAAGGGGGTGAGGCAGTCTTACAGGAATGGATCAGGCCGTAGCTTATTCAATATTCTGGTCACAACAATAAGAGCAGCAGCAGCAATGGGACGTCACGACTCAGCACATGTAGATGCTGGTGATTCCCTCACGTTGCCTCATTGACCAGGCCTCTTACACTCATTTATGCAATACATAGAGAGGTACTTACTGCTAAACCTCTTCGGTCATATGTAAACACAAATTCACACGCAGACAAATGCAATTAGGTGACATAATGATTTAAAGTAAAAGAAGGGACATAGTGTATGAGTTGGGAGGCTATTCCTTCTATATATTTTGACTCTGATGTGTCATGTGTCCATGTCAATGCAGTTTAAGATGGAAGTGTGTGTGTGTGTGTGTGCGTATTTGTGCACGTGCACTGAGACAGTGTATCCACAGACGGATGCAGAAATGTGTCTTCTCTGAGGACAGAGAGACATTTAGAGAAGATGTTTAACCGCTCATGAATAGAGGGAGACAAAGTTAATAGCTGTTGGCTGAGTGTTCACAGCTTAGCTCAACGGCAGTGTGCAAATAAAAGCCTGTTTTCATAATGTCCTGTGTAGACTGTGACGTGAGAAATTAAATATGCGTTTCTCTTTTTCGTAAAGCCCCAAAATATACTCTATAAACGGAAATGCAGAATGCTAGTTCAGGGAGTTACACCCACTTTCTAAATTTACATTTTTATCTCTTACAGTATACTTAAAGGTATAGTGTGGACGAATTAGATACATCTAATAGTGAGATTGCAACACAGAATGCCTGCACTCATCCCTCACTGCTGCAAACCAGAGAGAATGTTTTTTGTTTGCATCATAAGCTTCCACTTAAAAACACAAAATACGAAATCTTGGTTGAGACTGAGGAGCACAGAAAGTCATGTGTTGCTAAGAGGTACAATCAGCATAGTGTGAACTCATTTGGTTTGAATGTAATGGACATTTGACAACGTCTAGTAGTTATGCTTAACAGTTTTAAAAGTGTTCAGACACGAAGCCCCTGGATACGTGTCTTTTCACACGTTAACAGCATTTTTCATATTTAACAAAAGGGAGAGGACTGCCTACAGAGTGCAAGACATGGGTGTACTGTAGCTACATGTGATTGACAACTTTAAGTTCTGTCGTCTGTTTATAGCCCCACCTACTTGCAGTTCCATCCCTGCTGTTGCAGTCTGCGGATGGATAATATTATACAAAATTTACACAGTGAGAAACTAAGAGATGGAAGTTATTTCTTCCTCGTCTTTGTAAAAAAAATATATATAAAATAACAAAGTCTGAGAAAAATGATCATATTCCCAAAAATATGATGAAAAACACCAATTAAAGGGATGAAAGACAGGGAAGATAAAAACCAATGTGTGTGAAGTTGAAATGAAAATGTCAAGGAAGTCTGGGAAAGATAAAAAAAAAAAAATTAAAGGCAGAGGAGTGGGGGAGAAGGATGGAGACAGAGAGTGTTAATGAGATTGAGAGGATGAGCAAGGAGCAAGGAGCATGACAGTTGAATACAGATACAGAGCAGATTAACACTGCTGGAGTACGTTTCCCTTTCAGTGTTTTCATCCATGTTGTAACTTTGAACTGGGCATGCACACACACACACGCACACACACACATACTGCATTCCAAGGTCTTTTTTAAGGACTCTAAGTACATACTGTATATGTAGGTCACTATACTTTGCCTGTGCTGCGTAGCTCCTGTTTTTATGTCTATAGCTCAGCAATGTGAAAATATAGGTAGTATTGTGTGTGAGAGCTGTATTCTTTAAAATAAAGCCTATAATCAATAATCACTGAAGAAACACTGAAAAATATGTGGTAAATATTATAGAACCTAGTTTTTACACACCAGATTGATCCCAAAATAGATTTAACACATACATGCAACACATTGAAGCAAATCATTGTTTTTATTTAACTAAAAAATACCCAGTCTCTTTTAAATTCAGGAGAATATAAACTCTATCAACTCCGTTGTATTTTAATTACAGTGCAGTTTTTTTTTACTAATGCACCAACTGGTGTATTAAAGACTTTGTATTTACATGTTTTTTGAAATATTTTTGTATATTTTGTATATTGTTCTAACAGTAAACTTATTACGTTATAACGTAAAACGTATATTCCTCTTAAAATAAAGGTATCATGTTATAATGCGATACTGATCTGTTTTTATTTTGCTAAAATACACTATATAATGTTTGAAGTTGAAAATCAATGTATTTGCTTTACAGGAAATTGAAAAAAAGCCATTCTGTTTAAAGTGATTGCAGGGCCTATTATCATCATAATGACAGAAAGAAATGACCTGCTTTGTAGCAATAATAGTAAGTCTCAAGGACATGCCACCATTAATAAGCATCACTTGTGGGTTAATGCAATGCATAATAAAACACATAGCAGCATCGTAGCTGTAAAATACATTGATAGATCCATTTTCTACTCAAGCTCAGGCAACACAGCATAATTATAGCCTTGTCTTTCAGTTAAGGACCAGGCCTTGGAACCAAAAATCAGTTGTGAGTTATAACAGTCCAAAGCCTGGCTGCAGTGCAACATAGACAACATCTACAAGGCAAAGTGCAAAGCTGGCACTGACAGCGGTCCAAAGGCAGTCGTGGCTCACTGTCCTCACTGTACTCCGCCCTGTTTCCTCTGTCTCTGCCACAGCACAGCCACACCTTTGACCATTCACTGCAGTCCATCACTCCACTTCTCATATGCTTCCCTTCTGAATTCAAAACTCAAAGTGGTTGCATTGCATGCACAACTGAGCGCTGACACACTTCCACTCGGAAACCTTTTTCATATTTGTGTGTGCAGTTTCCTCTGTTGTTGGCTATAACATTTGTCCAGAAAAATCAGCTAATTGTTGTTTTCATCTATAATATACAGTTAGATGTTGTGCACTGACTGTGCTGTAATCACATATTTCATTTATCACTGCACTGACTGACATTTATTTACATAGATGTTTCAAACAATTAAATAAAACAGCAGGTAGCTAAAAATGTTTATAATGTCACATGTCCTGTTAATGGTAAAGGAGTAAGACAATTCTGAAGGACTGTCAGTCTTAACACATTAATCACAATTAGCTGGAACTCCTGCAAAGTGCAAATGCTGGTGCATCAACATTTCTAAAGTAAATTATGTGTTACTTTAGGCTTATTACACTTATTTAGATTTTTAATAATAAATTAATCTAACTTCCTTTGCATTTATTTGGTTCCCAATTGAGATGAAATGGTAAAAGTATAAATATATATAAAAAGTTTTACAATGTTAATATGGATTTAAATACACTAATAAAAGTGTAAACAACATGTGAAAAATGTATTAAATTGTACGATGGAACACAATTAACAAAAAAATAAATAAATAAATAAAAATAATCAAATGACCGTCATACATTTTTGTCATTTTAAATTTTTTACCAACCCTTTTTTTTAATCACAATGTAACTGATAAGAAAATCAATCAATCAATGAATTCAAATGATATCTGACCCTGTAAATAACATGGTTGAAAGTGTCCAACACACTGGAGCTGACCAGCATCTTTGACAACAGCCTAAAACAGCATCTGGCAACTGCACACTTTCCAATTTCCTGATGCAGTCATCATAACACTTTAAGCCACTACAGGTGAGTGAAATTAAAACCCTGGAGCAGCAAATAAAAGTATGTTTATCTTCAGTTAATAACGGGTGCTAGAATGGCCAGAAGAGTCAGACTATCAACTCTCTTCTTAAGCAACTGCTTGAACAACTGAGCTTTAACAATTTAATTTAATAAAGATAAGGTAGCATTAAATTACACGGGCAGGCCGTTGAGAATGTGACACTTAATCCAGCAGCTAACTTCTAAACACCAGGCTGACTGCTACAAGCCAAAAAACACTACTCCAGAGTTTTAGATAGATTTCAGTTTTGACCCTAACATGTGTAACAACATTAACTGAACTGCTCTCCAATAATGTGCCAATTTAACAAAGTTTATTAGCTGTCACAGGCTGCTGATCAGCAATAATGAGAAAGAAATCAATTTGACTGTCAGATCAACTTGTAAAATTTTGATAGCTCACCAACCAATTTGTGAGCCAAGATTTTTAATACAAAAACTCAAGCTCAACATTCAGCCTGTTGAAAGGGTCAAAGAGAGAACTGGCTTTGGAAAAACCTTAATGACCGTCAACCGACTGTTGGACAAAGTCAGCAGGGTCATCACTGACCAGTCCAATATAGCAGAGCTGCAGTGGCATTTTTGGGTCATTCTCACCACTGCCTAATTTTGAGTTTACTGTATTGCATCAGCTCAAATACCTCTAGGTTTGCATTTAATTCACTTCTAGTGAAAGCAGTTTGTCTCTAGCTGCTAATCACAACAACCTGCTGAATTCCTGGGAGCGAAAATAACAAGAAACTGTTGTTTGTCTTTGAATTCCATGTTAACTGGTCCAGACGGACCCATAAAGTTTGTGCAATCAGCCCTGAAGTAAATCTTCTTCCCATAAGTCTCTGCATTTCCCCACTGAGAAAGGATGTCATTACTTATTATTACTCATTAATACTCATTATTCTTAAAGTTAGCTCAAACTGGCTGTGAAAAAAATGTAAAGACTGTGCATACGTTGCCAAAGACGTGTCCGGTCGCATTTGACCTGCAACAATGATTTGTGCATTTTTAAACCTTTGTTGATAAAATATGAAGACAAGTGAACATAAGAGACCAGAGGAAAATAATTGGTGCAGGCGAAAACAGTGGATGTAAACAAACAGTTCCTCATTTAGCAGTTGCTAATGTCAGAATAGACACAACAATGGCTGTCTGGGGTGAATTTAACAGGAAGGTGCAGTTAAGGTGAGGGGACATTTTGCATTCAGGTGTGGGAACATTTGTTTGTGAGGAAAACAACTGGCCAGTTAAATGTACAATATGTAACTTTGGTCTCTCAATCAAAACAATAAGAAAAATATGGATTAAAGAGTGTTGGAAATGTTTCCGCTAATGTAAGAACACATGTCGAACAAGATGGCACAGTGTGTAGAAGCAGCAGTTTTGCTATCCTTTTCAGTGTTTTTATATATTTTAATGCATAAATGTTACAAATTATATGCTTAAAGCACTTAATTCCCAAACACAGAGGTTGGAAAGCTTCAGCTGTAAATCTGTGCTGTGTGTCCTGACTGTGTCCTCGCATCCTTTCTCTGTTCCTTCTGTGATTCCAGGCTGAGAAGGTCAGTTTCTCTGTCATATCAGCCAATCCTGCAGACTACCTATGACTCACTTCCTGTTCGCCTCTATCACTCCGTCCTCTGCTATGCCACTCATCAAATGGAACTTTCCACTACAAACACCTTCTTTATATAACAGATGAACAGATGAATGTGAAATATTCATGGGAGAAAAAAAGAAATTAAAACATCAGCATAGAGACTGCAACTGTTAAAATTACTCAAGGTTGTGATTTACAGAAAGTTATTTTATTCAATCTGAAAAACATGTTTTGAATACCAAGAAAAAGTGACACTTATGACTTTCTCTTTTTCCTGATATAGCCCTCCCATCTTTTTTTGTTTTTTGGCCAGCTTGCATTCAAAAGGAATGAAAGGTGCTATGATAAATTGTCCAGAACTGTGAAGCCACGTGTACCACAATCCATCCCCTTACCCTTTTCATTCTCTCCACATCCTTCTGCCTGTCCTTCCCTATCCCCTTGCCCCTCTCCCATGCCGAGCTATGTGTTATGAATTCATCTGCAGATAAAGCAAATCTATCATTCTGTCATGGAGGCAAGGAAGGGAGGCAGAGTGTGGAATGCCCTGGCACTGAGAGCAGGGAAGGGCTCTAAGCGTAGTGCTACGCATCTTCGCACATTCCCTGCTGCGCCCTCTTCGGCTCAGTCTGCCTGTCTGTTTTCATGATCCACGAAATGCCTTACCAGACCCCCTTTACCATTCCTGTCTTACCTGTACCATGCAGCCCAACCCACCCCTGCCATCCAAACCAGGCAGCTCATAACTACAATCATACAGATCCTGGCTTAACAAGAAATCCTCTCCTCCCATATAAACCAAGGTGTGGCCTGAACTGGCTTGAGTGTCTTCCAGCTCGGATCTCTAGTTACACCATATAACAGTCTGCTTGCCCATCAAATAGGAGACAAATCGCAGGATGTGTGCACAACATGGTAGACAGAAATGTAAGAGCCAGAATCATTGATTGCTTGAGCCAAGACACGCAGATTAACTTAAGTGATGTCACTGTATCCCGCACATTAAGTGTGTGGTTTGTTTTTTGTGCGTGTTGACTTAAATTCTAAATAAATGTGCACACGTACCTACCTATCATCATCATATACAATATTCGACAAAACAGAAGATGATTATTCAATGACATATATATTGTCAGTAATGACAATATACTGTATATGCCATTAGTGACATATATATTGTATGTGATTTACTGCATCTATAATTCCGTTTACTGTATATGTCTTGTCCTGAATAACAATAAGAAAAGTGTTGTTTGGACAATATTATTTTTATGTATTTTAATGTATTTCATTTGATGTCTTATTTTCATATTTTTAAGTGAACTCCTTACTTTATCCCCTAGAAATATGTTTTACATTAACACACCAATGACTCAGTGTATTATTTGTGCTTTTAATGACCTAATCAAATGAAAAAAGGTCAAGTTAAAGTGTCTTATCTACAGCCCACTTTGTTACAGGTGAAAATATCTCATTAAATTGAATGGGTTGTAAATGACAACTTTGTTGACATGTTCATGATCCCCTGATGATATAGAACCATAGAGATTCTGGTGATCAGCTCACTATTTTTCTAGCATTAGCAAAGATTGTGGTTCTGAAATTTTTCAACTTAAATTATTTGCAACAAAAACACTTGCGACTATTAATGGTAACTAAAACCCCTCTTATGCTTAATGCCTGATTTTACAAAAGATTGGGCTGAGGAGTGAGGGAGGGAGAGTAGGGTACAACGCAGGGGGTGCAGGGAACTACAGTATAAAAGGATACGTGTTTCTGCCTCAGTCCCATGTGGAAATAGGGCAGAATGCAGAATTTATGTATAAATAAGCTGATCTGTAAGCAGCTTCCCTGTTTCAAAGACCAGCAAGTGTCACTGGATCAACAGTGGCACTGTTTTGCATCTGGATCAACAAATAACATTACCTAGATACTGGATATGAGAGAAATTATTTTTTTCCAAAGCATTGCGATTCTCTGTTCAACAAATAAGAATAGATGAAAGAGTCATAATTGGAAAAATAAGTGACAAATTTAGCAAGTAATGTCAACTCTTCCACAAAACTGAGAAAAATGTAAGCACGTCACAAACTCTGTTGCTATTTTCATGGCAAAGGATTTAGGTTTTTGTGTCTTTCCCTGGTTTCCATTAAAATATGTTGTTCCATTTTGTATTATAAATGCCATTGGAATTAAATACAATTGAGCATTCAATTAATGATTGATCTTTAAATAAAGCGCTGAACTCAAATCGAATCGTGAGGTACCTGAAGATTTGCACCCCTAGTTTTGTTACACTTTAACATTTGGATCAGCCTCACCTTTACTTTGTAATTATCAGCTGCAAATGTTTGTCTTCTAATGGGCATAACTTTGACATTGGTAAACATTATAACTGATATTAAGAGCATGGCATCAATTTTTGAAATAAGAACAAACTGTGACAAAAATCAAATTATGAAACTTGAGGATCCGATGACAAAGCAGATACTCTCAAGGCTAATTCATGCTTTTGGTTGCCATCAGTCCGCTGAGGTCAACGGTCATCTGTGTGACATAAATATCATCGTCTACCTATGTCCACTCGTGTCTGCAAAGAACCCTTCTGCATTTGCATGCATCTTAAAATTCGTAACATTGCAGACCGTATGCATTCAGTCAGTGCAGACAGTACAAGTAGTACAAGAAACTGGAATGCAATAGAATGTGACATCACATATGCATGTGTAGAACGCCCCGACTAAAACGCACCCTCATTTTAGTATGAATGGAACCATGGGCATAAGTGGTCAGCATATACAACTCCCTATAGACATGAAAAATATGGAGAGCCTTAATGCAGCTCTGGTTTTTTAGCATCAGGCAGCACAAAAAAATATGCAGTGTTCTCTAATTAATCCCTTAATACAATATTTTTATTTTCTCTCACAACTTCCTGGCACGGCCCATTTTATTTTCCCTCCCTCTTCCCAACTTCTCTGCAGTTTTATATCCCACCCCCCATCTGTGAGAGAGAGCGAGGAGCTGCATAGTGGGAGTGTGCTGTCTCAGTGCCAGGGCAAAAATAGAGAGTAAATTATAGAGTCTTCTGAGAACACCCCATTGCGCCGTATGACCTCAAAATAACACACAGACAAATCACTTGCAGACTCACATACAAACATGAAATACACAGTATGCTGTCCTACTTTTACATTTCCCATTCTGCCTGTTGAAACTTCAGCGATGTGCCAACAGACGGACCTTTGTTACAATTGTGTGTTAGTGAAGGAAACTCTGAGTCTAACCCACAGATGTTAATGTAATTTTGGCCGCGTCTCAGCTTACTGACACACGCATGCAGGTTTTCCTGATCAGTTCTGCATCAAGGCCTGAATCTTGCATCTTCAGTCCCCATAAGTAAAACATTTAAAATGATAAGACAAAGATTGAGAGTCCTTTTTTCAACGATTGAAAAAGAGAGAGAAGACTGGGAAGTGATGAATGATTATCACAGGTGTTTGTCATACTCACCTTGAGTGAGTCAAAACAGGCAATGACTCTGCCATTTTCCACTTGACAGCTCTTGGCAGGGTGGGCAAACTTGCACTCGCTGTCTGGTCGTGAACACGTTCCTCTCTGGAATTCCCGACAGACCTCCAGCGTCAGCCACTTTGTATCCCGGATTGGTGTCACATTCACCGCCATTTTGAACCAAATAGAAGGGATCAATTAAGAGGAGTGGATATCCAGCAACTGTGTCTTTTTGTTTTTAATGACACTTTGACAAATGAGAAGAATGAATAAGTAAGTGACCTGGGAAAACATCCAGTTTCAGGAGGGTTTGTCCTGGGGTGCGGTTCTAAGGTGAGGCCTGTGAGGCCTCGACTCGACTACCACCTGCAGCCAATCCTGACAGTCTGTTTGTGGCTGTAATAAAAATCCTTCAACGCCTGTCACCCAGGGCCGAGGCTGGTGGCGGCCACAGACGTTTGCTTTTCAATCTAGCTCTCTGTTTTTCTCTCTCTCTCTCTCTTTCGTTCCCTCTGTCTCTCTCTTTCCCTCTCTCTCACACACACACACACCAGTTCTCTCGCCCCGCTCCACGGCTGAGCTGTCAGTTGAGATGAATGGCAAAACGCATTATCGATTGAGTTGGCCCATGATGAAAAGATGGAGGGCTGCAGGATAGAAGGAAGGAAGAGAAAGAGGAGCAACACAAGGATGAGGTGGAGTAGGTAGTTGGGACAGCAAGGGAACAATCGTCTTTTGCTCACAGGATCTGATAAACACTGTCTTCTCTGTCAGAATCTGTCTGCAGAGGAGGTGGGACTGCTTGACTTCCAGAAAAGAGGTGTGACTGACATGGATGGAGAAAGGTCAGGCTGGCAGAGGGAGCAGGGGATGGAGACGGGAGGTGTCAGTGGTGTGGAGACTGGCTCAGTGGATGGGGTTGGCAGTCCTGGTACTCCTGGGGTGGCTGGCAAACTCTGGCAGACACGGAGAGGCACAGAGGCAGTGGTGGCTTCAGTGGAGCCAAACAGCCCCAGGGGTCAGCGAAAGAAGGCACTTCTCTCTGTGGAAGGAGGGCACAGTTTCAGTGGAGTGCTTCACATATGCACATTGCCACACAAAGTAGGCACACATTTAGACTCCTATACACACTTTCATTCAAATATGTTACCCATTAATTTCCTTGATCTTCCTCTCTCGTAGTAGCCCTCACAGCACAGAGACTGCCAGGCTCTCAGCGAGAAAATCATATCAAACACTATCTTGCTAGCAGTGAAGCTCATGCATTCAAGCGCAGACAATTTATTTCAAAGGAACACAGTGAAGAAAGAGTGAGTGAGAGGGAGACAAAAGAAAAAATGCTTTATACGGGACTGTCACCAACAGGGAAGGGTAAATTAAGAAATTTTTAGTGCAACTATATGCTAGAATAGTATGCTTCCTTTAAAACAAAGATCAACATTCAAAAAGACATCACATCTTAAATATAGTGCATGAAAAATAAACCAATCATACAAAGGGAGTACTTAATCTCACTAGTGTGTACAAGTCAGAAATAAATGCAATTTATTGACTCCATGTCCAAAAAAGGTGTCTGTGTCAAGGAAATGAACAACATCAGCATCAATGAGAAATGTGATCAATATGGCCATTTTTGATTTGGATTTGACATGAATGATGTTGCACGCAGATAGGGGGCCAGGTAAGACAAGACCGATGATAACTAGCCAGTCACTGTGCCAATGCTCGACATGCTAAATTGGCTGCAAAATGGTGGATCCCAACAAAGAATGATGAGGACTATCGACGGTCATCAACTGCCCAATGGCCGACCGTCAGAGCAAGATTAAACTTTTGTGAAAATGTTTTCAAGAACTATCCGTTTACACTGCAACAAAGTTTATTATTTGAAGGTGATATCTAGACAGATGTTTGTGGGCAACGATAAAATTACTTTATTTAAAGTAACCTCTCTGTTGATACTATGCGAGTTAATCATAAACTCATGTTGCTCCTAAATATAAAGGCTTGGGCATATATTTATACACTGTGTATCTTTGCTTCAGGGAGATGTCATTTCACAGCCCTTTGAGCAGACAATACTTTAACACCAAACATCAACTGACTGATATAAAAAAAAGTATTTGCACGTGGCATCATGCACAACAAATCCTTTTGTTAAAAATAAATTTGTTCTTTTATTATACTTGGGAATATCTGGCCCATGATGGGAGACTTTGAGCAATCACGTGTTAGTTCAAACAGAAAGGCCATTTGTATTGGCTGCTCTACTGACCTGCTGTATATAAGTGCCTTCAGTGGAAAGATCACTTCTCCAGCACTGGCGACAACTTCCTATGCAGCAACACTTTGACTCTCACCCCTCTCTCTAATAGCCTATTAGCTATTAGCCCATTTGCTGAGTTTTGCTGCCTTACTGCAACCAATTCAGGTATTTCTGTCAAGCAGGGGTGAAAATCAGAAAACGATAATAAACAGTAAAACAGCATAATAATGGTTCCTTATTAGTCCATATCCTATATGGGTACTGTTTTTCCATGTTCAATCAGCAATACCAAGAATGATAGTGGGTGGTAGATGGCAAGGATCCACAATATATGACCTAACTGCATTTGCTCACGAGAGAATGAACACATCAGTATGTCACCTGTCTGTTCAGGCTGCTCCTCTGCCTGCAGTGAACAGTGAGTCTGCACAATTTGAAGATTCAAATCAATACGTCCTATGTGGGCTAAACTATTTAGGCAAGGCAGAGACTGCAGGAAGTGTTACCATTATAAGAGCATAAAATATGGTCTCAAAGTCTCAATTTGTTCTTACTCACTGCCTGACCTCTTGCATCACAGGCATGGGCCCCTTTTTGGATTAATGTCAAATCCCCCCAAAAAACAGTCATGAATTCCAAACATGAGTAAGCAAGAAGAACAATGAATACAAAAAAGATACACACAATAGTAACATAACATTCTGGAATTTGAAAAGGAAAAAAATAGGGCTATAATGCACTGGTGAATAATATACTAAAGAGACACACATAAACCAAAAAACAAAAAATAAGCAAGTAGAATCATAGCAGATTAATACAATATAAAGATGCATGTGTGTAACTATTCTTAATCATTCATGGTTAACTATTGGTTATGTAATATGCACATATTTTGCATCCCTACTTTGCATCTCTGGAGGCATGATGTCACCAAGCAGTTACCTGACAAGTGTACGCTCTTTCATCAGCAGGTGAGATGAATATTTTATTGTTGGATTAATGCCTAAAAGTTCTTTGCGCTGCGTCTTTTGTGACATAGCAGCTACATTTGCAATGTTAGATTAAGTACAGCGATAACAAAAGACATAAAAACAGTAAATCCCACAGTACAGCTACACACATTTCAATCAACCACACAACAACTGTCATAAAGAGAGAGGAATCATTCCACCAACCTAACCTTGATTTAATATATTTTTTAATTTTAAAAAAGTGACCCCATAGATAAACCCTGTATCGATAAAACTGAAAACATGTTTAGGATCATAGACAATGTTGTTAGCTTTCAGTTGTTGTTATGAGTTGCTGGCTGATTCACAGAGGTTCTGTGAAGGTTGACCTACAATCTCTAAAGCAATAACAGAGAGGTTATTGGGCAATGTACAGTAGGCGACCAGAAAGAACAAGCCCCTGAAATAGGATCATCTGCTGTTGTTTAACTAATCCCAACTGCAGCCAAAAAACTAGAGCCCTTTTAAGGTCCAGCAGGCTACTTGAAGCATTGTGTTTCAGTTTGCTAAGGTTTTCTGAAATGTTGAGAAAAAGTAGTGAAGGCATGAATTGTGGATTGAAGATCTGTTAATTGTCAAAGTGTACTTGGGCTTGTGCTGACCAGTTTATATTCAAAGAGTCGAACCATAAATTACCCGTTAAAACTATGTGTAACAAGACTCAGCCAAAGTACACAGACACAAATAAACCTCACGCTACAAAGAGGCATCAAGTCTGGAGCACAGGTGAAGAAGAAGACTGCACTGAACAGAGAAGATCAGAGAGGGCTCAACAGAGAATAGTGAAGATCCAGCCAAAAGTGTCAAGCAGTTACCACCGAACCCACGGAGCAGATGAACAAACCACTACAAAGCTTGACACACAGCAGCGTGTATCTAATCTGCACCAAAACCTATCATTACCCCTCAGAAAAACCGGCCTAGTTAGGAGCAGCTCACCAGACAGAGAAGGCTGTTGCAAATGCAGGATGAGATGGACTACGAGCTGATGGTGCGATGACGTGAGACGGTCGTGGAGGACAAGCTATCTGCTGTCAGTGGCAGCTGCAAGTGATGTCACCCATGAGAATCTGAACGCCCACTTTGGAGCCTCCTGACTCATGACCAGGCCAGTGCCATGCTGACAGTTTGCAGCAGAAAGTTCAGAGGCATCACCTGCAGTCAGGCTCCTGTTGTATGATACTAACTCACAATTACACTGGTGTCCACTCATATGTGCTGTACTTATGGCACTAGAGTCTGACCAATTTGGTCGTATACTATATGCTATATTCAAATGTGACTGGTACAGTAAATTACACTACGCTACATTTGTGCTTTAATGAAGACAAACATTTACCTATACCTTGTTCTTTTTTACTGTCATTAAAGTTATGAATGTATATGGGAAATGACAAAAAAGGCAACATATAAAATGGTGGTGCTGTTGAAAAATTTGGGTGCAACTGAAGGAAAAATTCAAGTGCAACCAATGCAAAAAGTTAGTCAGAAGCCCTTTAAATGGTAGCATAATTTACAAAACTAAGTGGCACTATTATATTTTTAACATTAATGTTTAAATTTTAGTATTTTAAACTTCACTGTACCCTGCCTCTCGCCCTATGTTTATGTGGATAAAGCCGTAGAAAATGAGTGAGAGTGAGAAACTTCACTGTATTATTGTATTTGTTGATCCAGCCAAAGCTTCAACATAAAAGATATCATGTCACATAAGATGCCTGGATGAATGGAAAGGAAGCAAACAGCTCAAGACTGTGCAAAAATCAGAGAAGACAAACTTGCCCTACAGCAAATGCCATGCTGTCATGCAAGTGGGAACTGCCATGGCAAAATGTGCAGCTATTCATTTTAATATCCAACAGGACAGATTTAATAAACAGGTCCACATACGTGTATTATTAGCTATAGTTCCAACCAACACCAATGAGTATCAAAGAAGTACAACACATTTGAAAGCTGAGAGCGGGTCAGGCCCATTAGACCAGACTTGCATCAAAACAGTGGATAAAATGTAAGGGGTACAAAATGTGAGAAATGACTCTGGCGTTGAGGAAATACATAAATAAAGGAGTCATCAATAAGTATCTTAGCATATGTGAATAATGCATGTGGCCATTTCCCGTAGCCTGAGGCAGGAGATATTATTACACCATCAGATCAACCAAGGTAATAATTTGGAGTGGAGAGGGGGTAAAGAAGGCTGAGGATATTATGCACCCCAATTACATAACACCCCAACACACACATACACATGCAGGCAGGCATGAACTATGATTAGAGTACTGTATAAAGTATACATTTCGCCTCAGTCCTGCCCAGCTATAGCATTTGTTATGCACAAAGGAGAGTGTAAAGCCTAGTGTCACTGTGTTTCATATCTGTCTAACAAAGCCTGCTGATCTGGTGCCAGTCCATGGTGTCACTTCTTCACCTGAACTTAGATGCCGATATGATAAATTATCCGGGAAAACTGCAGCTGAGACACAGCAACCCAGTAACACACACATAGAATAAATGTGGTGGAAAATCCGTGTTGTAATCCAGTCCTCAGTGCTCCAGTCCATCTGACTCATCTGTCTGTCTGTCGTTGTCTAATACACAAAATGATAAATATTTAATGCTCCCAGTGCTGTAGGGAAAGTAAGACTATCAACAAAGTAAGTCAGATTCATCAGTTGTGGATATACAGTAACTGTATGAATTAAAATATAAATGTCATGCAAAGCCATTAAGTAATGGTCTTAATAGTCTATAACTAAGTGATGAATGACAGATAGAACGACATACAGCAGCATGGCTGTAAATGCTTTGTGCAGATGTGTATGTGGATGTATTGAAGTGCAGCGCTTAGTTAAAGCCACATGGAATCACACACACACAGACACACACACACACACACACAAACTACAAGCCACGTTTTCTCTGTATCTGAGAGCAATATGGAGAGAAATGGTGAGAGGAGAAATGGAGTGAGCAGGGGCCAGAGATAGGAAACATTTGTTCACCTTGAATGACTTCCAGAGAAGAAAAAACTGAGTGAAGGTGAAAAAAAGAAAGTAAGAAAACATGCTCGTGAGTGTTTGATTTCCTATGACTGACCTTTGAAACAGGATAGACTAGAGTACCAGAAACCAATGATCATAATCTTTTGGAAAGCAAGAAGAAAAGATTTGCCCAGAGCAAATCCTCCAAAAGAGTCACAGTGTAAACTCTGACCTGTTAAAGTGCCTTGGGAGCTGCTCTATACAAGTCAAAGGCTCTGGTTTGTTAAGACTGCAACTTGACAGCTGAGACATTCCTTAAATTCTTTAAGGGGGTATAGTTTTTTATGCTCTTTCCATTAGAGACACCTGGTTGACCGTTAATCGTAAACAGCATTGTATCGATCACTGTAGAACTTCTTTTGCAATTTTCATTCATTAACAATGTATATCAACGACACAGACGATTTGGGGGCCTCTTGTTAAATCTTTCTCGGTGTAATAAACAGATATTACCTGAAAAACCCGGGAAAAAACTTTGCTTTCCACCACTCTGGTTCCACCACTTCACAAGAAGTTTTTTTTTAATTTTAAAATTATTTTTTTCCACACACTGCATAACTAGGTCCATGAGGAGCATAACCATGGTTGTAGCTGCACTGTCCTCTGCCCTAGTCACAGCACAATCCCCTGCAAAGGTGCAGCTCAGATGCTTATTCATCTAGCGTCACATTTGTTCCAGTCCCATTGACTTCTTCTGCTGTTTATGTTCATGCTTTGGTTGATATTTACCCTCTGCTGATATAAAACTACACAGTGTGTGAGGTCCAAAGAAATGACACAAACAAAAGGAAAATAACTGATAAATTCTTGATCAGATAAATTCTTAATGTTAATTAATAGACTAATGGTTAATCATTAACATCAACAAGTTGATTAGCAACATGGACAATTTTGTGGTTTGTTTGAAAAGTAATTAAGCAGCAACTTTATTCAGGCCATGAGAAACTATTGGTGGTGCAACTTCCAAAAAGCAAATAAGAAAAGAAGGGAGGGGAAATGCATGATGCGCAATGTGAGAGGTTAAAGGGCGCTGACTGCAGCAGTAAAAAGCAGATGCTGGATGGCTCATATTACACTGCATCACCAGCTGACCAGGATATCATTTATATATGACCTGTGCTGCCCTTTTTACTGATAGGGGCAACAGGAAGACAGAGGTGGGGGGGGGGTGTCAGGATCAGAGTTGGTGACAGGAGAAAGTCAGAGGCTGAAAGAAGAGTCAACATGTTTATTTGACATTAGAAAGAAACTAATGAATGTGTTTGTCCAACTAAAACCAGACTTTTAAAATAAATCTAGATAAGCTAGTCTGACTGAAATTGTACAAATTTGGAGTTAAGCTATTACTTCATGTATACCGTCAATCACATTTCAGCCGGCTTGGCTGCTCTGCGCATGTCCCCTAATTCCCACCTGACAGTAATACCTGTAAATATTAGAAGTTGGTACACAGAAGAATTTAATAAAACAGCAAAAAAGTATGGCAAAATTCAGGCCAGTAATTTTTTTGGTACTGAGGAGAATGCTCTATCAGCTTAAAGAACTGTAATACTAACTAATTACTGTTAATACTAACAAGCTGAAAGAAGGCTTTTCACCCCTTAGTAGAGGAGGGGCAGACACACAAAATTAAAAAAATAGATACCCCACTAGTGCTTGTGTACTGGGACAATTGAACACCATACTTGGCTACAAGATTGTAGATTGACTAGACTGTGCATGGAAACGAAATGAGTGATGGTTGGCAAACAGGAGCAATGGGAAGTTGGTAAGAGACAGAGATTGTCTCTGGTAGTGAATGAGTTAAAACAAGGTGATTATTTACAGGTATGAAAGAGTCAAGGGAAACGTATCAAGATGAAAAGCAGGTCTTTGTCTTTTGAGGCCATGTTGGCCCTTCAATGTGACATCACCATTTGTCATTTCTCTCCATTTATCTGTCTCTGACCTCCACCCCTTCCCCTTCTTTTCTGCTTATATGCTTTGCGGTCTTCCATGTATCCTCTCCCCAAGCCTATCTTTGCTTTTAGCAATCTGCTCACCTTCTGCTAAGTTGCACTCCAAGTATCATGTGACACAAACAACTGTGAACGTGGCTTATCCTTTAATAGTAGCTGTCCTCATTTTTTTTTCGGCCACTGTCTCAGCCCCCCTCTATCTCTCCTTCTCACTGTCTCCCCTCTTGTTCCTTGTTTCACACAACACCTTATGCTGCAGTAACACAGTAATGTGCTGCAAGGTCATCATTGCCGAGCCAACTACAGAAACCATGTTAAAGCAAGGATAAAGTGGAAGATGGTGTCAGATCCAGTCTGATGTCAAAGCAGTATGCTTAAGATCATAAAAGGTTTCAAATCCAAACAGGATCTCCCTCTAGACTCTTACACTGTCCATTAATGAGGCTGAAACGGTAGTTAGGGTGGTGCAATAGTGACCAACAACGATTTTGTCACCAGATGATTTTCCTTTAACAGATACCCAGTCACATTTAGTCAAAATTCAATTTTCCATGTTTAGACTACTGCATTCTGATTTAACCCAGAAGCCTCTCTTCAGATAAAGTTCTACTCTATCAAATCACCCTAATTTTATTCGTTAGAATTATATATATCTGGCGCACCAATTTAACTTAAAACATGGGCAGACACATTTATATAAATGGCAGTGTATTAAGGCTAACAAAGAAGTGAGGTATAATCAATGCAACAAAGGAAAATTGGTGGACACGTAATGCTCTTTCACTTAGCTTCATTACTGCATGCTTCTTTTACAGTTTGCAACTTTAATTGTAATGCTATAATCAAATATTCTATCAGTAGCTTTTTCTCTCATATGCATATGTTCACTGACAGTGGTCTAAAAGATTAGTGATATTTACTGAACTCCCATTCCAACAAAGATCTTGAATAAACATGTGAGATATGATCTAATTACTGTAGGCTATCCATAATACCAAAATAACAACATAATAGTTGAAGCTGCTATGTAAAAGAGTTTATCGATCTACTTTTGCAAGCAAATTAAAAAAAAAAAAAAAAAAAAAAATTCAGTATCCCACACCACTATCCAACTGAGACTCGGCCAGGACTTTAGGAAAAAGTGGTGTTTGTGAAGTTGTTTGTTGGTGAATAAATGCCCTCCTCACCAAATGCATTTATCAGGGGATGCAGGGAGGAGGGAGGGGAATGTTGCCATTAATAACAGTCAAGAAGTTAATAAAAAATTGCCAAAAAATGCCAAAAAAAAATCAGACAGCATCATTAATGGAGGCAACATGGCTCATCAAGTCCCATGACAATGAATAACAATGACATTTGAGGTTGTTCTCCATAAATGTAGGTACTGTAACTGTACAGTCGCATCAATATGACTCACATAAATCCTACCAAAGAAATGCTGTGTCCCTACAATTCAAGCCTGAGATTTGATCCAAAAGTCATCGGCCGACTGCTAATCAGTCTGAAATGTTAATCCATTATGATGATCTTTCTGCAGATTGGACCATCAGTGTAATCTTAGACTTTATCCTATTTCCTTGCTTGTGACGCACACGCACATTAGCACTGACCACAAACCATGAGACAACAGATCTGCATCATCCACAGAGAATACACAATTACAGAGAGGAACGGAAGGTCAGTCAGAGCATTGTTATTCAGGACACGACCGTATGAGTAATATGTACGCATATGCACAACATCAACTATCTCTCCTGTGCGCTCGCTCTGTCTCAAACACACACATTAACACACACAATGTGCAACTCCCTCCTTCAGCTGTAAGACAAACAGAAGGGAGGAGAGACGATGAGGGCAGTCAAGTGGCACGTGTGCAAGCTGTTGTCTGCACAGTGGTATCAGTGCAAGTGTTTAAACAGCCCGACACGCTCACAGATAGGGTGCAAGGCAAGTTTGGTCGACTCCCACATGAATATGGATGTGAGATAATATGTATTTAATTACATGGTTAAATGTATACCATGCACAAATGCATACATTTCGTTCATATATTTAGCTCCTTGTTATTTTTATAGTCACTGCAGCATGGCTGGCTGTGGTGGTGCCAGTGTGGTGTAATGCAGTGGCAAAGGGGGAGTCATTGAGTTCATGGACATAAAGCAACCCACTGCCAGACCAGTCTGCTCCTCTCAGGAATAGCAATGGAGATGGTGTGTGTGTGTGTGGGTAACTTCTGACTTTTACAAAGCCACTCCTCATGGGTCATATCAAGGTAGAATCTCATCTCATGAGTTATTACATAAGATTGGGGGTTAGGTTAACATTAGGTATTAACTGGTTATGTCTATGGTTAGGGATGAGGCTTTGGTCAGAATGTCCAAATTAACCAAAGTCAATGCAGTTCCCAAACAAAAATAACAATAATAGCTGTGCAAATATGTGTATGCAAGTGTGTGGGGGTGGAAAAATGATGAGAGGGAGAGACAGTGACACCGGAAGAAAGGCAGAATGATGGACAGACAGAAAGACAGGGTGAGACGCAGACAATGAGTGACAGAATGGGGAAGTGCAGGGGATATAGATAGCACAGGTGGCACAGAGACAGACAGATGCCACTAAAAAAGTAGAGAGTCTGGGCCTTTTGAAAAAAAGCACTGTGGTCATAAAAAACGCAGACACACACACACACACACAAATGGTTATGCACAGTCTCTTCTTTTTACTTTTACTATGTCGCTCACTCTCACATGCAGACAGACAGACAGCATAGGCACAGAGGTGAACCAGGCAAAGACAAAGGCAAAAAAAGAGTGACAGACAGGTAGACAGGTGCGGGGTACAGGTGGCATGGCCTCAGACAGACAAAGTGGACAGAATATAATGAGATGGGAGCCGAGTGAGCGAATGAGCAGTTTCAGAGAGATGCAATAAAAACAGCACGATGAAGAATAATTTAAGACAAACGTAGACAGTGGAAATTCCTTCATAGACACAATAAAATGATCACTGATTAGAAGCTGGGGGGCTGAAAAGCTTAATAACACAGTTGTCGTAAAGATTATGAGGTGCAGAACACAAAGATGATTCATACTAATTATTTGGCCTCACACTTTGCAGTCTGGTGTTTTTTTTTCCTATCAAATCAGGAAATGCCAATGGAGTGGATGGTCCCAAAAAGAGAATATAATTTTTATGAATCATAACCGCACACACCCACTGAAGTGTAGAATCCCCCATCCTGTCATCAGAGCAACCATTAGGCCAAACAAGAGATAATCTGTACTTTTCAACTGTCAATGACAAGTGATTCAGTTTGACACCTTAATCTACGGAAATCACAGGGCTCATCCATGGAGCCAACTGTATTTACTATAGATTACATCTTTCACTAGTGTGCATTGGTCCAGTGACAGCTCTGCAGACGGCAGGGAAAACAGCAATCATACACCACTGACTGACTCACTGCGATTCTACCACTGGCCAAATGGCCTGTAGGACTCCCTCAACCATTTGTCTAAGTGGACCATCTATCTGCTACTTATGTGCTGTGTTGAATTTCTGACACTTGGGACTCAAAGTCATTTCCAATCATATTCTCCTGCTGTCACCTTGATCAGAGCATCATCCACCCCATTCTTGATAACTGAATCATGTAAATCAGGGTGAGGACGTGCTCCTGTCCTTATGCATATACACGCAAACATTCTCACTGCTCATCTGTATTCGACAGGCTATCCTGAGCCTGCTGAGGACAGCGGAGCGATGACATCACTTCTGAAGGACAGATTAGTTGAAGGATGAAACATGAAGGTGGGGAAGGAACCAAAAGAGAGCTCAAATTCATTAAAAAAAAAATCCAATTACTCATCTTTTTTATCCTAATAAAATGAATAGTCATTTGCAGGTATCCATGCCTCCTCGCCCACTCATTCTCCCCCTCCATTAGAGTCTTTTCTTCTCTCACATTGCGTATGTGCTATGAAATTAAGTATGTATTTGAGTGTGTCTGTGCTCTCACGGTTCTATACTCTAATGACCTTGTAGATCTGCCTGCTCTGATCTGCAGTGAAGCTTTTTCAACCCACCGAGACTCAGACACTGAAAGAGAAACAGAGAGTGAGCAATAAAACAGCAGAGGAGCTGCAGGGAGAGAGACAAAGGCAGAGAGGGGCGAGAAAGTAAAAGTGTGGGGAGAGGCAGACGTGTAGAGATTAGTGGGTGTGTGGTAGAGGGAGTATGTCAAAAATAACAGGGAACCCATAGATAGATTCAGTGATTATTACAACAGCAGGTTGGAGTATGATAAATAAAAAGCTAGACAAGAATTCAAAATACAAAAAAAACATTGTAATAAAAAAATAGATAGTAATAAAAATAGCAGCAAACCACTGTAAAGTTTTTATTAGGACAATGTAACTACAGAGTGTAACCTTTCTCATGAAGGTTAAATCTATTACCGTCTTATCTTTTTTTTAAATTACACATGTGTATTAAGTGCAGCTCTTTTTAAATCCACCAAGTCCAGTAGTTAGCACCATCAACTCCTTTTCTTTTTGTGACAGACAAAGAAACTTAACACCACCAAGAACACCAAGCAGCTTGGAAAAAAAAGCAAAAAAAAAAAAAAAGCAGTTGGATCCAAAGCATAACTTTTTTCCATTAATTTCACTAAAATTGTGTGTGGAGGGAATTTCAGTGTAGTGAAAGAGACAGATAATCCGTTTCCATTGGTTTTAAAAAAAAATTAATCTGATGTATAAAAAACAGTGTGAATTATTTTAATCTGCATTTAATCCTGAGTCAAATGACTAGGCAATGTATGCAGGTTTTTATTGGATTTGGCTCCATTTGACATCAGTGAGAATGTAAGAGATGGGTGAACGTGATAATTTCTCCCCTCCCTCTTTTTTAAAACTTAGTAGAACACTCAATATCGTTTACTTCGTCAATTGGATCAACTGGTGATCAACAGAAGGAAAGACTGTAAAGTAAACAATGCAAAAATAGTAACCACCATGACATTATCAATGAGGGCTATGGGGTTGTTGTTGTTTTTTTTCTCTCTCTCTGTGACTTGTTTTGTTTCCATCACATTCGTGACATTGCAATTCATGCACAGATGATGCAGGGGTGAAAAAAAACACCACAGGGCAGGTCAACCATTGGCAAGGGGACTAGTGTTTAAAAATCCAGGGCATACCTTCTAATTTCAGAGTGAAAGAGACTATAGTTTGGTCTGCCAGTAAGGGTAATGTGTGTGTGTGTGTGTGTCATCTACTCTGCGGTGCACAGACACTAACGTTGCCCATTATTAGGTCTGTTCAGCTCTTTTCCACATTAAAACTGTCCTGCCTCAAACTACCACACAATAACAATCACACATGATGTACATTTGCATATGCACACACACACACACACACACACACTAACACAAACAAATTTTCTTACAAACAGCAACTCACTCAAATGCACATCAAGACAATATCTAGATGGGTGATAGAAATTTTAAAAGCTCTGTGGCAGGAAGAAGCAGAAAATGTGAGCAGGGACAAGTCAGTGTTATCTCTAAACAAGCACAAAGTAATACATACTCACACACATCCATGCTGTGTAAATGGCAAAGACTTACTGTATCTCTGCAAGGACTCATCTGACTGCTGCTGAGGGGAGAATGAAAAGTGAAAACCTCATGTTTGCTTCGCGGCACTCCTCTCTTTCGCTCCCTTCATCACTTCTCCCTCCTCCCTCCCTTTTCCCTTGCTTTCTCCCTCCCCTGTCTCTTTTCCCTCCTCCTCTTCCTCCTTCCCTCCCTGTTCTTCACTCCGTCGCTCCTTTTCGCTCCCTCCTTCCCTCCTGGCAGAGCCCTACTGTATTCAAATACCCGAGTCTCCATATAAGGCAGCACAGCTAAACATGTCACACATAATTTATCCACAGCAGGCTGCAAGTTCACCTTTCACAGCTCACGCTTGGATCGTATGCAAAAGAGGGAGGAGAAGAGGGGAGGAAGAGAGGACAACGCATGCACGGACTCAACTCAGACAAACTTCTACTGTCAACAGCCACGTTCCCACAGTTTTACACTCCGTGAGAAAGAGTGTGTTTATCAGTTTGCATTAACAAATGCAGGCAATGAGACCATGAAAGTGCTACTGAAGACAAAAATGCAGTTCACCTGCACTGTTCCAGCAACACCCTCTACCTCTTATGCCCCTCCCTGTCTCTCCACCATCTGTATCTGCAGCCAGTAAATCTGAAAAAGATGCAGTTGGTGAGACGTGTCCACCTGCCTGCCCTTATCTTCTAGAACTCTGTCTGCTATTGGTGCTATTATACCTCTGTATACCAGGACGGACAGTAGCAGAGAGAAGGGGAAAAACTGCAATGACAATGGAATTTTAGAGGGTTTAAAAAGAAATTGAAAAAGAGAAGAGAGGTTAAACCATTTTGTCTGGGAATAGAGCAAAGAAATGCAGTGACTTACAGTGCAAGAAAAGGAAGATAAAACTCATGTGTCAACAAATAAAGAGCCATACAAATGGTTTGCAGCTGTTAGAATCTGAAGTTTGGGCTTTTATCACGTATGAGGTTTTATAGAGTCAAAGGCTTTAAAAACACTGCTGACTTCTCTTCTGTTTCTACTGGCTGTGTGTTTTTATTATTGTTATTATTATTATTATTATTTGATTGATAGGTTTTATCTTGCAGTCAAAAAACTAAATGAAAAAACAAAACCCCAAAGGCCGAATGCAGACAGCAGTTGTGGTGAAGCTACAGAAAAAGCCTGGAATATCAGGGTTAGCTGCCATAGCTCTCCCCTCCCTCCTCCACAGCACCAGTCCACTCACAGGACAGCAAGAGTCACAGCTCTGTTGCCATGGTGTCTAACTCCATCAAACACTACGTCAGGTGCATGTGTGTCTTTCTGACCATGTGTGAGTGCATGGTGTTGTGTGTTTGTGGAGGTGTGTGTGTGTGTGTGAGGCAAAGGTGTTGACTGAACAGAAGCCTGCTCTCAAGAGCACCCACTGATGGATCCCTGTGCTGCTCTGAGTGTTAATGTTTACCCCCAGATTCTATAAATATTTATCTGTTCATTCATAGAGACTTCGCAACACACTAAAGACACTGGTAATATGGAATTTCAGTTTTAGACCCGGCAAGTCACCATCCTGTGCCCAAAAATGGCCCGGCTTTTGGAAATAGGCCGTGGTGACTCTGAGTGTGTAGAAGTAGTACACTTGTCTAGACTAGACGTGTTGGTTCAAAACGCAGCTTTTTCACTACAGCGTGCCTTATTTGTGTTCTGCAACTATGTTCGGAAATATTTTTCAGCTGTCACATTTGGAGCACAGACACAGATATAGTGTCTTTCTTGTGGATATTCAGAAAATCAGAAAACTGCTTTTAAAAACTTGCTAAAGTAGTGATATCACATGGGAAAAATATGTTCCACCCTTAGACATTTTGGTTCGAACATAATAAATATATAAGGTACAACATACCTTTTGTTTCGACAACTTTTTAAATAACATTCATTTTTACACAACCAGTGGTCAGAAGACCTAATTTATTAGGTCAGAAGACCTAATTTAGGTCAGTGATCTCACTACTGACCACTAACATTACCACTAACCCTAACCCTGTGTAAAATTAATGACTGTTGTATGACTTTTCTTACCTTACATGAACTTCAAAATAATGATAAAATAATGATACAATATCATATCAACAGTGTAACACCTAACACCACCTTCCTTGTCACTTCAAAGCCAAAATGCAGTCAGTGTTAAGACTGAGTCATCAGTTGTGTCACATGATATAACAATGTCGACTCAAATTAACTGGAATGGACTGTTCAGTCTATACTGACTGATACCATTTTGACTAACTTATTGTCTTTTGGTCTTCCTGCGACTTCCTCATCAGTTACTTTGGTGCAGATCAAACTGAAAACTAAAAAAAAAGACAATCTCTACAAAATAAGGTAGGAATGAAAATGTTCTTTGTGTATTTACAATTCATTTCATGTTAGCCAATTGATTCGGCTCTGACATTTTACGACCCATTGGCATCAGGGGAGCCTGTCTCCGATTATGGCTGATAGCTGTGCCGCCTCTATTCATCATGTAGAGACTAGGCCTGATCCTTCTTATTCAAAATTCACATATCCATTCAAACTTTGGGCAGGGTTCAAACTCAAGACAGTGATGTTGGTCTCAGAACTAGAGTTAACTACTTAACCTAATGTTTTACTGTGCAAATACAAACTAAACCGACCTCCTGAGAGAAACCAAAGCGTTTGGGCTCACCTGTTAGCTCCATTCAAGTGTGAAGTACTAGAGAAGGCATCGCAGCTTGCATTGGTTGACTAATGGGGAGCGTAATAATAACAATGTCATCATGTACAGTATGTGTGTGCAGGGGCGGGAATATTCAAAACTATTTGAAGGAATAACATGTTGTGTAATATTTGTTCAAACTTCTTGGAAAAAGTGACAGCGAGTCTGCTCTCCACGGAGGCTCCACAGCCACGGTTGCTTCTGGCTTGTGGCAATGCCGAGCAAAAATAATGGGTCAAGGCTATATTTGCTCTTTTAAATGCCACTTTTTCCTGCTTGTATGTGTGATTTTCTCACTGTGGTCACAAACAAAAACATCAGTTGAAAGACCCTATGAGACTAAACAAGAGACCAGCTGCAATAGGTTAAACATCCAAAGCAAGAGAGCTAGTGTGAGAAATGCAGAGTCAACAGTGTGGGTTGATCTTAGAGATGCATTCAGTGAACCTTGTGAATTTCATTATATCTGCTGACAGACAATACGTCTACTAAACAAATGCTCTCTGTTGCTGCCACCTTGTGGTTATAGATATACTGTACATCAAATTAGGTAGTCATTGGGCTCTATGTAGTGTATGGAAATATACTCAATTTTTATTTGTCAATACAATCATTCATAAATTGTTTTTCATCTATTTAGTATTGTGATGAATGTTTTTATTACTAATCTTGGAATACCATTGCACTACATATTCTATTCTATTCTATTCTATTCTATTCTATTCTATTCTATTCTATTCATTTCTGCCTCTGTATTTTACTGTACTGTACAATAATGCATTGCAAAGTAAATCTAAAATCCTGAATAAAATGTGAAACAATCAAATAAATGAATATTTCAAAATGAGACTGAAGAACAGTAGCTGAGTAAATGCGTAAGTAAGTAACTTCCCATTGGAAAGAAGAAACAGCACAGTGCAAAGTTTTGACCTAGCACATAATTACTGCAATTGCAGACAATTTAATGCTCATTAAGGTTCCTACTCACTGCTCCTCTGATGCCTACTGTATGTGTGAGTAGGGGAACAGACAAAAAGGACTTTTCTAAAACAAGTCATTCTTCACATCCACAACCCTTGTGATAGCAGAAAAACAAGGGCCACAAATGCATGAACATGTGTCCCTTGTGCTCCACATCATTAAAGACAGAACCGCAGAAAAATTTGAGAGGGGGGAAAAAAAAGACACAGAAGTTAAAGGAGATCCATAAATCATCCTTGATTCATACTTTTAAGCAAAGCCAGAGCTGGACGGAGAGCAAAGAAATATCTATTGGAAAAACCACAAGGATCTTACCCAATGGAAAATCCAGCTGAGTGACCTGGTGTTTGTCTAGGAGATTTTTAACATGCAGCAGACTTGTGCTCTATTTTTGACAATCTAAGGTCAACTCATTAAACCAATCATCTTCAAAAGACAGCGGCTATTTCAGTCTGTTAAAATTACATGACCTTGCAGAGCTTCTGCAGTTTGCTTTTCAGTCTGAACAACTCTCTGTTTGAGCATCAACACATTCTGGGGGCCCCAGATGTGACCTCAGTGGAAAATGTTAGAATCTGTCAACTCCAGAGCTCTGTGGTGGGGAATAAATGAACTGCCATTGTTAAGAAAACCTCCCTAGTGAGAAAGTTGCCGGTATGACCACTGTTACAGGGAGCCCCCCGGATTTAATTTTCATCTGTTCGAGCCAACATTTAGAAAATAAAACAACTACTTACATTACCTCTGTGATTCATCTTAAATGCACTAAAACACTCTCTAATGAATGGAGTAAAGTACATAGGTCTCCAAGAGGCAAAGATAAAGATGTCACGTCGATGTCTGGTGGATCATTTTGACAGGTGATGATATACATAGTGACAAACACATAATGAAGGAGAGAAGCTTTCTCCAATTTTAGTTATGACAGGTGGATTTCTGCAGGGCAGAGCTTAAAGGAGACAAACGTAATGATAATCATTTTTATGCCATAAAAGCACTTTGCATAGTTTATCACGGTACAGCAGCAGTTCAGCATTTACTTCTTTCCATGTCCACATTATACTGTACACGCTTGTCAAAAGATCTCACTAAAAACACACGTGATGAAGCATCACCTTGAACTGTACACAATTTAAGAGGACTACATTTTCCTTTATCCTTCAGAATTGATGTTCATTTAGTAATTGAAATCTACTTTAGATATCATAACGTTTAAAAATATTTCTCACTCTACGCTCTCATTTTGACATTCTGCATTTGCCAACGGTAAAACATGAATTCACAATAGGGTGCAGGACTGAAACGTGCTTCCCAGTCTGTCTGGGTTTCTGGCGCAACTGATATAGTCACAAGCCTCAGTGGCCGTTAAACCACAAATGACCCATAATGGTGCATCACTGCTTATCAGCTCACTGTACTGTCATCTGTCACATGTTGACAGCATATTAAGAGGCTTAGTTTTTTTTTTCTTTTTCTTTTTTTTTTTTTGAAAAATGTGTCAATTTGTGAAATCAACTTATTTATTTTTTTTTTAAGCATAAATCTTTGGAGATGTTAAAAAAAATAAAAAAGTGTATAGATATACTTATACAAGTATATCTTAAAATGGATTTAAACTGTATTCAGCTGGACACATTAGACTTAATAATCAATTTTGTCTTTAATTTGATATAACAAATCTAACATAAGTCATAGTAATTTGATGTTATGTATTAAAATTTGAACTAGACAGAAAGAAATATAAATATATATAAATATGCTGGACTGTACCCAGTGTCCATGAAAAGGTAAACAGCCTTCAAAATGAATAAGTCCATGCAATTTCAGAAGTTATGCTTCCCTAAAAGTAAGTGTTCAACAGAACTCCCATTATATATTTGCATTCAAAACCTTATCAGCATAAATTCAAATCAGCTACAAAAAGAAAAAAAAAAGAAAAACAATCTAAAGCAGAGAAAAGAATGTCATGGCACTGACACAGATATTCCACATGCATAGGAGATATTTGATAATAATTCTTCTGTTCAAAACTAATCCTCTCTTTTGGAAACTCTCAAACAATAAATCTAAGAAAAAGAAAATGCACTGCTGCATTTAATAGAGCAGTAACATCACTAGCAACAGGCAGGGAAGTTGCAGGAATCCTAACGTGTTAAATATTAATGACAGCCTGGCGTCTTTGCAGAGCAAAACTCTCCTCTGCTTCACTCAAGAGGCAGAGACACAAACAGACAAACAGATCATGCTGGAAAGCCAGTCGTTGTCCACTCGATCAGAGAAAAGCTGTCTTACCTGCCTGACTGTCTGTGTGCGCTCGGACTGGGTATATGAGTGTGTGTACGCTCACACACGGTCTCCACAAGCAGGAACTGATGAATCTACATGACTTCAGCCCTGCAGCATGCAGTGCATTATGGGGTTTCAGTCTCTCTCTCTCCCTCTCCCTCATGCTCTATCTCTACTGTGTGTGTGTATGTCGCTCTCTCTTCCTCTCTCTGTTGGCACATTATTAAAGGGGGATGTCCTCGTGCCCTGTCTGGAGAGAGGAGGGTGAACTTACACAGTATGTCCACATACACACTGACACACACGCACACACATACACACACACAATGCAGGAGAAGAAGCCTCACGATGACGACTGCCGCGGCTGTGGTTGCCGTGGCAACAGCCTCCCTCTTTCCCTCCACCCCTCTCTAGCTCCTGTCGCTCTTCAGCCTCCTCCAATGTTTAATTATCAAAATGAATGGAATTAAAGAAAAAACAATGTTTCAGAAATGATGGTCATTGTACTTACTTCTATTTTTTTTCCCTCTTTTTGTCGCTTATCTTAAGGCTGAACTAACTGACTAATTCAGAAAAGGGAAGAGACATTTCTGATCACGTGACTGATAACTTGCTTCTGCCTTCTGAGATAATGAGAGTGGGTTGCGTAATAACAGGGAAGGAGCGTTTGTGTACATAGGCTTGCTATGAATGTGTGTGTGTGTGTGCCTGGTATTCCTTACAGTATGTTGTGGGAACCTATATCTCTTTATATTATGGATTATTGTCTTTCTTATGGGACAAAGATCAAGTCCCCATAATGTAAATTATTGAGGTTAAGGTTAGGTTAAGGTCAGGGTTAGGGTTAGGGCAGTAGTAGTTATGGTTAAGGTAAGAGTAAGTCTCCAGGAAATTAATGTAAGTCAATGCAATGTCCTCCAAAGTCATGGAAACCAGTGTGTATGTGTTCTTTGTGGCTTTGTGAGGACCAAAATATTCTTACTGACCATGCGGAGTGAGGACATTTTGGCTTAAAGAGAGGACATTTTGTCTGGTTCTCACTACTTTAAAGGGCTTTTTCAGTGTTATGATCTGGTTTAAGGTTAGTGTTAGAATCGGGTTTAAGTTAAGGGTTAGGATTAAGCATCTAGTTGTGATGGCTAAGATTAGGGTAAGGGGCTAGGGAATGCATTATGTCTATGACAGTCCACACTATGAATGAAGTGCAAACATATGTGTGTGTGTGTAATGTTTCTCATGAATAGATTTGGCACATGGAGCCTGTGGACACCTGCTGTTGCCATTAGTCTCAAAGAGCAGACTAATCAAATCTAAGTTATTCAGTGTCCCTCAGACTCAAGGACCCTTCATTAGTCAGACCGCACGAGCACACAAGTGTTTCTGTGATAATACGAGCTTGTACAGATATATGATTTCTTCAGAGACCAAAAATGGTACGGGAAAAGCCCCTCATATTTATTGAAAGCGGTTAAAAACAAAAGGCTAAAGTAAAGGGAGAATAAATTGGTTGCCTGCCTCAAAAAACAAGCATACACATCCTGGCATGTTCACAATCACTGCCACCTGTTGCCTCCCACTTTGTCTATAGCTTTCTCTGCTCCTTTTCTGTTCCAAGCTCACTAATTAAATCATCCTCCCAAGAATTTCAACAATCAATGCTCAGTGGATCATAGTTCCTATAACTGTTTCCATGGCTACTAGGAGACAAAGAGCAAACTGTGGGAGATATAGTTTTTCTTGAATGTCTGATTAGCCAGGTTAACTCTTGCTCCGGGCACATGGCCTGCTTTTATAATGTATGAACTTGCTTACTGATGGAGATACTTCATGTTGGGTTGGATGTGAAGCAAGGTGGTTCACTCACTGAGACACAACTGTGAGAAGGAAAAAAGAAAGCATGTAAGGCTACGTATTGAAACTCTGAATATGAGGGGTTGCCAGTGTGATGGTTGTACTACAGGACTCAGCTGTGAGCTGTTAATTTACAAGGCCTAAAGGATAGACACAGCCTTCCTCCCACTCTGTCACCATGGGAGACGGTTGAGATGAGGTCTTGTCTCCTTTACTGCCTCACCCTCTCTCTTATACCTCTGTTTCTCTCTCTCTCTCTCTCTTTTTGCTCTTTTTTGTCAACTTTTGATTTTTTTTGGTAGCTATTGAGCTCCAAGTATCCCCGTGACTCAGCCCACAAATAGCAGTTTTTTCAACATCTACCTGCTTGTGTGTATATAAACCTTTTTTCATTGGTCAGTCCAGCAGTGCTTCCCTTTGTGACTGAAATGTGTGTTATCAAAGGGCTGCACCCAGGCCTCATTGCATTGGCGGTGGCATCTGAGAAAAAGAAAGAAACCACAAACAGGAACTATAGCCTGTGTCCAGGAGCCTCCAAATCACCTGCTCACTCAAACACACACACACACATAGGTTTGCACAGCTGTTCTTCTTAAGATACTATATCGACTTCCATTCATTTGAACAGCCTTAACCAAGCATTATCATTAACCTGAAACATAACCACTTAATGCCTAACCCTAACCTTAACCTATACCACAATTCAAATCTCAGTCCTAGATTTAACCAATTCCTCAGAAATAAGGTTCTGCCTCATTAGGACCAGGTTTTGGTCCCCACAAGGACTACTGGTCCTGACTAGGTCAGTTTTTCTGTCAGAAAAGGTCCTACAGAGGTATTTAATACAAGACGTATACACACACACACACCCACACACACACGCATACACACACAAAATGAGGGTTCACCAGTGAACTATTCATTAAAAACACTGCAGCTCCCCTTGAGCATACTGGCCATTGATTATGCTGATGCATAATGATGGTGGTGTACTGCTGGTGTAATTATTATACCCTCAGACTCTTGTTCACCTAGACTTAGATTTCTGTTTTTTGTATAGTATGTCCAAACTGTAGGCAACGATCTTTTTTTCTGATTCTGTGTATTGATCTTGGTTCAGTGCTACTGTGTAAATACTTCATTACTGGACAGGAGCTTAAATCTTATTCACAGTTTATAAGATAAATCCAAGCCTCTTGAGCTGTATGTGTTAGTTTTCTTCATGCCAGAAGAAAGTGGTGACTCTGAGGGACCTAAGTTATTGCTATATATTTATGTAACCAGCTCTGGTTTTTAATATTGAAATAGAGATATAGCAAATATTACAGTCATCTGTGAGCATGAGGTATCAAAGAAACACAAGGTAGAATATGAACCCTGCATTACTATAGAGACAAATATATATATATATGTGTTACTAGTTATGGTCTCATGAATACATAGATACTTACGAGTTTATTCCTTCGTCTTCAGCTGTACGTGGTGTGAATGCTACGCGTGGCAAGTTAACAAAGTCAATGCACAAACACAAGTAGACATGAATAGATTTTGCGTTGGTTGGGCCAGGTGGCATTGATCGAGCAGATCCTTTTTGCACCAAAATTTCACCTCATAAAATGACACAAAAACCAATCAACCAGTATTGAGATTCTCCAACTAATGAAACATCCGTGACACAACATCATGTCCGTGGCCAGCGCCCAGCCAGACTCAGTTGGTTCACGATGGAGACATCTCAGTGTGTTCACACTAGGGGTGGGTGATATTGGCAAAAATAATATCTCAATAAACAATAAGTAGCTGATATCCTTTGAAAATTAGATTTTTATTATCTGAGTTATAACTCATGCTAACAGATCTATCAATGTACACAGTATTTAAGAAAACAACTCTCATTTATTGACTTCAAACTGAAGCATTCAAGCAAATATTCAAAGACAGTAACAAAGCACTCGATCTAAGTTCTTCATAACATTGCACACAGACTTAATCAGTAAATATTGTATAAATTTATGAATGATCTCCCATTGAAATTAGTTTTACATGTTTCATTTGTCTTGTTAGGGTCAGTAAGCGATGTCTCTCCTCCTGTTTTCATTTTCCTTTTCCCTTCCTGTTATATGGTTTTCTGTCTGTGTGAGTGGGTGTGGTTGTGGGCATGAGTGTGTTGTTGTCCCTGCAGACTGGCTGGAGAAACCCCTCATTCTGGTCCCTTCACACCTACACAGCTGCTGCCTGTTACCTGATTGCCATTATCCACACCCTCCTGTTTAAAAAAGCATGGCCCGTCTCACCACAAGTCCCTGGATTGTTTTGTCCTTAAACATAATCCCCCCCCCCCCCGCCCCCCCCCCCCTTTTGCCTGAGTATGGGCTTATGTTGCCTTTTTTCCTGGATCACCAGCCCTTTCTTGCCTTTTTGATGGTAAGAAGAAAACATCCTCTAGCACCAAGGAAATGTCAAGAGCAGTTTCTTTATGTTATAGAAAAGCAAAGAGCAGCAACTCTTGAGAGATTATCAAGAGTCAGAATGTACTAAGCAACTTAGTAACATCTCCCAAACTAACTAGAATAAAAAGAGCGCTGCAGTGATTTGGGGACCTTTTGTAAAGATACCACCATTAGAACAATTTGAAGAATTGGTTTTTAAATTTGAATAAAAAAAAAAGGCCTTTGAAATTGAATGTTATGATGTGACAGCACACTGCAATAAATTTGAAACCTTATTTCATTCAATTGAAAACAAGCTCTTACAGTTCAGGTTCACTTGTTTCATTTCAAATTTAGTTCTTCCAATTCAGTTTTTGTGCCACACATCAGGGTCCTGATAAACTTACTTTTTGGGATAGGATCAGTCATGGATGGCCACAATCGAAGGAGCGGACAATTGATGTGACAACTGGCAAAGCCCGTGTCGCGGTGCTGTGACACTTTGTGAATTGAGACACAGCTTCTCTCTCCCCCCCTCTCTGCATGCAGTATACATCCTCATCAGGTTCTGCCTAAATGTATGGTTCCTCATTCAATATTCAGATCTTACACTTTGTTTGCACATTCCCAACCTGGTTCCTGTCATCACTCCCAAATGTCTCTGCACCCGGCAGCATCAGTGCTAACTCCGCTCCCTTCTCTGGACTCATTCTAGCTTCAACCCTTTCCCAGATCCACACTATGTATCTGCTATTAGTGATTTGCATTGAATCTTTAATTTAACCTAACCTGTGTTCTGCTTTTTGGGTTCACCATCATCCATAACTGTTTAGTTGCCCCTTGGATGACCACACAGGCATGTTATTCAAAAAATGAGGTGAATGGCATTTAATGATTTAAAGCACATCTCAGTTTCTTAGTAATAATTTCAAAGTCGGAATCCCCCCCCCCCCCACCTCTAAAGGCACACAGTCTTCTTTCCTTTATAAATGTGAAACTCACTGAGCAGATTAACCCAGAGGGCAGGCTGTAAAACTCCCCTTAGGTCAGCCTTCTGAGAAAGACTACAATATTGTTCGTGTCAGAAAACAAGATGCTGACCTTCTGAAACAGCCTTGCTGTCAGTGATAGACATAGTGGACAATGGAATGTGTTCTTTATTTTAGGTGAGAATGATTCTTGTTTTTCTTCTGTATTGATCTCAAGCATTGTACAGTCTGTACACTATGCCTGTTATCCAATACAAAGGTATCCTCTGAACAAAATACAGTGTTGTCAGCACTGCTTTTATTTGGTAACTTTCCTTTCCATCTATCATCTATCTATCTATCTATCTATCTATCTATCTATCTATCTATCTATCTATCTATCTATCTATCTATCTATCTATCTATCTATCTATCTATCTACAAATGTATACTTCAATATCCCCCTTTTTTATCTCTTTCTCTCAAATACATTCACACCATGTAAATCTATGACTCAGACACTCCCTGGTAAAAAAAAGATTTTTCACTTTTCACGCCCTTTTCCCCTTTCGTTTTGAGACAGTAATCCCGGCTGCAGCACTAATAGCATTAGCAGAGCATATCCAATCCCTTTAGTACCTCAACAGGGAGCACAGAGCTGAGACCTACACTGAGACAGACACATGGTGGACTACACTACCCATGCTACCTCAGGAAATCCATGCACATTAATCGACTCATTACTAAATAAACTAAAATTAACTAGATAAAATAAAGAGAAAACAACACAATCTGCAGTATCACAGAAATACTGACACTAAGATACACCAGACTACTGTCTGTGAGGCTGGTTGGTTTGGGAGGATGGTGTGTGAAAGCAGCAGATGAAGAAGGGAGATGTTGATGAAACTTTGAACAGACATTAATTTTTCCAATTCATGATCACCTGATATTTTAACTACCTCATTAGTTCAAATTTTAGCCAAGAGCAAAACATTGATTTTTAAGACCAAATGTGGTCACAGGAGCTGCTAACAGGATGCATTTTAATGCCAGGTTGGTTTACTTAGGATGGACATTATAATCAGTTCTTACAGCATATGTAGAATAATAACAGATTAGAATCTCTTGTAATATTTTACCCACGAATTTGTATTGTGTTAGGGTGCTTTAAGACCACTACTGTAACACCGCTGTATACTACACAAAATGAGCCAAAGCCATTGAGAAAAATTGGTGGATAATATAAATATATATTTTAGACTGGAATTCACAGCATTATTGTGATGTGTTTGTATTATGCTGCATTGTTCCTGAATTATTCATTCACGCAGAGAACACAGCCATTTGTTTGCATATGCAAGAACAATACGCGTGTGTGTTTGTGTGTGTGTGCTTGTGAATGTTCCTGTGTACAAACTGTATGTGTGCAAACACTGAATACATATGGAACGAAGGATAATGATCATTAATCTCATTATACAACCAAAATGCCAAACAGTCAGATGGAGAGTTGATCAGAGCCACTGCAACTAAGCGCATCGCCACACCATGGACCAGCCTGGAGGAAACCCATGCAGAAACGGGGAGAACATGCAAAGTCCACACAGCAACGTTCCAGACTGGGAGTCAAACCCAGCACCTTCTTGCTGTGAACCACAACCTATGGATGGATTGATGATAGGAGGGTAGGGAGGTAGGTAGTTTGGTTGATTGATTGATTGACAGATTGATGGCTGCGTCTAAAGGGCCCATTAGCAACAAAGTACAAACACAGCCTTCTTAGGCAGAGAAACACAGCCAACCAGAAAAGGACTTGTCCCTCTTCCCCCCAGCTGCTGTTAGTCAGCCTGCCAACCCTTCGCTGTCTTGACTCCTGCTCCATTTTTCAGACATTATCCATTGCTCGCAGTGAGTCACTGACTCAAAAAAGGCAGGGATCTGCCTCAGCATCAGCTTACAAGTAATCATTCTACTATGCACAGTCAATATTGTTTTTTATCTTTCCTTTCTTCCTCTCTGTGGGAAAGGGAGATAGAATGAAATCATGGAGGGGGGAAAAGAAACTGCAAAGAAAAGAAAGAGAAAAGAAGGTGTAAAAAAAACAGTGGCAGTTGTGTGTCAGGCCTAAGAATGAGCTGTAACCTAATGAGCGTAGATGAAAGCTGACTGTCTGAGCTAACTCAATTCTTTGCTCGGCTAGTCACAGTTCTCAACGTAATGGTGTTTCCTCCAGACTACTGATGCCACAGAGAATGTTGGATTGCCTCTATGTGGTCATGTGCTTTCCTGTGCGCGTCGAGTCTCCTGACTGCATGCATGTGTAGAATGTTGAAGTTGGCTCACGCACCACACGGCATGACATCAACCACTGTGTGCAGCACGTATCCATTTAAGATGTGTTTACAGTGCTTAAGCCATCGGAATGCCTCTGTCCTTGCTCATATAAACAGAATTTGGCTGACCATGTGCACACTTGTATGTGTGAGCGGCGTTTACACAGAACAGATAAAGAACTATAACTACAGTGGGAGGTAAGGCTGCAGTCAGTGGGGCTTGTTGTTAAATACAGAACAGGAATGAAGCCGCACAAAGGAGACGATGTTCCAGGGAGGTCTTAGTGAGGGTTGTCAGAGACTTTGCTTGGCCAAGGTGTGGTGTGTAAACAAAAGTGAAGAGGCCCAAACCTTACTCAGGAATCCTGTGACACAGTTTGTAGAGCTGAACTGGTCAATGAAATGCTAACATGTTGGACCTCTGTCAAAGCAGTAGTGAGGAGGAAAAGGGTGAGGAAAAAGAAAAGAAAGAGTGTCATCCCTAAATAGAAATTCTCAACCAGTTTGTCCATAGAGGAGAGTTTTACATTTACTGTAAGAATGTAGCTTTATGTTCATGAAATCTGAATAACTTGTTAGAACATGATAGAAATCTTCCTGCTCACTGCACCATTCTCATCTCCACTGCACAATGTGTTGATCATCTGTGATGGTGCCTTTTGTTGGTTTCACACAATGTTCCTTTCTACTTTTGTTTATACATTTGAGGGCGGAATTATTAGCCCTCCAATGAAAATGTAATTGTTTTAGAGGTATTTTTAAAGGTATTTCCCAAGTGCTGTTAAACAGAGCAAAGAATTTGAAATAGCCCATTTTCAGATGAAGGACACAAATAACAAATTATGTTACATTATTTCTGCTGACAAAGATCAAAGAGGGCAGAATAACATCAACAACAACAGCAAAAAAAACCCCAAATGTTACACACTACAGATGGAGACAAAATGGACAAAGTGCAGCCATTTAGTTTTTCTCAGTAGTTTCTCTGTGTTTCTCTGTGAACACCTCCAAGTTTCCTGTCTTTATTTTCTTAAAACTGAAGTGAGACTTAGACAAATTCCTGTGGGTACGTTATTTAGAACTGTTGACCACTTCAACAATGGCTGGCAGAGACCCATCATTTAGTGCCAACATGTACAAGCCAGGAAGTCAAGAGACCCCACAGAGAAAATTCACCATCCTCCACCACTGAGATCTCATGTAGAGACATACTGTTTTCAGAGTCTGAGCAGTAAGAGGTTAGCATTAGTTCATGGTCTTACTTTTGATCTCAACGATATAAAAATTATGCAACAGTTCAGAATGTAGCTTTTCTTCAAGCACTCTTTTGTTGAGACTTTGCAGCTACATGGGATTTCCTAGTCCCCAAACACAGTGGTGCCAATAATCAGGCTATATGACAAGCCATTGGTCCAAACATTGGAAATAACAGAAAACCATTTCTTTGTGTATGATATATGAGGAGTGAGAGAGCAAAACTGTGACTGTGAGGATGGGAGAGGAGATGAAAAAAAAGAGAGAGAGGTAATTGAGTTGAGGCTGACCGGGAACAAACGAAAGCTGATGTCAGTGTCGCAAAGGGAAGTTTTCAGCCCACTCATGCCTGTCAGCTGATAAAGCTGCCAACTCAGACACAGAAAATGAGTGACCAAATCACCATGGATTCTTTAAAGATGCTGATAGTATCTAGTAATTGCAAGAACATTACAATGTGTTTTACATAATCTAAACCGTTTCACAGGCCACAGGTTCATCAACAGCAGCAGTCAGTATGATGTCATCAAGATAAGATAGAAAACAGGAGGATCATTATATTCTGTGTGGTGCCGTAATGCTCACATCTGTAAAAACTAGTGACGCCAAAAATGAAACAAGAGAAATCTTTGATAAGTCCCCAGGGTGTGTGTGTACAAGGAAAACAGTTTCTCTCCCAAAAACCAAACAAATGCCACCTGCTGATAGTGATTCACAGTCGCAGTCTGACAAGGATGCAACAGGCAAATCATATACAGATGTTGCTGTGCACCTTTGTGTATCACAGCAGCTGCCAGGGCAATACAGGAAATAAGCTTGTAAAAAAAATCTACAGTCACACTCAACTGCTGTTTGGAAAATTATTGCATTTCTGACAGTGCATTATATTAAAAAAATATACACACAAACCCTGCAATGCACACACAAACCCTGCAGCATCTTAGAAATGTGTCTGGGCCACACAGCAGAAATAAGCAGAAATTTTCCAGGAGCCTTTAACTACCTTATCATGGCATTAGCCATTCTTGACTGACACTGATAGAGCCAGCACTCTAGTGAAAGACTAAAGTGAAAAGATGGCAAAATTAGACATAAGGGCCACCTCAGACCGAGATAGCTCTGCAACATGTACAGTGACTAGTGTAGCGATTAGCTGACCTGATGGTAGTTGGTAGTTGAATGTATACATCCCAATAGACAGCGGATGCAATCATATCAGTAACACTGAGAAATCCTGAAACAGCATACACCACCGGTGTGTAAAGCAAGTCTCTGATGCTGATATGACTAAAAATTAAATCGATCTAGAGCAAGTAAACAATCTGTTCAATCTGGTGTGGCTAATATTTTCTTACAAAATTAAAAAAATGACTTAGTTTTATCACCTTATTGGGTGACTTGTTACCTTCCAAAATGTATTTTTGTTTATATGTGAAGATTCTCAGTCATCCAGGTCATGGTATCCAAAAGTGTAGCAACAAAAAAAAAGGCAACTGGACTTAGTTGAATTTCTTGAAGAGGTTTCACCTCTCATCCAAGAGGCTTCTTCAGTTCAGAACTGAAGAAGCCTCTTGTTATTTTTGTTTAGTTTTCAACATGTTTAGTTTTCAACATGCCAAAATAAAGTGCTGCAGTTTTGGCAAAACAAGGGAAGGACAGAATTTATACAATGATGTAAGTAGGTCTAGACCTCACTTTCTAAGGTGCCTCATAGATAATTGATCTGATCTGATTTGATCTGATTGACTATTTTTCATTTACACAGACTCACAGGAATTAAACATGTCATTTGGGCCAAAGCATGACTTCCTTGTTAGAGTTGAGTTTTATATTCTGTCCTAAGCTGTCAAGAGGAACGGGAAGGGAGATATAATTTGACAGTGTCTCTGACACAAATGAAACAGCATGAGGCTAACTGGTTCTCTCACTGATGTGAAACTGTAAAAATGGAGTAGCAAGCTACATATTTTCACAGCTAATAATCATGTTTCACTGGAACAGCATGAAGACACACTTAACAAGCATGCGGCCTGTTTGGGAGCTCTTAATGACAGTTTTAAGCAGTTTGCATATCCAGTCCCATCCATGACCCTATGAAAGTGATTGAAAGCAGATGTGAGCCCTTAGTTCTACCCATGTCTGAGCAGCATGCCCTGACAAACACTGGATGAATTATGAAGACATCCTCTGACTCGAGCCTTTGAGAAGTTGTTGGATGATAATGATTGGAAGTAAATATAGTTGACATCTTGCTGTCAGTGAAAGGTACATTAAAGATGTCATCATGCACATGTAGCATGTCGGCAGAGTCACAGCCAATGCCAGTTGAGCAGATGAGAGTGATCATGCAGAGTGCTTAATGACACTGTGCACTTACAACTTTTGGATGAAATTCAGACATATGCTGGACAATATGCTATATTCGGGATTCCCATGTGTCTTTGAAATCCTTGAAAGCTTGCAAATTTTGTGCAAGAAAGAAGTTAAGTTGATATTTACATAAATGTATCCAGCCGCCAGTGTGCTCTTGTTTATTTAAGACAGCAACTACTGTTTGCCTGCTTGGCTTGATGTACGTAGACTAGGCCTGCACAGAACAAATGCTGAGTCACAGTTACTAGTGGTGTTGTGGGCACTGTACACTGTCTCTTTCCACCATTGACGTGAGATCCCATGCAGAACAATGAGTGCGTAACGTCAAGCAAGAGAGAACAAATTATATGATGCCTGGGAAAAGCAAATTCCAAGAACTCAAAGAAAATGACAAAGACTTGCTTGACCAAGATCCATGCAGAGCTTTCTGTGAATCAATAAAAGTGGACGCCATGGGAGAAGTGGCTCTTGCAAGTTGCCCTTCCATCTTAAGCTGTGTCAGCACATGCGGTCCTTGATTTTGAGAACATTGGTCCTGGAAAGCCCTTGAAATGTCCTTGAATATTAATATTAACCAAGGTGACTGAACCCTATATATTTCCATCACATGTCTGCCTTTCCCTGCCCCTATCTTATGTATAACATACCAAGATGCTCATAAGCCCTTGTGCTCCATTGGATTCAGTTAACTGACTGTCACATATGAATCATGTCGATAATTAGTGCAGAATTGATAAAGCTCTAAGTGTGTCACCTTCCAGAAGTGGGACAGTGTTAAATCTACAGGGGATAATGGGAACACATTCACGATTGGGCCTGCAAGAAGAAACATACGCTCATTTGCATCTCACTTGTGTTATCAAAGAGCTCTACCTAAAATAAAACCTAAACACTATGGTCAGGTAATGCATTCCTATTCTGTTTCCAAAATTGATTTTTTTCTTTAAGATTAATCATTCAATTTGACACCTTCATAGTTATTTCTCTCTCACGCACACACGCACACGCACACACACACACACACACACACACACACACACAATATTTGTGGAAATTTTGGGCCAATACTGCCATCTGCTGTATTGAGTGCGTACCACATGAATCTGTAGGTAAAAAAAAATCTATAGCTGTGACTTTTAATGGCTCCTTTCCAAAACTTCTCATAAGCACAAATAACTATAATTATACATGAGATGTGTGACAGGCATTCAACTGTTCAGTGCAGGAGTAAGAACAGTGGGGTCAATGTAGATTTGAGGCACAGTGAGATCAATTACAAGGTAAATAAGGAAATGAAATAAAATGATTTCACACATTCTATTTGATATTATTGTCTTTATTCTGAATGGCTGAAACTGAGGAAGCTAAAAGGAACACAGTCATAATTGTTTTATATATGTATATGTATATGTGCTTCTCCTAGTTTGACCTATCAAAATGAATGGCCTAAAAATCGTCCTTAGCAGCACATGGTACGGTGGAGTTATTTTGTGTGTCATGGTCTGCCACTAGAGGGCACTCTCATTCCATAAAATATGAAAACACTGAGATAAAACAAAAAAAGGGAGAGATTTGTAAAATATGAATACCAAATTTATGAACTATTTAATTTCTAAGAAAAATAACTGTACCATAAATCCATGTCCTAAAATTATAAGGCACTTCTTAAAAAGGCTGTGCCGCCTGTTTTAACAACACAAGCCCCACTATATGGTCTGGGAATGTTTTGTTGATAATGGACAGACATTTGTTTGGCAATCTGGAGCAAGGCCATTTAATTTAATTCAGAATTTATCAAACATCTTTTATAATGTATATAAACAAAGGATAATATGGCATAAGCCAATCCAAGACAGCATTAAAATAGCCCAAAGTCAAGGCCCCACATTTGGCCCCCACTGAAACAAATCCTAAGACTACTAAAACACAGGAATGCTGAAAGATTAGCTCTGATCCCTCAGTAATGTAACTAAACAAACCACTGTCAGTCCAGGCTGTGTTTCTTAAGGACATGCCCTGTTTATTATATGTAGCCAAGGAAAAAAGAGAGACAGTAAATCCACGCTGAGTTTGACTCACATGTCTCTCAGCAGTAGGTCATGTGCTTCCTAAAGGCTGGCCAACTTTCTAAGCTTTGTTGCCAAAATATACTGTAGACTCCTCGTCAACAGTATCAGGATCAGAGCGCATTGGACAACCACAAGAAAGGTTTTTGACAAAATAAGTTGATAATTTAAAGTTATCCACGTGTTCCAAAGCAAAACAAATGAATTACACCCATAGTCAAGATTATTTTCACAAACCCAAAGCTTATCAAATTACTAAGTGGAACATTTTAACTTTTCTTTTGCATGACAGCCATTAAAATTTAAATAAACTAATCTCATGAATGTAAACTACAAGTTACTGTGGTGTTGAATTTACAGTAAAGGGGTTCAAATCAACACACTAGGGCACAGCAGATGATTCACATATTTGGTAGAGAGTTTTTCGTCAAATGCCCATTTATCCATGGCTGTGGTCAATTTAGAATGTCCAATCAACAATGACCAAAGGGAAATGGGTACCTTACTCGTTGGTGAGACTGAAATTGGCAACTTCTCTTTCCGTTTGGCTCTGGGCTGCTGTAATAAGCCCCTGACAGTCTGTATCACATATAGTTTATTTTTACACATGGAAAATAGATCTATGCACACAATTTTGAATACATGTAGCTCATGTTTGAACAACCGGGCTCCAATCTGCTAAACATAATTAAACATAATTCTACTGACTTCACTCAACTCCAGTGACTCATACCAACTAATTCTTTTGTTACTTTTTTTGTATATGTGCACACATTTAAACTAATTTCCACACACTTACATATATGCATCCAAATAGGCAACATGGCCTCATGGAGCCAAAAGATACACAAACACTTTTGATGTTTTGAATTGATCAAAATGGCTACGTTGTACTGTTACAAAGAATCCGTTTTGAGAAGAGAAATGGTTTTTCAGTGCTATATTACATTTTTTGCTAAAGAGTATTGTCAAAGTATTTTAACTATTTTCAGTTAGTATTTATAATTTTGAGGAAACTGACCTTCATTGTCTACAAGATCAGGACATGTTAAAACTTTACATTTCACTTTAACACTTAAATGGTTTCACTCTGACTCACAAAAGTGTGCAAAAATTTGCTACTTTATGTTTCAGTTCCTTTCATGTATAAAAACAAACTAAGTTTCTTTTTAGCCTTTACAGTAAACGCATTTCCTCAATGAAACATGCTCACACATTTAAAAAAAAAATATCTCATCAAGCTCTTATCCACTCAAACACATCACAAACGCAAATTAAAGGAACACTACTTGTATCGTTGAGTGTTACACATGGTTTATATAATTTTAATCTCCATCCTACAACTTCCCTGGATGCCAAACTACTTGTGTCTGTTTCAAGACCTGGGCCTGGCTCCATTTTATTAAATTAAGGTCTTGGTACATTTCAGAGAACCATCAGATACTAAAGAATTAAGTGCTGCTCAGTTAGATGTCACACATATACTGTGCATATGCAATGACAGTAACCAAATTATGTTGGATAAAGATACAATTTTATACAATTAATTTAAAAATGTAATGAAGGAAATGTCTACTTCATTACATTCATTAAACACCTACTCAATGTGAAACCATCAGAAAAGTGTGTTTGAGTTGCCTGAAATATAAAGCAGAAGTCTGAAATGAAAACATTAACAGGAAGGTCATTAAAATTCTCAACTACACTATGTGATAAAGATCATGATTCTAAATAGAGTGGGAAGAGAATGTATATAAGCCCTAGAATTCAGAGAAATTAAACAGCAGCGCATTTCTCTCCCTATTTTTTGAAAAGGCGAGGCAGAGAAAATAGCTAACATTATGCTAACAAAATAACTTTTAACTCTCATTTAAATTGGTTTTATCTTGAACTAAGAAAACTCAATTCATGCTTACTTTTTTTGTTTTGCCTGGGACTAGCCATATTTTGCAGCTCAGTTGAGATGTAAGTACATTCGTAGAGCAACCATGGAAAAGATATTGACATTTTAACTGTTAATAATGTAAAAAAAAATGTTAATAATCTTTAAAATAGTGCTATACTTGAGACTGGTCTTGGTCTTAAGATCAGTTTTTGAAGGTAGTCTTAGTCTCAGTCTTAGTTCAAGCTTGTACCACAAGACCACAACTTTGGTCTCGGTCATGTCATGATTTCCATTAATCCAACCGTTTTATCAGCAGATAAGCACCTTACACATAAATCCACTCATCAGAATGTTACATAACACTTAACAAGTTCACTAACATTCAAGCATCAGTATTTAGGTGCTAAATGGTGGTGCACTTATTTGTTGTGTATTTACAAATGACATGCTAAATGCATGTTCAGTATGGTCCAACCTGTAAAGTGGCTGTTTTTTTTTTTCCAGCCATGTTGTGTTAAGAGGCATCATCACCATCAGCACATACTGTTTACTGTTTCCAGTGAAAGGATAGTGGCCGGCTGGTTGCACCTGCTCTCTATTCATGCTACTAACAACTACAACAACTACACTATGGTAAGTCTTATCCTAACATGTCTAATGCTATAATAATTTCTATTAAAAGTTAATTTCTATTAAAGGTGTTATTGAAAATTACATAACACCATGTATAATATAATTACAAGAACTTGATTTTTCTCCCTTCCATTTTATGTCTCTCTCTTTCTAGGTGCTTAACTGTACAATAATAAACAAAGTGCTGCAGAAGTACTATTTGTCACCATCGTATGCTATTGAATTCTGTATTGGTTTCCCTGGCAACCTTTTGGTTGTATTTAGCTACATATTTTGTTTGCCAAACTGGCAGAGCTGCCACATTTACCTCTTCAGCTTGGCAATGTCAGACCTTATTTTCTTGTGCACGCTGCCACGCCTTTCCTACCTTTATGCAAATGAACAAAAAGAAACCAGTTCATATGCTTGCATTATAAACCGCTATGTCCTACACGTCAATCTTTACTCATCCATCCTCTTCATGGTGTGGCTTTGCATGGATCGTTTCCTGCTCATTAAATATCCAATGAGGGACCACTTCCTGCTGAAGCCACAAACAGCCTTGATTGTGACAGGCCTGAGCTGGCTGGCTGTCAATGCAGAAGTGGCTCCAATGATATCACTCATGTTTCAGGACCTACAGGGTGGAAACTGGAGTCTCTGCAGAGATTTTGCCAATCTAAAAGGAAATGTCAATGCATTAGGATACAGCCTGGGTCTGACCTTGACAGGTTATATTGCACCTCTGCTTGCAATCTGTGGTTTTACCTACCAAACTGCACACTTGCTCCATGTCCAAGAAAGGGCTCTACGGCACAGGGCAAAACCATACAAACGTCCTCTGAGAGTTGTTGCATCAGTAGCAATAATGTTTCTGTGTCTTTACACTCCTTACCATATCCTGAGAAATATAAAGATAGCATCTTTGGAGAACTGGCCAGGACTGGGGCTGTGTACAAGGATGTACATAGAAGGTCTGTACATCCTGACTCGACCACTGGCTTTTTTGCACAGTGTCATCAACCCTGTCTTCTATTTCCTCATGGGGGACAAGTTAAGAGATCTTCTGTTCACAAAGCTCAGAAAGCTGGTGATAAAGACAGAACAGCAAAGACAACCAGACTGACACAGTTCAAGAAAAGATCCCTGCTCATCATAGCACGTCCACACACGTAACACAGCTGCCTTACATTTTGTATTTTGTCAAAACCAGTTGATATTTTTGTGTTTCTTTTATTGAGTATGAATGTGGATCATTTTTATTATTTCTCATTATGTGTGTGTGTGTATATGTGTATATATATATGAGAAATAATATAGTGTACATCGATAGATTGCTAGCTATATTGTTAATGTCATATTATACTTTTACTTTTAAATGTAATCAAATATAACTCAACTTTTTGATTGCTATTCATATTACAAAATTGACAGTGGGTAATAATGCTTGCATGCCAAATACAAACTATGTGTACAATATTTTTCCACAACATGTTATTTTGAATGGTGTATTAAATCTGTGTAAAATGTTCTACCAATATTGCTATATATATAATTTTTTAAAGTGGAATCCCCCAGAGATCTCTGCTGTTATGAGAGTTGCCTTCATAGTGAACTGTCTGTGACCTCTGGTACTTAAGCTCCAAATCCTCATTAAAACACTTTGACTTCATATGGCTTCAAAACATCAGACAGGATCAGGTGCTTTCGTTTAGTCTAATCACATGTTTGATCTGTCATTTCATTTACATTGGCATCTCTCCTGGGATGAGCAAAGCCTGAAAAAACAAAAAAAGGAAAACATGAAGTTTGGGGTTATGATCTGTTTGCACGTTTCAAGTTTCATAGTGAAAGCCAGAGGAGGTTGAGGAGACAGACACAATGAGAAAAGGGCAACAGGAAAAGTGCATATCAGGACAAATACAAAACCTGAAGCTCTATATTAAATATAATATGATAATATGATGATATATAATATGATAATGCAATTCAGCATTTCAGCCACCATTGATGCAAAAATCACATGAAACAGCACATGGTAAACTTTCTTATTTTAATTTGATTGCTTTATGTTAAACATATGGTTTACAAGATAAAGCATTCTTAACCTTTAGAGACTATTAAAAGAAGAATTATAATTACTCATCTTAATTTAATAGTCATCTGACCAGTGGGAAATATAATTTATTTTCATTCCATTTGAACAGTGTTTACCAAATCATGTTAAGAAAAGGTATTTCTGCCTGACCAGTGTGTGCATGCTTACGCACTTCTTGTATGTGAACAGAATCCGTGCAAATTCTACAGTGAACACAAGTACTGTATAATCTGAGCAAAGCAATTACATGCTATTACCAGTTTAAAGGAATGATCTGCCATAATCCATTTCACGCTACCGTTATTAGCCTTCCATAGCTTTGAAAGAATTTAAGAACAGTCACTCCATTTAATGGTACATAAATAAACGTGTGATCTATCTGAACAACGCTTTTGTTTAACTGGATTGTTAAAACTCATGTTCGTTGTGTTAAAACATCATCCTCTCCTATCATGAGAAAAAAAACAGCTGGGTTTTTTGTGCAGACATGGTGCAGGATATAAAATAAGGGTAAGAACGAGACAATAGCGCGCATTTACCTTTAGTGAATTGATCGCTGACTGATGGATCCTGTAAAAGCACAACTAAAGCGTGTTCGTTTGTCGATGAGTGTAACCGATGCAACTGAACAACTGTCGGGCATTTTGGTAATAAAGAAAACAAAAGAAAACACAGGCTTTTTGTTGTAACCCATTAACAGTCAATGTGACTTCACTGTGATGGCTGTCTGAGCCATGATGTCATGTGAAAACTATGGATAATAAGATAAAAAAAATAATAGGTGCTTGGATTGCCCTTTTGTTGCAAGCAGACACTAATAAAGCCTACATCAATAATGAGTACTAAATTTGTCATCAGTAGGGTTTAGATCTGGATCTGGGCCAGTGCAATTACTGCAGTTGCAAACACCACCAGTTTGTTTCCTTTTCACAAATAGAAAGAGGAAAATCATGAAGACAGCTCTGACAGAGCAAGAACATGAAGACAGAACAATGGGTTGGTGTGTTCCAGATATTTGTCATCAACTGAGGCCTCATGTTTTAGTTGGACTGTCTCAGCTGTTACTACTCACAAAGTACAAATACATCTTTTGTGAAAGGTCAAGTCAATTTATTGCCAGGTAACATGAATATTAAAAATGTGTACAGGAAAGAGCTGGCAGAAAAGAAAATCTTTAAGACATTCAAACAAAGACATGCCCATAAGCCAGGGGTGTCAGACATATGGCCCGCAGGCCAAAACTGGCCCACCAGAGGGTCCGATTTGGCCCGCAAGGTGAATTTGTGAATTTAATCATAATGTGGAATACTGCATTTTTCAGTTCCAGATAGCTGTGACTAACTGCTTTGTGCCTCCAAGGGATCAGTAATTTGCAATGTACATGTGTAAATGGTAAATTTAGGCATAATATTGTTGAAATTGCACATTTTTTTTCTCACAAAATTTCAGGTTCACAATATGTCTTATAAAAAGATACTTCATTAAATGTAAAACAAAGGGAAACATTTGGAGTTCCTGTTGTTTATAGTTTATTATGTTTTTTACTGGTCCGGACCACAATTCAGATCAAATTACGCTGTATGTGGCCCCTGAAGTAAAATGAGTTTGACACCCCTGCCATAAGTTAACACTTTCAGCTGCTTTATATAAAGTTGAACACTTTCTGAATTGACTTACTGGTGGGAAAAAACGGGTATAACCTCGCTAGAGTGTTGTTAAGTTGAACCATACAGATCATGCACCCCTTCTAGTTTCAGGTTGTTGTTTTCACCTGAGACAAAGTGTGAAAGAGGATCCACGCTCAACTCAACTCAAGCAAGTCCAGTCGCCGACAGAATCTGTAAAGCAATACTATCAGTCCTGACTGGTGGAGTGCTTGTGTGTTTAGATATACATACATATGAAACTTTTTTGTGGGCACTTCATTGTATTTTTAGCCATTCTTCAACCTGTTCAGAGTTGTCTTGCTTTACCAGTGCAATGGTGGTATAAAAAGAAACACAAGGAGAGTTGTGTGGAGCGTATAGGCCTAATCAGCATTGTGTGAACTCATTTAACCTTCCCTCCCTGATGTCAGTTGGATTGCCAAGAACCCTGTGTGCACAGCAGCCACAGTGTGACAGCACCCACAGACACAAGGATAGAAGAAGTTCAAAATAGGAAACAAGTTAACAAGCAACTTAATATGGTTTCTGAGCATTAGGGACTGAATGTTGACCAATGAGAACTAACTATATATTGTCAATATACAGATAAACATGCTTCATTCTCTCAAGTGACTGTTTTGGTATAAACACATGGAAAGCTAAGCTCAAACTGCATTACGATCATGCCTGAACAAAGGGTTTAGTTCTCACATACAGACAAACACACACCTACAAATCTAATAATAGGGAGCTCTTGATATTCAGAGATTTGCGATATGCTGTGAAGATCAAGACTCAAATGAAATGTTGCCCAAAGTCCTTCTGGGACATTATCCCTCTTTTTCCCATGCATCATATCCAACAAAGCTCACTCACAAATGTGTGAATGCATGACTTGATGACTGCATGGAGGTTGTTACAACATGAACGTTATCTACTGTATACTTGTGCACAGTAAGTATTAATACTCTATACTGTGTGGAATGTGGCTGAACACACTTCTCTTTGTGTAAACCTGGTGTGCAGTGGCTACAAAGCAAACTGACCAAAAACAATTTTTGTGTTACCTGTGAATGTAGGAGGAAATGAAACAAAATGCAAAGACATGTTTTGCTAATCAAGATGCCATTTAGTCTACAACATAAATCATTTACCATAGCAGCCCCTATGAGATTTGCACCACAGTCACATATGTAGTGAGGTTAGCTTTTGCCTTGTGAAACAGTTGTTGTGCTGTGTTTAACAAAACCCAATATTTTTTTTGAGGCAATGTCACAAACTTTTTGCTTTGGTTGCTTTGTAATGATTAATACTTCATACTCCATAATGGGACATTTCATACAACTTCAACTTCAATACAACTTCAATAATATTACCCCCCCCCTCCCCCCTTAGATTTCTCTGGGTGGTATTTGATTAGTTGAATAATAAACTTGGTACTCCATTGTACATATTTCATAATGTCATGCACAATATTCAAGCTACATGTATGTGAACATACTTATCCATATATTTACAGAAAAAACCTGACAAAAAAAAAAAAACGTTGAACACTAAAATGCTAAAAACCCTAACCACTTATCACATTGGTGCAATAACTGGAATGAATATGAACAATTTTACAAGTTTTCCCTGAGCCATCTGATATAGTTGTCTGTCATTCGATGTGCAATCCCAAAGTCAGCTGGCCAGGTAGTGAACATAATCGCTCCATGAATTCCCCCATCATAGTGGTCATGTGAGACCTCAACACCAGCAGCACGGAGGCGTGTGGCATACATAATACCGTCATCTCGGAGTACGTCATACTCACATGTTATAATGTATGCCTTGGGCAAAGAGCGTAAGGTTGTGTCTGGAACCAGCAGGGGTGATGCCCTTGGGTCAGCAAAAGATTGAGATGGACTGTCCATCCCTGCTGCTTCCCCTCCTCCTACCTCTATAACAGCAGGAGCACTGTAGTTGTAATCTCTATGGTACTTTTCTGGTAGAAAAGCACTCCAGTTGACAAATTTTAGCAGGCTGGAAGACTCAGGGTTGTTGTGGGTGTTTGCCATCATGGCCCTAAAGAGGGCCTTGTCAGTGGTGAAGTACTGACTCCAGAAACGCACCATGAGGGTACGAGGCAATATGGACAGAATGTGCTGATTCTGCTGATATGAAGGAGTGTTGAGGTCCAGAGCCTGCAGTGCAGGGTAGATGAGTGCTTGGGCCTTCAATTGAATCTGCTGTCCAGGCTCTTTCTGCAACTGTGAAGAGGGAAGAGAGACAGAAAAAAGATTGTCCTGTATTCAAAGACGTTATGGGAGCTGAAGGCTTTTAAGTAATTAGGTTAGGATATGGACAAACCTTCTGATCATGGTTGTTTACAAAAAGAAGAACCTCTGCCCCAAAGTTCTGTACTTTTTCTGTCTGACACAAGAGGACGTCAGACAGGCTTTTCTCATAACCACAAGTTAAGTAGACTGTACAGAAGTACCATTGTCCACAACCAAAACTGCACTCTCTTTTTTGATGTCTCATCATTACATAAAATATTTTCGGTAGTTGCATTCACAATATGCCTTAAAAAAACTAGGTAAAAATTAGGACAACCGATCATTCACTGCCATTCCACAAGTTCTAAGACGACTGCAACTCTAGCCAAAGCAGATTTGAATACAGATGTGATTGATGCAAAAATCATTGTGATGCATGCATTGTTTGTATACAGTTAAGTAAATATGTAACCCAACTTTATGTTGCTGTCTCTCGTGGATTCAGCAAATGTCATTTCAAGTGTCTGTACTGTTTATAAAGGTAGAGAGCACCAGCAAACTTGAGTTAAAACACTATCACAAATGAAATTCCACACACTATACAGACAATTGAACCTCATGATATGCTAAGGCTTAGTGTCTTCAACGTCATTGACATGTACAGGTACCTAGTCTCTCACGACTTTCCACGAATCAACTGATTATAATATAATATAATATAATATAATATAATATAATATAATATAATATAATATAATATAATAAACAATGACTTAATACTAATTTACCAGAAACTCATGTCATCTCTTCACACTGTTTTTTTTTTCCCATGTATACCTGAAAGACAGAGCTGACACCTAAAGGAGAAAAAAAACATGTTCAGAACCTGTTGAGATAGTGCAGCTGCCAGGTTCCCCCCAGCACTATCCCCAGACACAGCAACACGCCCTGGGTCCACAGAGTACTGAGCCAGCACCCCCTTCTGGAAGAAATGTTTGGTCACACGGTACACATCCTCAAATGGGATGGGGAAGTGGTGAGCAGGGGCGAGGCGGTACCTGTAAAAAGACAAAGGTGCAGAGTAAAGCTAAATCTTAAATAAACGCAAACTCTGGCATGGTGGCGGTATAACAGCATCACAGAATAAGAGACATATATTATAGTACTCTAATAGTGCCAGACTATTAGTGTTATAAGCCTTTCACCTAAATGTTGTATGTTCAAATTATCAAATCAGTTTTCCAGTATTATTGCACTATAAATGATTCTGGGAAGAATTAGTCAACCTATCAGGGTAAATGTACAAATCAACTGTTTGTGAAGACACCATTCACTGATTACAATTTGGTGTAAATACACCTATTAATGACCAATTCTATTTTATATCTTGTCAGACAAAAATACACTGTTTTTTTAAGCCAAAGTGTACAACCAAATAAATATTTGATTGTACACAGTCCACTATACTATAGATAAAATTAAACCCTTTTTAAATTGACTTTTTTCAAATAAAGGGTTTCAGAAATTAATTACAGATTATACTGTTAATTTTTTATGATTTAAATTTAACCTTTTCTGCCCACAGTGTTTTAAGTTTCATCTCTACAATGGACAGTGTCCATACACTATACACCCATTCTACTGCACACTGTCAAATACAGACAGAAAAAAAGAAATGATGACTTATTAACTAAAAAACGTGTAGCGAGTTGCAAGTAGTCAATCAGAGGACATGGAGAGAGTTGTGGCAAAACTAAGGTTCAGCACTGAGAGACAGTGTTAGAGCCGGATGTGCCAGAAACAACAGTGAGTGTGGCAATGAAAACCTGTCAGCTTCATTTCCACTTAGTCGGTGACTTACAAGGGAGGACATGCACATGGCAAAAGAAAACTGTTGAAGATAAAGTTTCTTTTTTTTCTGAGTAACACAAATAATATGTGACTTTGATAGCTTTGCCCAAGTGTATTTTAGGTAATTGTTCACAGGCAAAGGGTAAGTTTTTCCTCTGCTGTAAACTAAGGCTCAGGACACACCATCATCAGACAAGTGTCAACAGGAGTGTTGCTGAGGGCGTTGGATTCGGCATGTTGAACTGGTATATTAGCTGTTTAGCTCCAGCAAATCAGAAGATGAGCCGAGACAAACAAATGACAGAGCAAGCAAACAACTTCGGGCAAAAGGGCATGAAACAAGACAAGCATATGACAATCTTTCATAACTTATTTAATTTCCACAATTATGTATAAATCCAAGTACAATTCAGTTAATTTTAGGAGCATCTGATAAACAGACGCTGCCATTTATATGTGCTATTAGGTAAAATGTGGTTTCCCTTTTTCAGTAACATATACAGACTACTGACATTTGCTGGTAAGGAAAGTAATTTCCTCTCACACAGGTGCAACACAAACGTGCTGGTTGCTCATATGCTGTAGTTGATGTGATAGCCCCCCCGCCCCCGACACATGCTAGGTGAGGCATCATCAGGGTCTCTCGTTGTTCTTTATCATCAGAGTGCTGTGTGTCCGGGTTCGATGTATTAAATACTTACTCCACTGAAAGGACCACTGCATCTAGCTCAGTGACAATTTTTCTGGCCAGGAGATCATATGGAGCCATGCCTGCATTGACAGAGAAAACAGATAAGAACAGAGATCAAAAGTAGCTCAGACTGAAACGTCCATTGATTTCTGACTTCACTCTTCACTTTATTACATAAAGGTCACACTGTAGTAACTGAGATGAACATGTCTGATGGTGCGCCTTGGCAAAATCCATGTTGCTGAGCTAGTCCATCAAGTCGACACATTGGAAGAGCAGCATGGTTTGTGTCAAACTGCTTGTTGTTTCTTGAGGGTTTTGGGTCAGCAGGAGTAACCACCCTCTGAGATCCCCATCGCTTCAGCAGATGGTGTGTTAACTCCATATGGAAATATGGAAGCTTTGTGGCTTCTGTTTGACAGTTTACTCATTCATTATGATCTTGTCAAAACAGTTGTCGTAAGGAGTCGGTGAAGTAATTTGGGACATCAATCAAACTGTGAATTATTGTCTGGTTAATAGTATGACTACTATACTGTATCTTATCTTATCAACTTACGGGAGCTGCCAACGCACCATCCTCCTCCGTGAATGTATATGACAGCCCTCCTGAGTTCAGCATCACCACTCTGCTTCTTTGGCTCGTAGAGCAACACCTCCACTCCATCAAACTTTTCCACTGTCACCTTTACATTCTCGTCAGACATGGGCACGATTTCTTCCATATAAGTAATAATGAACAATACCTCCATGTAGTCCTTTAGCCCGAGTAAATCACTGAGGTTTGCCTGAAAGGAGAAGCAAAGAGAGAAACAGGTTATTAAAGCTTTAATCATTAGTCATCAGACCAGAGGAAAAAACATAATAGATTGAACAGGTAAGATGGAAATCCAAAAACAGCTTATGAATGGCAATCCAAAAACAGCTTATGAAGATGCCTTCCCTGAATAAAATAATAAGAGTCATCAACATTAAACAGCAATACTGATACTTAAAAGTGACAAAATTAAACAGCACTTACAGTAATAGATATAAAAGGCATGTAATCCAACATTATATTTTACAAGAGGATCCAATGAGTGTTGCTATTACAACACATACTACTACCAAACAACTGATTATTTTAGTTTAAATTATCACTTTGACCAAAGCTCTACTATCTATACAATTCTTTAGAGAAAGCACAAGCTTCTAAACGAATAGACTGATTAAAAAAATAAAAAAAACACAATTTCCACAATAGTTTAACATCATCATATATGTAATTCAACTATTCAACCAGTGCAGTGAACTCTATAATTATTATTTATTATTAACAGCAGATCATTTTAAAAAATGAAGTAGCACAGACTCCACGTTTCCCTCAAATGTGAAATGCTGCAGAGAGTGATAAAATCATTTCAGAGCTGCCAGTGATCATTAGGACATTTACAGCCACCATCCATCACATCACAATGAAGAATCTTGAATGTTGAATCCCGGTAGCTGGGCTTTGACCTCGGATATAAAAGAAGCGTTATGGCACAGTTTGGGGAGGGCACTGAACCCTGTTGGACCCCTTGTAGAACCAGCCCTGGTTTCCCCGTTTTATGTTACAATAGTCCTGCTGTGGGAGTGAAAAACTACAGCCAGCCTTTGCTCCTCACAGGCATCACTGAGCCTTAACAGCCCATGACTGTCACAACACGGTTCTAGTAATAACCACCTCAAACAGAGGAAAACCCGATAAGACAATTTGTCCCTTGTCAAAGATGCTTTAATCTTATGTTTGCCCATTTTTCCCTCATTCCCTCATGCTGTCTGTTTGATATCTCAACCAATGACAGGTGCCATTTTTACATGATAATTAATTTTAATTAATGTTTTTAGTGTCCTCTTATTGTGTTGACTATGATCTGATTAAAATATTGTGATCAGGTGACCATTCATGTAAAAGAATGTGCATTCACTTGAATATACTTTTAAACTGGCTTAAAAAGTAAGCAAGAAAGATTTCTGAGATTTGAGACAGTTTGCTCCATTACTATGACTATATTTATTCATGTCTACATTTTGTTATTGATTTCACTTGTCAGGCTCAACATGACTCTGCACGCACAATAACCCGCTTTGTCAGACAGTAGCCCGTTCTGTCACTTATTATAGAAGCTGAAATATCACTTAATTCATTAAGTGCTGGTAAGTTCAAGTTAAGTGAGCTTTTAATAATAAAAACACATGCCGCTGTTCATCTTCCACAAACCCGCTTTTTAAGTGGAAAGACTCATTGTATTATAACCTCAAAACAAAATTCTATCGTCCAAAACAGGCCCATGCAGTTTCCTTAATAGGATCTATTATTAGAACAGGTGAGCAGGACTATACAACCCATGGATTAGCATCTGATATAATCTGGTGAAACCTGCATGTATATCCACATCAGCAAAATACAATAAACCTTTACCATGCAACCTAACCCATCTAAGAGAGCAAACAGAAACCCAGAGAACATTTTATATACTTTTTAAATAAATAAAACATGATATGTGGGTACATGTCCTATCAGTAGATTGTTAGATTATACAATAGGGAGTTGTTTCCACTGTACCTGTCAATGTGTAGACCTATGTCAAGACAGTCTCCAAACCTTTCTTTCTTTCTTTCTTTCTTTCTCTCTTTCTTTCTTTCTTTCTTTCTTTCTTTCTTTCTTTTACTTACCAGATGGGTGAGAGTTCTGAAGAAGCAGCTGATCAGCATGAGTGTCCATTTCTCCTCTATCGCCTCTGGAACGGGCTCATAAATATAATAAGCGGTAAACGAACAGAGAGCGACGAACACGATGATGCCACTCAACCTCATTTTACAACGTGTGCTCCCGGTCAGCGACCGTACAGCGCGCAGACACAAACAGGCTGGGAGCTGCGCTTGTTAACAAGGCGCTCCAGTGCGCAATAAAGCTTCAGTTCGGAATTAGTCTTGGATTCACACCAGCTAAGGTGCGCGCGCGCGCTGTGCGCTCACGAAAGACCCGTCCCTCTTTGGCCCGAGGCGGAAATACCTCAGGTGCCTTTTGAACGTCTTTATTGTTAATTTTATGATTTTATTTATCTCACTCCTTGTTTATTCAGTTGATGCAACAGTATTCGCTGCGCGCTCCATGGCAAGTTCTTCTCTAAATTTAAACTTTAGATTTAAACTTTTGATGTCGGAGTTCCTTATGCGAAGCCTCATGGAGAAGCTTCCAGCATAACAGCCATGACTGCAATGCAGCCTAAGCTAATAATATTAATGGTGCCAGAGCCAGACGAGTGTCGTTTTCTGGAAACATGACCCCGTCCACTCGTGCTTTGAAAAGATCTTGCACAATATGACAACACTGGAGATGAATGTGGGAAGGAAAGTGTAACAGATAAACACAGGCATCACCCTGAGAGGTTTTCAAACAGTATAACATTTGTCTCCCAGCTTCAGCCACCAAATTTACATCAAAGTGAACCCAAGACAAGCTTCTTATTCATTAATAAACTATACACAAGCAACTCACTATTGCACATATGACAGGTTTACACCATCACATCTTTATTAGCTGCAACTAACGTTTGTTTTTCTCATAATGTTGATAATGTTGAAAAATGTGATCAGTTTTGCAAACAAAATAGTGACATTCGCATGTCCCTTTGTCCCTACACCAAAATTATTCAGTTTTAAAGATGTCTGTCATATGGAGCAAACAAACCAGAAAATATCCACATGTAAGAGGCTGAAAAACCAAAGAGCTTGTTTTAGTTATTTAACACTCAAATGACCAATTGATAATCAAAATAGTTAGGGATTAATTTAGTAAGCAATCAATAATCAAGTAATCCTTGCAGCCCTGTTTTTTTATTCCACAATTTCTCTGAGAACCATTCCACATTAACTATAAGGACAAAGGAGAAATACAGTGTAAGGTTACACTTCAGTAAAAATGCAGATGGAACAATGGGGCTGAAACACTATAGCTCCTTTCTTGTCGCGGTTAACACGTTCAGTGCTGTTTCAAGTCTGCTGTGAGAGACTTGTTTAGGATCTGTAGTAAATCGTAATGTTCCCCACAGCTGCCATCTTTAACTCCATGGGACTTTTGGTTTACCTGAGTGTTTTGAACTTTTCCTGCTTTCATCTTTTCTCAGACAGACAGGACCTTGTAACTGGTTGGTAATTTAGGAGCCTAAATTACCAACCAGCCTAGGCCTAGGCCTAGTGACTTCTACCTTGAGTTATTAAACTCTAGTGGAATGTCATCTGCAGGATCCAGCATATGATGATGAAGGCCTCTGTGAATGTGATCAATGCTGAGCAGCAGAATACTTCTCTGAATACAAAATCATACTTCTAAATCACTGCGATTCTCTCTGGGATTACCTCTCTCCTTTTCACCCCTAACCATCAGCCTCCACTCAGCTTCTAAGGGATATCACCTCAGTTAGTTAGTGAATCATTCATGATTCCTCCTCACTCACTGCATCTTAGTAGTCGGGAAAATGGGTGTCATTATACGTGGGGGGCGGGTTGCTGTCATCATGTAAGTAGAGACATGCTGTGCAGGCTGCCCAACAAACTGCTGTGTGTGTTGGGGGGGGGGGATACAGTTTCTTAAGCAGATGTGAAAATGTTTGAAGAGTCAATTTGCATATTATGTTAAAATGCATGCATCATGTGTGTGCAGATGGACCACGTTTTCTTCTGTTGTAAGCACATGATTTCTTGAGTTAATCATGTCTATAGAGGGATGCCAAGAAACGCATTCCAAACCTCCACTGTGTATGAGTATGTGTATGTCTTTAATTTGCAGAGCTCCTGCTGAGTCAAAGTGGATCGAATGCATGACAGCGAGAACTGAAGGCAGTCTATTGAGTTCCACGAGCAGATGCCACACACTCGCATCATACAAAACATGGAAAGAAAAAAAAAAGAAGCTGTGCTTTTCAAATCATAGAAGTGTGTGACTGGCAACATACCGAGCAGGGAATATGTCAGGTTTGTCATGGTTAGGTCGGATTTGTTTTTGTCCTCGGTGTTTGTGTGTCTGTTCGGTGGCAGGTCCTCCTTAACATCTCACCTGCAGTTCATCTTCTCATCAAGACTCCACTCCTGCTCTGCTCTTATACCTGCCTCTCTGCACCAGTATTTACCAGATCATTCTGCTACCCAGTGTGGTAGACATCTAGCCTACTCTATAGTTAGTATGAGCCTTAGTCTGTTTTTTGTGTCATCCATAGTTACTCATTTTTTACTCAGTTCTGGTCCAGTCAGTCTGGAAACCCACTTCACTGCTATTACTCCTCCTGGCCTGACATTTGGACAAATTAAGTTACGTTCCATGCCAGTGGTCTGTATTTATATAGCACTTTTTTAGTCTTGATGACCACTCACAGGTACTTTACGCTACAGTTTTGCCATTCACCCAATCATATGACACTCAAGCTGCAGCGCCTTTTCTATCACACATCATTCATACACTGATGGCACACATGCAACTGACCCCAAAACAATTAAACACACACACAGTAGTCAAACCACTGTGTGCATGTTTGATTTATGTTTTGTTTAATTTATTTTTTTTATAGATGAGGGTTTAGTATTCACTATGTCATAGGAAACAGTTCATCAACACCTTCCAGTGCATTGCGTTAAATAACCTGGTGTAAAGCTTCACAGTCCAAAAAAAAAACAAAAAACATTCTGTTCCATGTTGGGTGAGAGGATGTAAATAATAAAAATATGTATGCCTATTAGGACTTGGTGTTAACATCCCTTGATAATCAACACAGCTATGGATATTTCCTCTTCTGAGATGCCCTCATGGGTGGTAACCTTGCGCTGATCTGTCTCCAGTATGGCACATCCTCAGTTGTGCACCCGTGATCATTGGGTGTTTCGGTCCAGCCCACTGCAGGCTGATCAGACCTGTGTGCCGCCCCGGGGGCTCTATGAACAGCACATGATGTATTTCTTCATTTATATGGGTTTGTTATGACTCCATGGTCGTGGGTTCCTTCTTCCTTTGTATGCATGAATCTGCATGTGAATGTATGATGGGTTGCAGGTGTGCATGTTTGATTAAATGGTTTTACTATCAGTGACATACTTCATTTTCTGTTTTTTGTTGATTTTCATGAATATTTACATTGCAGATTGTCATTGAAGGCATCAAAACTATGAATGAACACATATGGAATTATGTAGTAATCAAAGAATGTGAAATAACTCAAGACATGTTTTATAGTTTAGATTCTTCAAAATAGCCACCCTTTGCTTTGATTACTGCGTTTCACACTCTTGGCATTCTCTCGATGAGCTTCATGAGGTAGTCACCTGAAATGGTTTTCCAACAGTTTTGAAGGAGTTCCCAGAGATGCTGAGCACTTGTTGGCCCTTTTGCCTTCACTCTGTGGTCCATCCCATCCCATACCATCTTGACTGGGTTTAGGTCAAGTGACTGTGGAGGCCAGGTCATCTAGCACAGCACTCTCACTTCTTGGTCATATAGCCATCACACAGACTGGAGGTATGTTTGGGGTCATTTGCGCAGTTTCCTCTGAACACTTGATATAGAGATGTGTCTGCTACTAGAACACTGTGTGGCATTTATCTGGGCTCTAATCAGTTTTGTCGTAGTGCTTGATGGTATTGGGCGACTGCACATTCTGGACTGTCGTTTCTCTTCACTTAGTTGATTGGTTCTTGCCATAATATGAATTCTAACAGTTGCCAAATTGTGCTGTCAGCTTCTGCACAACACAACTGATGGTCCCAACTCCACTAAGAAGGCAAGAAATTCTACAATAGAACCCTGACAAGACACAGCTGTGAAGTGAAAAACCACTTCAGGTGACTACATCATGAAGCTCATTGAGAGAAGGCCAAGGGTTTGCTTTGTTGACAACAGCACTGACAACAAAGCAATGGGTGGCTACTTTAAGGAATCTAAAATATAAAACATTAGTTATTTCACATTTTTTGTTTACCACATATTCCATATGTGTTCATTCATAGTTTGGATGCCTTCGGTGAGAATCTACACTGTAAATAGTCATGAAAATATAGAAAAACCATTAAATGAGAATGTGTGTCCAAACTTTTGACAGGTAGTGTATAACCACAGCTATAAGGATCTTGAGGGTTATAATTTGCACACTGTGTCTCATGATCATGGAACTGGGTGTCGCAAACAGTATAAGCTCTTTATCAGCAGTTGCCTATGCAACACCTCTGTCATAAGGAATGTTGGCCTCTTACCCCATTCCACACAAATTTACTCAGTGTTATCACCAGTGTTGTCAGCAGAGGTAAACTAATCCCAGGCTCCGTAACTGTGCACTGCACAATAACAGCAGCAGAATTCATTCCTGAAACTTTGCATTTGAATTTAACAAACATTTGTTTTTATTTAAAACTACAGCTTTAAGCTTTGAGAAACCAGAGCTTTAGTGACAGACTACACTCACTTAATGAGGCTGTATGTACAGTGAGTCAGTAAGCTAATATTTTCACAATAAAAATGCAAATTGTAACACAATGAATGTCAAGACACTCACCAGCCACTTTATTAGGTACACCTGTTCAACTGCTTATTCACACACATTTCTAATTAGCCACTTTGCAGCAACTCTAAATTCATTAATGCATGTAGACATGGTCAAGGCAGCAGAAAGGTGATTTAAATTGTGACATTGTTGCTGGTACCAGATGGACTGGTTCGAGTATTTCAGAAAAAAGAGAAAATATTCAGTCAGTGGCAGATCTCTGAGCAAAAATGTCTTGTGATGGCAGAGGTCAGAAGTCAAAAGAGCGTGGGTTGACAGTTCAAGATGAGTAAAAGATAAAAGTAACTTGCTTCATCTCTTTAATAACCAGTTGTTACAACCACGATATGCAGAACAATATCTATAAGCTCAACAAACGTCAAACATTGAAGAAAATGGTCTATAGCAGCAGGCCTCACCAGCTACTACTCCTGACATTTTATTAGGTGACCTCTGCACCTAATAAAGTGGCTGGTCAGTGTGTACCTAATAGTTGCAGAGACATGTGACTATGAGCTACAGGAGGCTCTATTAAGTCCATAGGACCACACGGACACTGATGTTCATAACTTCTTATGTGGCTAAAATGTTCTTAATACATTTTGTCCGCATTGTTTACTTCTTTAATGCTTTAAAACCAACCACCCACCATAATTTATCAACATTCCTTGAGCAAGCAGGGCTCTGCACTTGAAAACTAAAATATGTCAGTACAACAGTTATTGAACTGTACTGTCCAGCAGATGGTGCTATTACCTAAATGAAGTACCACACGACTTACAGTACACACATTTTATGGTATATTGTGTGGTACCCAGGACACTCCTGTTTGAGATTATAGATTTTGAGATGTAATAGAAGTGGGTTAAAGAAAACGACATGGTATAATATTTCATAATTAGGGTTGCTAATTTCATAATTAGGGTTGGGTAATTAGGGTTGCTGTAAGAACAGGTATACTATACCATAATGCCTACATTAATGTTGAGGATTCTCTAAGATCTGCAGGCCTGTAATAGTTGTAATAATAAACTATGTTTTGGAATGGAAGGGGCAAAGAGAAGATGTGTGGCAACTTCCTGCAGTGTGGACGTCAAGTAAAAGATCTCCAATCAGAGACTGCTTTCATGAGAAGACTTTTTTGTGATTTATTGTTTGTAATATCAGCAGATGTTATCTTAATGGCTCAAAAGCTAATAAACTAACAACATGGCAGCCCTATTCACCTGAAGTTTGTCTTTCTGCTCATTAGTTCCCTCATTTTCTGAGGTTAAGAAGTCAGCATTGTGACTTATATCAAACCAACGGCAGTTGTTATTTCAGTGTTCAGCATGAAATAAGGTCACAGAAGAAAACAGGTTGATTCATCTCTTTCATCTGCAGACCTCCTGTGTCTTATATTGAGAGGTTTCTGGGTGAGTGATTTTAGAAGAGTAAGTACTACAGAATAGTAGCTTTGAAAAAACACTCTTGAAATCTAATCTTTCTGATGAAACTTTGGCCATCCCCCACATCTTTAAATCACAGTTTTGTGGGGCTGTGTATGCTTTTAATTGAAACAATCTATTTTGTTTTTTATGAAAAGACCTGGCAGTGACTTTTCAGGGAAGGATTGGAAGATTTATCTAAGTTATTCAAGACATCAGCCATTGGAAAGCCATTAATCATAAAACACCTGAATGTAAAATTACATAATATTTCATCTGCATTATAAACATGAGTCATTTCACTCCGAGCTCTGGACTGGAACCTTCTCAATCAGTAATGTGCTCACCACACCCAGAATTGGCTGCTTACATTCTGCTGAAAGTCAAATCATCCAGCTTAGTTGTGTTTGTATAAATCATGTACATTCTCTGCTCTGTTCATTCATTGTTTTTGCTTTGACACAAGACAACATTAATTTCAAGCTGCAGTGCATACATTTTTGTTGTTGATGATGTTCTTCTGCCTCTGTTTGGTCATTGTGAACAGAAAATATGTAACATTATTTACTGTACATGCTGTGTCTGTCACCTGAGTGGGAATGTGGCCATAACCCAATAATGAGAAAGACATATTGTAAAGATGATAGGCTTAATCAATATTGTGAACTCATATGACAATGGTTTAATGTAAAAAAACACTTTACTTTAATTACTTTAATTTAAATAAAAGTAACTGTGATTGTCTGTTACTAAGCCGCATAACTCAACTTGTAAAGAATGAAGGTTATGGTTTAAAGAAGGAACAATTACATTTTGGTGGTGATCTTGTCTTGCGAGTTATTTCTGATGATTGTATACATTTAACTGTGCATTCTTATACTGTACAATTAGTGGATCATTTGTATCTGAATCCCATCATATTTTATCTGCTGTTCCTGTTCCAAAGCAGTCGCATGTGGAATCAGCAATCATGCCAATTAGCATTGCACTGAATCACACCAAACAAATGTGAATATAAATCCATATCATACCCATAAACAGCCATAAATAGCCACCAAATCCTCATGACATAGCTAGGTCGAATGGAATCCTGTCATGACAGAGACATGTCCATTTGACTGGCTTCATATTATGAACATCATGTTTGAATGTGCACTGGACTGGATTTCATTTCATTCCTAGAATCTGTTCTATGTTTAGTACTAGAAACATCAGTCACATAACTTATGTCATTAAAGCCCACAATTTATGCTGGTCAGGAAGTGCAGATCGTTCTTAGCAATAAAACAATTATGGTCATATAATTGCTCCCAAACATGTTTTGAAGGTAATATGGTCCATGATGCTCTCTATTAGTTATTCCTATTCCTATTAGTCACAGACTCTTCGGTTTTGTCTGTTTGGTTTTTTAAAAATCCTACACAATTTAGTCATGCTCTTAATTTTATGTAACTGAGAAAGTGAGAGCTGGTTTTCATGAACTCACATGTGTGTTTGATTGTGTGTTAATGTGAGTGCAGATGAAAAACGATGCTAAATAGAGAGGAAGACATACAGGACTACCAGCAGGACCTTGACATCCTCTAGTGGCTTCATAGACAAATGCACTGCTTTGTAAACCATTTGGACCCAAAGGACCACTCCACATGGAAATGAATTGACGTTAAATGGGACCTTATGGTTTCCACATTTCTGAGACTCCAATCCTGTGTTCTGGAGTATTAGATCAGAAACAAATCTTGTTATATTTTGTTCATGTTTAGTCAAAGTGACCCATGGCTTTAACCCGTGGAACTAGTGTGATCTACAGCAGCTAAAAATGGCAGAAAGCTTAACAGTAGACTGACCTTCTATATGTCAGAATCACTCAGCTCTCATAAAAACAAGCAGGTGATGTGCACAGCAGCCACTTCAAAAGCTCACAACATCTGTCATCTGTTTTTTTTTACAAATATGTAGTCACACTGACTTGAGTAAAACATAATCATGATTGATTCTTAAAGGACTGCATAGTGCTTTGTAGGATGATAATTTTTCACACAGAAAAACAAGTGGCTGAAATTAAAATTATGTTCTGGCTTGGCCTAAATTTTTCATAGTCCGACTTTAATTTATTTAATTTGTAGTATCACTTACTGTCTTTTACCTCTTTTTCTATTATCTTTTTATATGATGTTTTGCAGGGCCAACACAAAGAGACAAACAACAATTCTATCTCACACTCATACCTATGGTCAATTTAGAGTGTCAATTAACCTCTGAATATATTTGGTATTGTGACAGCAAACCAAAGAATCCGTAGAAAACAAACGCACCCACGGGGAGAACATGCAAACTCCCCACAGTAAGGCTCAAACCAGGATGGTGTGACAATGGGAATGTTTGCACTCCCTTTGAATGTGGTAACCTGATCACTGCAACCAGAGGGATAAACAGAGCAGTAAACAAATGAGCGTACAACTTTCAAATGACAAATGTGTATTCCTGACATGTTTATTCATACCAGAATCAGGTCAGAAACACACTTGCTTGTGCATATCAGATGGTGCCAAATATGCAAACAGGCCTTCTTCAGTGACAACATCAACATACTTCAGGCAATTATGTGATGCAGAAAGTGAACAAAACAAACACCAAAACAAAAGCAGATGAATCACAGGCTACAATCCTAATTTACAGCTGTGTCATCAGTTGGGCCGCAAGTTGGCAATGCCATTTTTTTTTAAATGTCTGGCAATATTTCTGTCTATGTGTGCAGAGAAATATCCAAAGACAAGGCAACAGATCCCACATATGGTAAAGTCTCTTGTTCATCACTGTGATTGATGAACACTATTGTTGACAAATTGCAGTATTACAACAAAAACTAGCCAATGGCTAAACATTAAATTTGTTAAAAAACAGACACTGATATAAATGTTTATTACAAACACATGTGCAACAGATATTGAGAGAACAATATATGTATAATCATGACATCAAAGTCAACAAAAGATTATCGTAAAACAGTTAATCTCTGTAATTTATTCTGAATTTTCCAGTGGAATGTTATTTTTCACAGGTGTGTTCTCTATTACTTTTCAGAATTTCAGTCAGTGTGTGCATGGAGGAAACCCACCAGATATAACTATTTGAAATAAAATACATTTACACTTACAAGCACACATGTATGCAAACTGTAATGAGACACGCAGCAGAGTTCAGTGGGACACGTTGCAGAAAGCTGTGCAGGAAGAGCATAAGGTCTGGAGGACAAAAGGCAAAAGACACTGACAACTGATGTGACAGACAAATACTAAGTGAGTTTAACTGCCAGGACATGGAATGGGAGGAAACTGAGGAAGGAGAAATTACTGTTATTTTCACTACAGCTTTTTTTTTTTCCTTTTTATAAACTGTCCAGTATGTACAGTTTATAACCTCTCAGTTGTTGATGATATTTATGCCAAAAACCAACCATATGGTTTTGTTTCTTTGTAACTTCTTTATAAAAACAAATCAACTCTAATCACTTATATTTGAATGGATTTGCATTTTATTTGTATATTTTTTTATGCTTAAACCAAGTGGCATCCAGACATCCCCCATAAGAATCTGAACTCCTGTTTTGAGGCCTCACGGTTTGCAATTTGAGTGGGATCATCTAGCAAACAGAAATTCACAGAGGTCACCTGCAACCAGGCACCTATTGGATGATGCCAGCTGTCAGTCACACTCATGTGTGCCATCCTGCAGTGTCTATTTTTCTCTAAAGAGGAATATAAGTTTCAAAATCGACATCATGTGTTATTTATGAAGAGCTGAAACTAGTGATTGAGACCATTAACTCCTCAAGAAAATAGTTACTGACATTACAAATGAGAAATGAGACCTGAGGTCTTTTTGCAACCAGCAGAGTTGTCCCATTCTGGACATTCAATATACAGTATTCTGTACAAAAATAATATAATATAATATAATATAATATAATATAATATAATATAATATAATATAATATAATATAATATAATATAATATAATATAAAAAAAATTATTTAGCCTTTCATAAAGCAATATCATAAATCAACTGATTTAAGAGTGCAATGAGAAATTGGGGATGCTTGATTTTTGATCAAGAAATAATTAGGCACACATGCTATGAAATTAAAATGCATTTTACAAAATTGCATGGTTGTAGTGCACATTTAAAAAACACTTGGCATTTCTTTGGATTAAAACAAACATGTTGTGAACTGACACATTGTGACCTTTAAGTGTCAAAGGTCATCAGCTGACAGACAGGAATAATACACACACACACACAAACACACATACATGCAAACATAGACATGATATTCAGTTGCAGTATTCAGCGAAATGCAACCTTCACTAAATCCAACACACTGTTCCTTTAACACACGCAGTTTAGTTTTTTAAATTCAATAAGAGCAAAAGGCACAGTGCAAAGATGATCTTTAACTTTTAATATTTAAAACAAAATGCATACTTCCTTGGCATGCATTTTGTTTTTCCAATATTTCCGAATGTACCCAAATGTGGGCTTTTACTCACCAATAACTCTTTTTTGCTTCCTTTTATGTGCTATATAAAAAGTCACTCATTTTTCTACATCCAATCTGTTAGAGGCTTGTTTACTGCTCAATAAAACATGCTGCTGGAGACAGCACACCTGCAAACAGATGCATGAACATAAATCAATGACAGCAGTTTAGACTACACCAGAAACTAAAGTTAATTGAAATACCTACTAACATGTACATAAATTAAACAGTGTATGTGTCTTATCTTAACATAAATTGCTGCTGAAGGTATTCTGAAAGTATTCCACACATGAGGAAAAACATGTGGAGAGAGCGTTTCATGCAAGTCAACATACTTTCCGATCCACACTATTCCTGTCACTAGGTGGGTCCCTGCTCATGATGGAGAAGTGAGTGTGAGGAGCTGAGGCCAGTGCTGTATGTGTTTACAAATTCCTCGGAGCCTACCAGCTAACTGTGACTTTTTAACAGCCAACTGTTCCTCCAAACTCACTTTAGCTCAGAATTCTGAATGAAGATGACAGCAATATTATTTTAGAATTTTCCACTATCAGACAGTCAGACAAGCTGGATCAAAACCATAATTTAACCTCCACAACATTTTTGGTTTTGTAGTTTAAGGAATAATACAGCTGTTTTGAAGCACACCATCATCTGGAGTAAATCAAAGCCAAAGAAAAACAGTTTCCTTGTTTGGAAAAATGATGGAGCAGACTCAACTTGGCAAAATAGCAAATAACTTTGCCCACACAAACACACACACACACACAGACACACACAAATGCTTAATGCCAACTTTAAACTAACCACAATTCAAATCCAAATGATTTTAGTCTCCATGAGGACTACTGGTCCTGACAAAGTCAGTGTTTATGCCAGAAAAGGAATTCACTCTGCAATGACTTCTATTATTTGGACATTCTAAGCAAAGTGTTATCCCGAACCTTAACCAAATTATAAATCAGGATAAAGAGATAACACACACACAGGTTTCCATGACTTCAGAGGATATTGCATTACATTCCTAGAGACTTACTCTACTCTAACCATAATTACAAGTGCCCTAACCTTGACCCTATACCTCTTCCTAACTTTAAAACATGTCTTCATCTTAAAATGCCATAATTTACATTATGGTGATTTTTGTCCCTATAATGTAACTGTGTAAACAGTGGCGACCCCTAGACAGGGAGAAGCCAAAAATAAAAATGACTGTGTAAACAGAATTAGGTCCCCTCCACATAAGGAATATCAGGTATACACACACACATGCACAAACAAACCAGTTGATGCCTAACCCCAACCTTAACCTAACCACAATTCAAAGCCCTAAACTTAACCAGTTCCTCAGAAATGAGTATCCCCTCAGTAGGACTAGGTTTTAATCACCATGAGGACCACTGGTCCTGACAAGGTCAGTGTTTATGCCAACCAACTTCCTAAAGTCATTCTTAGGACACTGCAATGGCCTGTATTCTTGTCGAAGGTCTATACAAAGTGTTATCCCTAACCTTAACCTAAATATAACTCAGCAGAAAGAGGTAAGTAATACATAAGTACAACACACAGACACACACAGGCATTTCATTCTGCATAACTGAATCAAGTGTATATACACCAATGGTCCTAGAAGTTGGTAAGTAAATCACATATACGGCTGCCAACAGGCCTGGGTGTTGCTCATAACAGTATACAGTAGTACTCCTTCCTCATCAGTGTTGGTAGCTCTCATAAAACATATGGATGCACTTAACCGCATGCAACTACACAGAGACCGTTGAATTGCTCTCCATTTACAGTAACAGCTGGAGCAAACCAATCATAATTATTGCTTTCTGGGTGAGAAACATGACATATGGAAGCAAAAAAAAAACTATCAAATTTAGTCATCAGTGAAGAGAAGAGAAGAGAAGAGAAGAGAAGAGAAGAGAAGAGAAGAGAAGAGAAGAGAAGAGAAGTTGCTGACCATGTGTTGGTGTGCAATCCAGATGTTTAAGTAAACAATGCAAGCAGTTGAACATGCCGACCTCGGCTGTGACCTGATGTAACTGATGAAAGGAATCTTAACAAATCATCATTTCATGTCCACAAACAGGCTTATAATGGCCTTCTTGCTTCTTCCTTTGTGGTTTAGATGCAGCTGAAAAGCTACACTGCAGTTGTTAATTACCTGTTGTGGTACTAAAAACAGTGCAAGTTATTAAAACAATATCCTTTTACAAATGTAGCTACATAAGTGTAAACCGTGTAAGTGTACACATAGTACCCATGCACAGAAACACATGCATGCATGCATGTAGGTGGGTGTGCGGGTTTGCTGTTGTGTGGTTGTGGGCTGTGCACAAGTGACAGCTTTGTGAGAGGGAACATATCGGTAGTATTTGCAAGGGCAGACAGAACACCTGGGATGATTTAGATTCAATGTGAGCTGTGGTTTGATGTATGTAATTTTCATAAAAGCTGTTTACAAGTGGACGACTTCTGACGACAGTCACAATGAGTCACCCACAAACAGAAAACATGCAAACTTCAAATTGGCACATGGCTGTGCTTAGGACTGCCACAATTCACAAAGATTCCCTCTTTAACTCTGCACTGTTCTGAGTTTCAAAACCTGATATTGAACAATAAAATTCAAGTCATACAGTGAATCATTTTGTCTTCATGTTCCAGCCAGTGAATACTACCATTTTAAAGCAGTGCAACTTATAGGTAAAAGTCCAAACAACCCATGCAACAAAGGTGATTCAATTATTCTGTTACAGCAGAATGCTAAAGAGGGAAACGACTCTGGGCACAAAGAAAGTTGTGGAATTCAGTAACAAAAGAAAGAAGAGGGAAAAAGACAAAAAGATACTGATTTCACATGCATGGGATGGTGGTTTGTTTGTGGCTTTCATCACACAAATAAAACCAAAACATTCATTTGGCCTATTATGGGAGAGAAAAAACTAAAATGGTTATTAAGCTGATCTGTAGCACATTTATCCATGACCGTTGTGATTAAACAGTTCTTTCATCTGATACAAAGAGTTTCACAAAGAGTCTGTGGTGTAATATTGAGGCAGATGTAATATCAAGTTCAATTTAATCAATTGTTTACCATTATAAATATGGGGCAAGATTATGCAGTAATTTGGAAATTATTGGGAAGTAATATCCAATATCTCACATCAGGGAAGCATTTTCAACTAAGCAGTGATTCTGTGCTGAAATATTTGCAATGTAGTTAATCACATGGCATTTATTATTGTCTTGGCAGCAATTAAAAATTCCACTTTCGATCCATGTAATTCAAGTTAAGGAAGTTTTGTCTTAGTTGATGTTAAAAGTCCATCAGAATTGTGAAAACAGACCACTTCCTGAGTACTGAGTAACAACAGTATTTCATAGCTGCAGTTGGTGTGGGATTACATTACAACAGATTACAGGGGGGCGGAGGAGACCAAAACTTGTGCTCGGCTGCAGGCGCTCACACAGAAATGACTCCAGTCCCTCTGCACCTCAGACACAGTGGACTCATCTGAGGAATTAAACTGAATGTGATTATTCTTTCATGTGGATTTTTACTCAAACGTTTGACGAGTTTGTTTTCTACAGGTGCTGGAGTTTGGTGAGAGAAACTGTATTTGATGCATAGTTTTTCAGTTTTAAAATGAGTACAAGCTATTAATACTTTTGTTTATTTATATTTATTACTTTTGCATTAAATATTTTTCTCAGCTCTCCAAGTAACTGTATGTTTGTTCATACTTTCTCTATTTTGCCTTATTATTTAAAATGTGCAAAATGAAAGAAACATTTTTTTATCAGTTGTACAAGAGAGACATTTTTAAATCTATCTATCTATCTATCTATCTATCTATCTATCTATCTATCTATCTATCTATCTATCTATCTATCTATCTATCTATCCACAACAAATGTAATGTGTGAAAATTCTCTCGCTGTCCCTCCAGGTGGGTTTCATTAATGGTTCAGGACACGGTGTAGTGCCTCTTGGTCGTGCAGCTGGAGCTCCATCTCTGTGCACAATGAGTGTGTGTGCCTGCAACTCTTTATACCTTCAGAGGTGGCTGCTCACACTTGTGTTGTTCTTGGCCACTGTACTGCAGACCTGTGCTGGCTGCCCCAAATCATGTTCCTGTCATGTTCCAACTGAAGTGCACTGCACCTTCAGATACCTGACATCAATACCTGACCACATCCAGCCAGCTGTGGAAAGAATTAACCTTGGGTGAGCTTTCACTTTGCCTCCAGCTTTGTGCAGACTGGAAAACTAGAGTGGGAATAATTTAATTGATTGCCTTAAACCACAGACTGTTGACTACTGCCTTTTCAGACATTTAACTGCACCAACACAACAGTGAAACAGAAATTACAATGGAAGTGACTCATGGTCACTGACTAGTAAAATGGATTATATAACTTTACACCTATCATTTATGATAGTGAGGTGCAAAGTTAAAACTAACACTGAAAATGTGACTAACCTAAGGTTGAAATGTGTTATTGGGGTATGTTAGGCAAGCAATAGCTGCAAGAAGTAACAACTGTCAGCTAGTAAACTTAGCAGTACTAGAAGAACATGAGAATAAAGGTCCCTTAGTACAGCAGCCATTTTGACAGGTCAAACAGGAAAACCACAGGTGTAAATAATCTAATTGATGATGGCTGTATGGCTTGTTAATGTCATCAGTAACACTTGTGCTAATTTCTTGTGATAATATTTTACCCCCATATCAAGTTAAAGTGCTTTCTTCGAAAACCATATATTATTTTGAGGATAGTGCAAATAATTTGTAGTATTAAGATAAGATTTCCTTTATTGTCCCACAATGGGGAAATTCACAAAATGTTTCCGCCCGTTTTCCAACCGGGGACCTTTTTGCATGTGAGGCGAATGTGATAAACACTACGGAAACCGTTTATATGTAGCCATTTTCAACACCTATACTAAACTGCAAAACTTTAAGTAAGACTACTTTCATTGTTGGCTTTCAGAAATAACATACTTTAGTTCTTAAAGTGATTTTTCTTTGTTTTGTTTTTACTCTTTCTTTTAGGTACAACAGTATAGCTGTCTTAAGAGAAAACGATCTTCAACGACTTGAAAACTTGGGTTTGTTGATGCTACATAGCAACTCTATAGAGAGTATTGAAGACAGAACCTTTCACGACCTCAAGTCTTTGCAGGTAACAGAACCCCTTTCATCATATCAAGTTCACTGAACTAAACATTTTTCCTCCCTGCATAAGATATTTGTGGATGTCCTCAGAATTGTTCACGTAAGAGAATACTATTGGGGGTCATATGTAGTGGATATTATGTTAATCCATACACGCAGGGCCCTGAAAAGCTTATCAAAACTTCCAAGGTCTACACTCAGATTAGTATAGCAACATTAGCAAGGATGTAAAATAAAAAAAATATTTTGTCCCTATTTCCAATTAATAATAATAGATAAGACCTATGTTGTGTTTACAACATAAAGTGGAACACAACATAAATCATTATACACATTTTTTTTAAATAATTAGTTCTATAGAAATAATTTGACCTATCTAAAATACATCCAAGGCCCACCAGTGGGAAGCACAGCACTAACATTTAGAGTATTTGTTATGAATATTTTAAAATGTAAATTGTTACGAATGTATTTGTTACAGATTCTAGAAAATTGCATACAGTGCATACTGTTACAGCCGTATTTATGTTTTAAAACTGCACGTTGATGCTTTTTAGGATGAATACAAATGATTTTCAATTACACTGCTATTTTGACAATGCGTCATGCTGTGGCACTACTGAACTCCATACATGTATTACAAGTGTTTAATGAATACACACATAGCTAACACTGACATCGTCAGCTGTTATTTTACCTTATCTAGAGGAAAAGCACTGTCTACAGCAGCAATGCTAATGTTATAGTAACTCGTAAGGCTTGTTATATTTTCTTGTCTTATATCAAATATTAGCTAAACCTCTTGGTAAGTGAGCTGTTAAGGCTAATGCTGGCTATAGCATCTTTGAGTCAACATTGTTTGACAAACATTCCATATTTACGCTGTTGCAGGTCCTCAAGATGTCCTATAATAAAGTCAAACAAATCAACAAGGACACATTCAAAGGCCTGCACAGTCTGCTGAGACTTCATATGGACCACAACCACATTGAGTTCATCAGCCCAGAGGCTTTCTATGGCCTTACCAACCTGGAGTTTCTTCATCTGGAGAGTAACCACCTCCAGCAACTCCACCCAGACACATTCATCACACTGAGACACAGTCAAGTGTTCAAGGTGTCTTCAGTGAAAAACATCCACCTATCAGAAAACCTCCTCACCACACTGCCTGCAGACATTTTCGCAGGCTGTAGTCAGTTAGAGAACATTTTCCTTCATGGCAATCCCTGGACATGTGACTGCCGTATGAACTGGTTCCCCATGTGGGCACAGAAGAACGCAGGTGAGAAATGTTTCGGAGCAGTCTGAAAGCATTTAGACAGGTGTAAGGCTGTAATGTTTATAGGGGATCGAGTAAGTGCACTCCCTCCTTTTCTAATTAGGAACTTTTTATTCTCAACACCAAAACTTTGTGAACTCACTTTTACAAGTAGATATACAGTAATAACATGTGGGCAAGTTGCTAACGAGTACCTTATGGGTTATTTTGCTCAGAATTTGAAACGGTCTGTTTTCTCCCCTCTAAACTAAAATTCCATGGGACATTATTCCTTGAAAATCTTAAGGGAAATGTATAAACCTTTGCAAAGTCAAACATCATATCTTATCACAAGGGCAACAGGTAAGACTAAAGACACAGAAGAACAAATTACATGTTATCCATAACTCAAATATTGCAAACGTTTACTAAAGAGTTTTGATTTGGCTAACCCATAGTGTTGAAAGCCCACGTGTTCTTGCCTTACAAGCTGCTCACTAAAATCTACACCACTTCATTTAAATGTTTCCAGGTGTCCTGAAATGTAAGCGAGACCGGAGATATCTGAATGGACAGCTGTGTCCTGTTTGTGAAACTCCTGCTCCTTACTACAAAAGACCACTATCCCTTCTATCAGATGATGCCTTCACTTGTTCAAAACCCTGGATCCATCCACATCTGAAGCAGAAAAATATCAGCCTGGAAGAGGGGGACTTTACTCCAGTTTCCCCCAAAGATTTTGTTGCCCCTTTAGGCTCCATACAAATGAACCTAACTGACCAGTTTCACAGTGATGCCAGTTTATCCTGCACTGTCCAGAGGCCAACTGCTTTTGAGAATCTCACACAAACCCTAGAGGAGGAGAAGGAGGGAAACAATGTCACTGTGCTTACTGCTGTGATAACTACTTACCTGGTGTGTAACATTGACTACGATCACATCCAGCATCTGTGGCAGATCCTGGCCGCCTACAGTGACTCTCCCCTGAGGCTGCAGAGAGGTTTAATGCTGGCCAGAAGCCCAGAAATGGTGTACAGGTACAGCCAGATGAAAACAGAAGAGGAAGAGGAGATCATTTACACAAACGTTGAAGCCGAGATTAAAGCCTCTCCTTCATGGTTGATGCAGGGAGAGGTGAGCTTCCAACTTGACCGCACTACTACCACTTTCTCTACACTGCACATCAAGTACAAGTCTGTGGTCAACCTGCGTGTGGAACGTACATCAACAAAGAGGGACCACTATTCCTGGACCATGATTAAGAGAGACAACCAAACCAAGACTGAGCACACGGTACTTACAGGTGAGAGTTAGATGATGTTAGATCATAGTTGAAATGACCTACATTTCATTTTTATCACATGAGTAAAAACTGAATGAAAATTCAATTAAACCAAAATGTGATGCATTATTAAATTTTCTGAAGTCCACAATAATAAAAACAATACTGTAATGTAAAGGTAACAAAGTATATTATTTCATTTTTAACATAGGTGGTGTGGCACAGTTGAGCTGTCAAATCCAGGGTGAGCCCAAGCCTTTGTTGGAGTGGATTTTACCTGATGGAAGTAAGGTCAGAGCTCCATACTCCGGTGAGGACAGGAGGATTGCAATCACTGCTGAAGGGAAACTCACTATAAGGCGTGCAGATTCCTCTGATACAGGCCTCTACCGTTGCATTGTCACAAACTATCTGGATGCAGACATCCTTGTGTTTCGGTTGACAGTTCTGTCACCTGATGTGGAAGAAACTGAGGTTAATGGTGTCCATATCTCAAGATCATTGGGTGGAGATCTGGCATTTGACTGCAGCTCCTCAGGGAGTCCCAAAGCTTCAGTACAGTGGATCCTCCCTGATCACTCAGTCGTAGACACGTCTGATAAGAACAGAAAGGTGTATAAGAATGGGACTCTGCTAATTCAGGGTCTCACAGAGAGGGACCGAGGGTTTTATAGATGTTTGGTTGCTAATCACCTAGGAGCTGACCTGCTAGTGTCTCAGGTAACTGTAACTGGACAAACAGCAGAAAATGTAGCAGTTTTAGACAGGGAGGGATCAGGGACTGAAATAGATTTCATGGTGGACCCTAGCTTGATAGAAAAGAGAGTCGGCCTCAATGAGAACCCCTCTTCAATTCCTACTGACAGAAATAGCCAGGAATCCATGACCATTACCTCAGATCGATCTTACCCTCGACATAGGTCACAGAGCAGAGGAGGATCTGGAGGTAGACTGGGACAGAGGAGGAGGATGCCAGTCAGCAACAGACGCAGCTGGAGAAGAAAGGTTTTTGATAAAGCTTCCAGGAAAGTTAACCCTGAGAAATTTGCTGAATTAATGAAGAAAGCCCAAGATGGTTTAAAAAAAAAGAGTGAAAAAGAAAAAGACAGGGTACAACATGAAGAGTCAGGCCCTGGTTATTTTGGGGATGGTGACACTGGCTCAGGTCTGGGTTATAATGAAGATAATCTCATTGTTGTGCCAAGGATAATTAAACCATCTGCAGATAATGCACAAGAAAATTTAATATATAGACAAGTTAACCAGACTGAAATATCAACAGTGACTGAGAAAGTTCAGAATCATATTTTAGCAACAACAGAAGCTCAAATGGTTATGGAAACCACAGATAGCAATTACATAGATTACAGTGAAATAACAGAAAAAACAAACACACTAACAACAGAATCATATATGCAGTCGGACTCTCCACCAATCAAGTCTACATTCACTGAATATCCAAGATTTTTCAAGAAAACAGACTTTTATACCCTGACAAGAGGCAATAGTTCACCATCAGGCCTTCATCCAGTCACTCTCCAACTAACTGTGACAGACAGCTCACAAGAAACTCAGCTCCAGTTTTCTGGTGAACAACCCACAGAGCCAGAGACTTCAACGGGTTCAGCACTCTCATTTACTACTGACTCTAATATTGCCCCTGTGAAGGACGGTCCAGGCACAGGGGGGCTTGTCATCCACACAGACCCAGAAGGCCAGACCACATTCACAGCTATCGCCACCACAGACAGAAGGCAAGATGAGATCACCTTTCACACCACCCAAACAATCAAATCCCCACACTTGCCTGCAGGATCCACCATCATCTCCCAGCAGCAGATCCGTATCATCCCACATAAGAATGGCAGAGGTGGTGAACGAAGGAGGACCTTCCAAGGCCGTAGGAGGATTATAAAACCTGACAAGATCACTGACATACAGTCATTCATCAGTAAGCTTAAACAGTCTTCAGTGATGAAAGAAGGGATTGACTCAGTGCCATATCAGCATCAATTAACCACAGGTAGGCTGCTATATTAATTTTGTAATTTCCATGCTTTTTGCTTAATTGTTCAATATTTGCTTGTTTAACTCATATATATATATACGTATATATATATATATATATATATATATATATATACACATAATTTATCTTTATCTTTTATCCCTCAGCCTGTGACTGTGAGGAAGACAAAAAGAAGGCCACAGCCACAAGTGTGCTCAGTGTCACACCCGAAGCTCCATTAAGTTCATCTTTAGAGCAAACAGAGAGTCCTACCACTACACAAAAACCACCAGCTTCCCCCAGAAAAAATGTCATTTATCTTAATACCCCTCTTACTCGTACAGAGTCTAAATCTGAGGATTATGTTGTCAGTGGCGACATGACCAGACTCAATAGGCCAATAATCACTCAAAAAATCTCAACTACAGCACACACTACAACAACAACCCTGGCCACAACCTCTGCTACTATACCCACCACTGCTACAAACTCAATGGCTGAACCTGAGATTCTGTCTCCAACCAGACGTACAGAGAGCAGAGAGAGCTCATTAAATGACAATGGAGATTCCTTTGCAGATTTGGAGACGACTACACTAAGACACAACTTTCAACATATGACCACTACAAATTCTCCCTATTACTCCAGGTATTCCACCACAGCAGACACACGGCCACAATTACAGACTCTACCATCCCCACCCACTGTCAAACCGCCTTCTGTTAAACATCTTGATGAATCTTCATTATCTGGGTCTGGCAGACTACTAGATAATTGGGTTGTAATAAGACAGAGTACTGGTGGGACAAGAGGAAGGCAAGGACAGAGAAGAAGACCATTTAGAGGCAGGAGACCCTTTAAGAGACCTGTTATTGGTAAACTACATCCTGCTACCACAACTGAGGCTTCAACAACAAAGGTAACATCTGTGGAAGTTACAACAGAGACAACACCACAACTTCAGCAGACCATTTCACTTTATAAGCCCCTATATACACAATCTAGGGAAGAGGACAAAACCACAGTAACTGTTCTTACTGACCAAACATCAAAGAAGGAGACCAAATTGTACGTTGAATTTGACAGGAGTGCATCTAGGGGTTTACCTGGATATACTACAAACAAGACACCTTTATTCACCACAACATATAATTCTACTACCACATCAATACAACCTACCACAAAGGGGCACAGCATGATTAGGAAGGGCACACACAATGCCATCCCTAATCATGCTGCCAACAATGAAGCTACAAGTGCTAATGTTGTTGTTTTTGAATCTACAACAAAAGTCATGACAAGCAAACCAAAGATAGTTGGTGGTAACGCAGCCAGTTTTACCATTTTGTCCAACTCTGATGCTTTCCTGCCATGTGAGGCTGTTGGAAACCCACTGCCAGATATAACCTGGAAACGCTTCTCCACAAGCACAGGTACAGATGCAAACAGGTGCAAACAGTATTTATCAAGAAACATAGCATCCAGAAATGCTTCAGACTGATGTATTTTAAAAGACAAATGAGAAATACATAGTTTGTATTAAGATGGTAATTGTGATGTGGGATGTACTGATTAATTATTTGTATGCATTTTCCCTCAATTCCTGTGAGTAAAACATGTTTGGGTGATTTTAGCAGAATGTTTATTTAAAAATGTCTTTCTGTGTCCTTCAGGGAACACTATTACAATTAAGGGGAGAATGGACAAGTTTGAAGTGTTGAACAATGGGACATTGTTCATACATAATGCCACCATTGAGGACCGTGGCCAGTACCTCTGTCTTGCTGAGAATGATCATGGATCAGACAAACTTCTTGTCACTCTGTCTGTGGTGGCCTATCCATCACGTATATTGGAGCCAAAGATGCGCGAGATGAAATTTCATGCAGGAAGCACAGTGGAGATGAAATGTAAAGCAGAGGGTCGTCCTACCCCCATGATATCTTGGATCCTGGCAAACCGGACCCAAATTAAAGGTCAAAACACTCCAAATGAACGTGTAGCAGTATCTGCTGAGGGGACTCTGGTCATTAAGCATGTGACTATTTACGACAAAGGTCATTACAAATGCATCGCCAGTAATCCAGCTTTAACTGATACTGCTACAGTCCGGCTGCAGGTTGTTGCAGCTCCACCCAGCATCATGGAGGAGAAACGACAGCAGCTCAAAGCCAGTGTAAGCCAGAACTTGTGGCTACCATGCACTGGCCAAGGCAGCCCTCGGCCTGCTATTCACTGGGTCCTCCATGATGGGACAATGGTACGATCCAACATACCTGCCAGAGGAACAAGGATATCACTGTATGAGAATGGGACACTCCATATTAAGGATGTGACTCCAGCAGACAGTGGGATTTATGAATGTATTGCTACCAGCTCTACTGGCTCAGAGCGAAGGGTGGTGACTTTGGGTGTTGAAGGACGAGAGTCTGCACCTCAGATAGTGGAGACCTCCCAGCACATGACAGAGTTGTCCTTTGGGGATCAGCTGAGGCTCAACTGTTCTGCAACAGGAGACCCGAAACCTAGGATCATATGGAAGCTACCATCTATGGCTGTGGTCGACCAGTGGCACAGGTAAAAATGTTAGTTAATGCCAAGAAAACATTATAAAAATTATAAACATCTATTATTATATACATCTACTATTATTATAAACAAAACACCTGGCACATTAACAGTTTGAAAGCACTTATCTGAATTAATTATTTTTGAAAAGATGTATAGGCTAAAGCCAGGACTTCAGTTCATGTAAAAAATACATTATATTCAATAATAAGTGATATATTGATTACAGTGTATACAGGACATATTTTGGTCTCATGAAAATGTAGCACCAGAAGGCTATAATTATCCTGTTCAGTGTGAAAAACACATGGTATGTGTTAAAGCAAAAGCGCTAAAAGTTAAAAGGTCAATAGAATCAAATTAACTCAAAATATATACAGTACTAAGTTTGGAGGCCAACATAGGTCATTATATTGGCATTCACAATGTTATCTTTGGGGGGAAGGCACTGTAGACTTGAAATGTGTAGTAGTAAAAAGACAAATCATACTATTTTTACTGGACCATTGCCAAATTGTAACAGTTGACAGCACAGTCTCAATAAATATTATCGATATTTTCTTTTATCAACAGCTTAGAAAAAGTAAAGAAGTAAAATATATATATTATAATATAACAGGCTTTCTGTGTTTAATTCAAACACCAGAAAAGAAACACGAGAGTGTAATGAGAATATAACCTTACAGTTGATGTCCTAATACTGCTTGATCCATTAACAGTGAGGAAAAATGCCTATGGAAGAAGACTGTTATTCATTGTTATTTTCAAAAACACATGTCAGTGCAATGCTGTAGCTCAATGCCTTTCCAAGGCAAAGGATCAGTTTAATGTGAGATTGTAAAATACTAAGCCTGTTCCCAAGTACATTTTTGAACAAGTTTTATAGATATTCATTCCTGTTGATAGTTTTTATTTTGCCCTTTTATGAAAAATGTTTGTTCTGTGTCCCATGGTACAGTAAGTTGTACTGTAAGCTAACATTCAATTTTTCTGTCTCACATTTCTACAGAATGGGCAGGAGAATCCAGGTTCTGGATAATGGCACTCTTATTATTAATATTATGAGTAATAAAGATGCCGGTGACTACCACTGTGTGGCAAAAAACAAGATTGGTGATGATGTCCAACTCATGCGGGTCAGTGTGTCAATGAAGCCAGCCAAGATAGAGCCAAAACACCACAGCAAGAAAGAGGTAGCCTATGGCAATGACTTAAAGGTTGACTGTAAAGCCTCAGGAGCGCCAAAACCAGAGATCACCTGGGGTTTACCAGATGGTACTCTGGTCAACAGTGCTCTGCAGTCTGATGCAAGCAGTGGAGGTGGACGAGCACGACGTTTCACTCTATTTGACAATGGAACTCTTTATCTAAACCAGGTATGCTATTTTATTAGCCATGAGCAGCGCAGACTTCAAAAAAATAAACATTTACATTATTTTCATGTTTTTACAGGTTGGTATGTCAGAGGAAGGTGACTATACTTGTTATGCTGAGAACCAAGTGGGCAAGGATGAGATGCATGTGCATATCACTGTTGTGACCACTGCACCCAGGATACGACCACCCAACCAGACTTTTGCCAGGGTGATGCCTAGAGGCAATGTCCGCTTTGACTGTGAAGCTCTTGGGGAACCCAGACCCAAAATTTTATGGGTGCTGCCCACAAATGATGTAATTGCTGCATCAAATGAACGTTATCTAATGCATGTAAATGGATCACTGAATATCAGGGATGTGAAAACTATTGATGCTGGGGACTATGTTTGTATGGCTCGCAACCATGCTGGAGAAGATAGAAAAGTCTACAAGCTTGATATAGATGGGAATCCACCAGTGATTAATGGCTACCATCAAAACAGAACTGTAATCAAAGATGTGGCACCTAAATATTCCAGGAAACTTATAGACTGTAACGCTGAAGGTGATCCCACTCCTAGTATTACTTGGATAATGCCTGATAACATTTTCCTGACAGCACCATACTTTGGCAGCAGGATCAATGTTCACCATAATGGGACATTAGAGATCCGTAATGTGCGGCCAACTGATTCTGGAGAGTTTATATGCGTAGCGAGAAATGATGGAGGAGAAGCTGTAATGGTGTTGCAGCTGGAGGTAACCAGTATGCTCCGAAGGCCACTCTTCAAGAACCCCTATAATGAACGGATTGTGTCTCTGACTGGTAAAACTGTAGTATTGAACTGCTCTGCCTTTGGAAACCCAATGCCGGAGATCTTCTGGACATTGCCCAATGGAACAAGGTTCACTGGTGAACCTGGCCGTGGCTCACGCCACCATGTGGGCAATGATGGGACTTTGGTCATTTATAACCCTGTCAAAGAAGATGCTGGGAAGTATCGCTGTGGCGCCAAGAACTTCATGGGTTACATAGAGAAGCTTATCATTTTAGATATTGGACAGAAGCCTTACATCCTGACCAGGCCTAGAGGCATCCTGCGCAGGATTTCTGGAGAACGTCTCTTTCTTCACTGTCTATCTGATGGAAGTCCTAAACCCACAACCTACTGGACCATTCCCAGTGGACACACTCTTACCCTTACTCAAGTCCTTGGTCGCTATCAGGTGTTAGAGAATGGTACTTTAATTGTTCATGATACTACTCTCCATGATCGAGGAAACTACATCTGCAGAGCTCAGAATGATGCTGGACAGGCTATGCTTACTGTTCCTGTTGTTATTATTGCCTACCCTCCACGGATTACAACAGGGCCACCTCCCAGTGTGCGGGCAATGACTGGGACACCTATCCAGCTCAACTGTGTTGCCACTGGAATCCCTAAACCAGAGATAATCTGGGAGTTGCCCGATCGTTCAGTTCTGTCAACAGCAGAACAGGGCCGGCCTATGGGTAGTGAGCTGCTCCATCCTCAGGGCACACTCATCATCCAGAAGCCCACGGTCTCAGACTCTGGTACATACAAGTGCCTGGCCAAAAACCACTTAGGCACAGACTCAAAGACCACATACTTACATGTTCTGTGAGGGGAAGTGAAGAGAACTGAGAGAGGGCAGTGGTTAATCTGAATGTAAACATTAACAGACACACAGACACTTGCACTGGCAATGTGCAGTACATGCAGTCTCACATGTGGATCTATGAGGATCACAGCTTTTGGAATATATTTTCTTTTAAAATTACAGATGTCAAACAGAAGATAGAGGGAACAGACACTTTTTAATGGAAACCCCTGTCTGGAAGTACAAAGTTGTTATTGTATCTTTGGAAGTGGGGGCTTGCACCTTCATTGGTGGTTCACATTTGGGGAGGTTCTCATGATTATTTCTTTGGGCAGACATTACTAGCTGCACATGCAGATACTATTACAGCATAAACAGGGGGAGGGGGATATTTTTAGCAGACAGCAACAAAGAAAAATGCTCCCAAGAGAATTTTAATACCCTGTCATGTCATGTTGCTTTATGCTTCAACTGCAAATAAAAAGACAAAGGGCAAATAGTCAAATATATTTCACTGGGACTTTGTTGAGATTTCTAGTGGGAGATAACAGTATATAGCTTGTTTAACACTGGATATAGCTCTGCATTGATAGTACAGTGCTTTCATACCAGAGCCAAAGACATTCAGTTTCATCATTATAGTTTTTTTTATTTCCTTTCTCTATTCAAAGCATTGAAGACTAGATGAACACATTTTCAGCCTATTGTGTTGTAAACAAGAATCTAAAATAATGTTATACATAATGAAAACAAATTGTTTATATAAGTGTGTTTTTTCGTACGCGTTATTAAAGGGAGTAGGAATCAAAATAAAAGTAAAAAGTAAACATAGTGCAAGCCTTTTCAATGATTGTTTGTACAAAGTACATCACATAACAGGCTGTTGTTACTACAGGTTACTGTAACACTAGTGTAATAATGAAGTGAAGGTCACTTCCAAGATATACATGGGAGTAATGCCTTTTCTTGCAACAGAAATCATCATTTCACTTTTAAATTCACTTTCCAGCTGTGAAAATAGTTCTTCACCCAGCATTCCAGACTGGAAACACCCCAGGAAATTTGTTTGTGATTAGTTGTTGATTTACTGCTCTCCTGCAAATTCAGAGATGTGGGAGAAGAAAGAGAAATTGAGTAATATATTGTTAAAATATAAACAGCATGCACTGTATGCGAAGTCACATTCATGTTTTCAAAAGTATATTATAACACAATAAATTGAAAAAGATGAAGAAGTACAAAATTCACCATATGGCAAATTTGCTCTCTGACCACATGTCTATGGCACCAGATATAGTACAGTATTTTTAAGGGTAATTGTTAAGACAAATACTGTTTCCTCAAAGGCAACAACTGGAAACAATTTCTCAGTAAATTGCACCAATTGTGAATAATGATGCACATTTAAAATAGTTTTGTAGGGTCTCATTAAAATATGTGATTTGTGGTTATCCAAGAACAGAGGGAAAATATATAAAAGTAATGAATTTATTATATGTTACTATTGATAAAGTACTGTTTTGGATTCATGTGAAAATATAATGATGAAGAGATACTAATCTTCTAACCTAGTGTCACTTACCGATGTTGGAGTATGAACACTTCGGATAAACAGCTGCATTTTAATGGAGACTTAAAGAGAGGTCAGTGATTGGTCCTTAAATGTGCATCCTCTAGTAAATCATATTTTCAGTTAAAAAAAAGGAATCTTGTAAAAGTATAGACACAAGTCTCAGGCAGGAAATCAATGTGGAATTCAGGCAACTGGCTTCATGATTTAGGATAAAAGTGCTTTCATGTGGGAGCCAGGTGACAATCAAACTAAAGTAGTTAAAAAGCACCTCTTGACATCTGGCTCTTGAGTGTGAATGAGAGGTCATCGTTTACCCCATGTGGCCTCTGTGGATGGTGAGGAGTTTATTTGTTTAGTTCTGGTTGTGCAATCTGTGTTTGGGGAATTTACTTTCCAATGACTTGGATATTTATGAGGATTTTAAACATGTGATTTTCCCATTTGTTCCATTTCTCGTGGGTGTTTGAAGGAAAAGAGTTGGAAGTTAAACACAAACCACTGAAGATATGCTTTTACAAGAAGCTACTGAAAGGAGCAGTGTGTGTTCCTGTGTCTGAGTAAATTTCACCTTTACGCTGTCAAATATACTGGATCACTGAACCCAGTTTTTGGTCTCAGCTGTTAAAGCGAGACACATTAATAAGCAGACACACTATTGCACCGCCTCTAGCATTTCACAAGTTGAATAATCAAACCACGATTTTACATTGGATTAGAAAGGTTAAAAAATGGCCACAGATCTAATCTGCCCCAAACCCCAAATACCATTTCCTCAAACATGTTTTATGTCACACACAAGTTATAAAGTATATATCCTAGAAGCAGCAGATTTTTCATTTTTCACAATTATTTTCCATGTGGGTTTTTGTTATTATATTCTGTTTTCTAACATCCGACTTAATATTTGGTTGCCAAAACAATCTTTACCACAACATACTGTAGCCTCAAAACTCTGCTCAGACTGTGGGGAACATGTCACAATAGATGTTTTGTTCAGCCCCACATTTCCATCTGTCAGCAGGGCTGTTGATCTCTCCTCCAGACCAGATCTGTACAGTCATTCAATAAGTCAGTGATTAAAGATTTCCATCTAAATGCTTCTTATAAAGAATGTTTTTGATGACCCTGGATTTTTATCTAATAAACATTATACATCCCCCCCATTCAACTAGTAGGAAATATTCCCTGATAAGTACAGGACATATAGAAGATATGTCATAACAATTCTTATATCTTTATCTTATAAACCCAGCTCACACCCACCCCAACAATTGTCTGAGCAATCAAAACAGCAAACTACAAATACTAACCACTATTTTGCCTTGATTGACATGTTGAAAAGAACAGTTGTTTTTTTTTTTATCATTTTATCCTGTCTTTCTTGCCATCATCTCACACACCTGAAAGAAGGTTCATATAATATATATGAACCTTGGTGTGTGCTGGTTCTTTTGTTGCTACGTCATTCTGTGTCCCCTCTTTTCTTCTGATTAGCTGGTGCTGGGCAATCACAGTAATCCCTCTCACCATTAAGGGCCAGCAGTGTCACACACATCATTTCGAGGAGGGCAATCACGGACTCCCTGGTGGCCGACTGCTTGGGTTTTGATATAGTTAACATGCAATTAACTAATACTGGCCAATACCTAAATCAGCCTGACCAAAACAAATTTATCTCAAATGAGAGTGAATATTGTAATTTCACTTACCAGGTGTCTTAAAACATGTGTCAGATTGAATAGTAATGCTGCCCGGCATATCATACTAGAAGTCCTTTTAAAACATTAATGATTAAGGATTAACAATGATGGACCTTTATGTGTATCAGGGAACTGCAACAGTGACACATCATACATTACTAGCTTATTACATAAACCTATTCTATTTTTTTTTGTTTAAGAATTCATACTTTTGCAACTAAATGTACATTAAATGTTATTATACATTTCTGTATGGGGGAATGAATGGGGTAGACGGAGAGAGTTGAAAAAGCTAACAAAGAGCTCAGTAAGAATAATTGGACAGGAAGGATGAAGTCCACATTGTGGATGGAAGAGGGAAACCAGGAAATGGTGAGACGTAGTTCTAGTTTGTGGTGTGAATTCCATAGTTTAAGAAGAAGACTGAAGGTCTGAACATGGAAATCACAGTGGAGGAGTGATGGGAGCTGACCAACAACAGATCCATACAGTGCTCCTCAATTAGCTCATATACTTTCTTTCTTTCTTTCTTTCTTTCTTTCAAAACTGAAGAAGCCTCTTGGATGAGAGGCGAAACGTCTTCAAGAATTTCAACTAAATCCAGTTGTCCTTTTTTTTTTTTCGCTACACTTTTGGATTTCTATGGTGATGCTGGAATTTCGCACCAGCATTGTAGAATCCACACCTCCACCTCCTAGCCACAAGTAAGACACATCCAGCTTTGCATCTTCCATTCAGGTGGGATCTGCCATGCTGTGACGCGGGTTCCAAGGAATTCTCAAGCCCTCACTTCTCGGAACTATATTTGTTAATCGTCCGTTTTACCTGGCGCTCATATGGCTATCATAGTAAAGGAAAGGCAAGTATGAAGGTGTCAGTTGTGCCTTTGCTCCTACTGTTTAAAATAATTTTAAATTAACATTACAAATTCTTGCGCTGCTGCTTTTTCTTGGATATTGTGTGTAGGTGTAAGGAGTGAGCCTTTAAGCAGATATAAGTCACATGACCAAGGGCAAAAGTGCTGTTCATGAGCCATAAATCACCCACAGCTGTCAGTCAGTGAATCCTTCAACTTTTAAATGCTTATGGATTTTAATAAATTAAGTAAGGACCCAACAAGGTCCAAAGAATTCATGTATTTATTACGGCACACACATTTTAATGGGGCTAAATCCCTAGGTTTCTGTCCTCAAGGGGGAATATTGTTTAGGGGGACTTTCTCCACTTTGATTGGCTACAGATGTAGTCTCTTGAGATTAACCCAGTGTACTGGTGGAGCCCAATCTGCATTACTGAACTCACTTCACACAGAAATCTAGCAAAACACATCAAAGTACCTCTAAATGATTCAGTCCCCAAAGGGAGGAATAAGCAGCTCACCTAATTAGGCTGCATCAACAAACTGGCACCAACACTTATGTTTGACAGATTTAGGTGTGGGGAGACTTTTATAGTTCAGTGATAAAGCGGTAAAGGTGAGTGGAGACAGCTGGATCTTAAGGGTAAATACAATCTGAAGCTAATCTAAAGAAAGAAAACATTTGGTTTGCATGTACCCAGGCAAAAAGTCGAAGAGGAAATATTCTTAAAATGTGGAAATATTAAAATTAAAGTTTGTTGAACTGCTTTTCATTGTGAATTTCCATATTTTTCGCAAACACTGACAATATGTGGCTCAGCTTTATGTATAGATTTATGTTGAAGCCAGTGTTTTACTGTGCAGACACCTACACCTCCCTTTACTCCCCCCTCAGCTGTGATCATGTTTCATTTAAACTAGTGCAGTACTGTTTTAGTGATTTATCTGTCACAAATTCTACCAGTATTGCTTGCATTTCAATGTCATAGTCGGGACTGCACACACCGGTGCCCTTAGTAAGCCTGAAAGTCTGAAGCCTGTCAAGCACTCATTGGACCGTTATGCAACTAACTGATAGACAGGCATTCCTTGCATTTATAAATATATTGATAGATTTGTACCATCCTCTGTGGTGCCTCTGGTTGTGATTTAAATAAAATTTTCTATAATAATTTGATGACAAAGTCATTAAGTTGCTGTGAAAAAGTACCATGATTGTTTGGTTTAGGTAAGGAATAAATACCTAAATACAGTTTCAGACAATGCAGTGTTTTTTTTTTTTTAATTTATTTTTTATTTACTTTTAAAAACAACATTTTATTATTACTGAAATATCATAAGACAAAATATTTGTCATGATCAGTTTCCTGGTTCTTGTTTTTTCTGTTTATTTTCTGTGGAGCCTTGGTTTTCTTTTGCTTTGTATTTCAGGAGGCTGGTTGGTCTTGCAGGGCAGAGACTCTCAGGTCCACACCTGCTATCAATTCCCTCCTCACCCTCTCCTATTTAGACTCCGGCTTCCTGTTCCACAGTTGTCAGTGCATCTTGTCAGTTTGTATGTTCCATGGAGCCTGAGCTCTGCCATGCAAGCCTGCCAACCTCAGAACATTTTGTTATATTTTCTGTTGGCTTGAATTTTGTTTAATAAATCTGTTTCCTTATTTTTTATAACGGTTTGGACTCCCACCTTATTTTGGGTTCATTTAAATACCGACTTGGATGATCACATTATTACCGATACTCATGCATAACAACTGTTAACATTTGTTTAGAAAGCTGAGCATTATAGATAACTAACAGAGAGCGCTTGCAACAAGACAAAGCCTTTATTTATTTATTTACTTTGATCTTTACAATATGCAATCATTTTTAAAAGTCTGACAAAATATGCAGTCTATACTAAGACTCCAGCACCCAAGAAACAAAAATAGGCAGGGATAAATGGTGCTGAACTTGTATACAGTGTGACAGTTTTGCACCAAATGCTCCAGTTGAGTCATTTTCCGTGAGATCGTTGAGATCACCTGCTGCTGCTTTTCTGGCAGATGCTCATTATAGCTGCGAGCTCCCTGGTTTGTTACCTGGGTAATAAAAGTTCTCAGGGAATCTGCTGGTGCAGCTTTATGTGTTCCAGTTTAAAACTATTTGCAACTTTTTTGATGAAGTCTGTACATGACATTGACCTTTTTTTGCACATTAGTCCCCATTCGTGTTGTTAACAACTGAAGCTGACTTTCAGCCCTGCCCTGGCCTACGTGCTGCCCACTGTGTGCACACAGATCTCTGGTGAGCACACAGAAACACTCTGTCAAATATGCATGGTATCTCAGAGTGGATGGCCTCTCAAAGGAACCTGTTGTCCTTCCTATTCCCAGCTCACAAGCCAACACTCAAGGGCTTATGAGAAAAACTGGGACTAACAGCAGGTGCCAGGGGCATTTATAACATGTCACTTCTGGTTTCATTGCAGCTTTTGTTTATGATTACCAGTCTTATGTCATTGCCTTACCACCATGTGATGCCAGGTGAAATAGTAGGACAATTTGTTGATTTAGAACTGTAGTACATAAACATTTTAAACATGAACTAATGTCTGTGTTACGTTTTACACTGGGCATGTATGGACCAAAAGGAAGGAAGCGGAAGCCAGGTTGCAAAAGGCAAGGTGCGTGCGGTTTATTAACAAAAAGATACGAAGAAACTACTACGAGGTGAGCCAACTAAGAACAAACAAA